>CAJQZJ010026257.1:7302957-7343284 GCA_907164525.1 Lophiomys imhausi
AGAAAGTGGCAAGAGGATATCTGTGAGTTCATTGCCAACCTGGTTTACATAGTGGGTTCCAGAATACCCAGGACTATGAAGACAGAGTCTGTCTGCAAAACAAACAAACAAACAAACAAACAAACAAACAACCACCACAAACCCCCAAAACAAAAACAAATAAAACACATTAGTTACAAACTAATTGTAGTTAAGGTAATTAAAAAAGGTAAATTATTTTCTGGAAAGAATTATTACACTGGGTGTGGTGGTGAACGTCTTTAAACCCAGCATTTGGGAGGCAGAGACTGGCAGATCTATGTGAGTTCGAGGCCAGATTGGTCTACAGAATGAGTTTTAGGACAGCCAGGGCTTTTACACAGAGAAACACTGTCTTGAAAAAACAAAAAGTCAAACACAGCAGCAACAAAAAAAGAAGATTAAATGTATTCTTGGCATAATAGATATTAAACTGGCACTTATTTTTGTTTCTATTTCCAAACATTATTTTATTTTAGTTTTGATTTTTAAAGATAGGTCTCTATGCAGTCCTGACTTTCCTGGAACTGCCTATTTAGACAAGCCTGATCTCCATGAACAGAGATCCTCCTACCCCTGTCTCCCATGTGGTAGGATAAACGCCTGTGTTCCCATGCCCAGCTTTAGTTTATTGAGACTTGTGAATGCCTGCATGCATGTATGAACATGCCTGGTGCCTGGGAGGCCAGATGAATGTAGGTTCCCATAGGACTGGAATTACAGGCAGTTGTGAGTGAACTTGTGGGTGACTGGAATTGAACTCAGGTCCCCTGATAGGGAAGCAAGTGCTGCTTGTTATAATCCAATCTCGGTGGGAACTGCAAATGTTATAGTCCAAGAATAACTGAACAAACCAGTCACAATCTCAGTCAGATACTGATGGTTTATTGAATGCTCACTCCAAAACCGGTAATAGCCACCATGACCAGGGTCACAGAGGTCTCAGAGCCTAATTGTGACATTGGTCTGCTTCCAAGGCAAGCTTTTTTATAAGGAAAACCATATCCAGAAAAACAACTAGGTAACCAGGTCTTGGCAACCAACTGCATTCAGGTAAACACCAAGTTTGTGTATGGAACATGCTGCATAACAACCAAGTAAAAACCAGGTAGGAAGCAAGGGGGATGGCAGCTCTACATCATTTTGACGAGCTAGACAAAACAGTTCTAACTGACCTTTAATATGATTGGCCCTAAGTGGAGCTGTAGTTGGGACTCTTCAGAGTGTCAAGGTAACAAAGTAACCAAGTATGAGTAATGCCATCTTATGACTAAAATGGAGAATAAATACCAAAATGGCTTCAGTTATGCTAAAGAAGCAGGTTCAACACTGCTTAAGTACTACCCAGAGTCATAGTAGTATTAGACCACATGTGGAATCCATGACACTCCTTCATGATGCACAGAGTCCCTAGAAATAAAATATACCTTTTTTAGTTGATACTGTGAATTCAAGGCACATGGGGACTCACTGCCAGGTGCAAGTCCATTTCCAGGTTCTCCTTTGACCCCTTCTTGCCTCAGATGATACTGTATACCCTGGTGTACTTATCTCCAGGCAAAACACTCAATCACATAAAATAAAACCAAAGCATATATTCAATGTATGTTATCAAGTCCTCCCCCATTGAACTAAACATAACCCAGCTTGACTTTTTAAAAATAATTTTGTTTGTCCCTGAGCACTGATGGCTCATTACAGGAATGTAGACATCAGAGGACAGCTTGTAATAGTTACTTTCTTCCATTTACTACGTGTATGTCAAGGATGGAACACAGATTTCTATGCTTGATTACAAAATCCTACACCTGAAGAGCCATCTTCTATTACTCCATTCCCTTTCTTTCTTTCTTTCTTTCTTTCTTTCTTTCTTTCTTTCTTTCTTTCTTTCTTTCTTTCTTTTTTTTTTTGGAGACAGGGTTCTCTGTGTAACCGTACTGAGTGTGTTGGAACTCAATGTGTAGACCAGGATGTCCTCAAACTCACAGAAATCATCCTGCCTCTGCCTCCTGAGTGCTGATATTTAAAGCATGTGCCACCACACCCAGCTCTCTCTCTCTCTCTTTTATTTTGAGCCATGGTCTCCCTAACTTGCCCAGAGAACCCTGATTTGCAGTTTAACTGTCTTAGAGCTGAGTAACTACCATTACAAACAATTACCCCCTTCTTTTTCTTCGTTTTTTTTTTTCTCTTCAGTGCTGTAATTAACTCAGAGACGGCCATTGGAGGACCTGTCTATATTGCTGTTCCATGGCTCTAGTTCTTTCTGGATGGATTTTAGTCATATGTAATTCCACAGATCCACACCTAGACCTGTTATGCTTCATGTTGTATTTGATATTTCTCTTTCATTTCATCTCCTATACATGACAAATTATTTTTCAGCATAGTGAATCTGGTTATCTATGCATCTATGTATCTATACATGTATCTATCTATGTATCTAACTATGTATCTATCTATGTATATATTTATCTATCTATGCACCTATCTCTATCTATCTATCTATCTATCTATCTATCTATCTATCTATCTATCTATATATCTATCTATCTATCTAATCTTTTGTTTGCACAGTGGTCTTTTTCTGTAGCTCTTGCTGTCCAGGAATTCACAGAAAATTCTGACTCTCACAATTTATTGAAAAGAGGACAAGAGCTCTGTCACTGAGCCTCACCAAGTCCTACTCAGTGAATTTTTGCATTAATTTGGTACTGTAATTAATTTTAATTCTCTCAAGATGCCAAAATGTCTTATCAACCTTGGTAAAATTAGATCTCCCCTGACACAGGTTTCCAGAACAATAAGAAGTCCGATGAAGTTTCCACATTTCTGCCAGTGGAACGGCTAAACTCTTGGGAAACAAGCTGAGTTGTCCCTTGTTTTGACTGGAAGAGGATCTATCCCTCAGAGAAATACATCAGCAGCTGTCCCCTGAACACCCATTCAGTGTAGAGTCAATGTGTGAACAGACAAACCACCATCAGGCCTATGCCCTGAACACTCTGTACTTATACTTGGGACACCCAGTGTCCTGGGCGACCACATTGAGCCTCTAGATGGCCCAAGCAGAGGGAGTTGTGTGGTGGTGGTGTCATGACTGAAGAGAGTGGCAGACAGGAATGTCTAAGGGTAAGCAGGCCTTCCCTATGAAGATGTGTTCACCAAACTGGGTGTGGTCAGTCATACCTTAAGCCCAGCACAATGAGGCAGAGTAAGCAGATCTGTTATGGCAGAGACAAGCCCAGTCCATGTAGTGAGATAAAGAATAGCCAGGCCAAATGGCTGAAGATTGATGCTGTAATGTATGGAGAGAAAATGGGAACTGTCCAGGCAGCCACTGGTATGTCATTTTTTAGTTTTGGAAGCTGCAGGCCCTGCACTTCCTATATAATCAGATATATTCATCCCTCTCAGGTCTCTGAGGTGGTTGAAGAATAGATACCTAGAGTCTCATAGTTAAATTTTGAGTTGTTTAGGAATCAAGAGGGTGTTCTGGATCTAAGAAGATGTTTTTAAAATTGTGATGCAAGTTAGTATGGAAAGCTGAGTTAGATATAGAACTTTGAACTCATGGAGATGGTTAGATAGTAGAATGTTAAAGTCAGGTGCCAAATACATATGGACTGGACATTGGGAATGTATGCTAAGCCATATAAATCTTATAATCGTGGCCTATTTATTTCTGTTGTTTTGTATTGTATTTATAGTTATAAGAAAAAGAACCATTATTTGGACTGAAAGGGAGAGCTGTTGGGGGGAAAAATAAATACCTTAAACTAAAAAAAAAAAAAAAAGAAGGGAAGAGGATGGTGGGGCTGAGGGGGAGGAGGGTGGAAGGGTGGGACTGGAGGCGGGAGTAGGGAGGGGATAGTGATTGAGATGTAACTTGAAGAAATAAAAAATAAATTATTAAAAAAAAAAGAATAGCCAGGCCTATGTAGAGAGACCATGTCTCAAGTAAAAAGAAAGAGAAGAAACAGAAGAAAGAATGACAGTAATGGGAAGATAGAGCAGGACCCCTTTGTTGCAGGCTGAGTGGAGGCCCATTTCTTGAGATGGCCATCAACCAGTGAAGGGAAAATTTCTTCTGGGCTAGAGTCCTAAGAGGGCAGGAGAACCAAGAGTTTTGGGTCAAGGATGTTAGTTTTTCAGGTCCCAAGCAAACCAGCACTGACTATTTCTGTTCACTAAAGAGCCATACTCAAAGAGTCTAGGCCTCTAAAGGGTTGGAATGCAAATTGAGTGAGACCACAGGCTGGGAGGGTCTGCTGCCTGTGAGGGGATTAAAGGTGTGGGGGTTGGGAGGGTCCTGCATGGAGCAGGTATTTAAGGCCAGGGTCTTGGAGTCCAGCTTCAAACAAAAGCAGAGATCTGGACATGATTGGAGAGCTTGCTGATATCCAGGGTGAGTTGGCTTTAAGATTCCTGTGTAGGTAAGATGGTGTGGGTGGGGTGGCTGTACTATTTTGTTGTCCCAGCATCAATGAATAAGTGAACCTTTTTCCTACATTTATCATGGCCATTTTGTCTAGGTAAGATAATATTTTCAAGTAATTTTAATTTGCATCCATCTGTTGGCTAAGGATTTTGAAAATTTTTTTTGTTTGTTTGCTTGCTTTTTCGAGACTGCGTCACTATATAGTTCAGGCTGTCCTGGAGCTCTCTGTGTAGACCAGGCTGCATAGGACATCACAGATATTCTCCTGCCTTTGCTTTCTGGGTGTGCGATTGAATGCATGTGCCCCCACACCCAGCCTGTTTAATATTTTTATTTATTACTATGATTCTTACTGTTTTTTTAATTTTTTATTAAAGACTAGCTTCTTTGTATAGTTCTGGCTGTCCTTGAACTGTGTAGAAACCAGGTTGTGTTTGAACTCACAGATTTCTTCCTTGCCTAGGCCTCTTGAATGATGGGATTAAAGCTGTGTGTCACTACATCCTACTACAGCTGTCCATTCTTTCAGTTCATTAAAAAAATTAATTGTAGTTTCTAAATATTAACCTTCTTTCAAATATTGTGTGACAAAGCTTTCCTGGAGAGAAGGCATAGATACAAGTCTCCTCACCACAGATAGGGAACCCATGACAGAAAAAAGTAGAGATGCCATCAAAGTCAACTTTGGAGAACCATGAATTTTATGTAGCTTATTTACAGGGTGTTAAATACTGATTATAACAACCATATTTTCATGAGGACCCCATGGTCAGAGTGTGAAGTAGCTTGTTTAATGGACTCCTCTTTGGGTGTCTGTGAGTAATTTATTTTTTCATTTATTTACTCATATATGCTTATGAAAATGAAAGAACCTCATATTTGATGTTACAGATGTGAGATATGATATGGTTTTAAGCTGGGTGTGGTGGCACCTTTCTTTAATCCCAGTTCTCCAGAGGCAGAGGCTGGCAGATCTCTGTGAGTTCAAGGTAAGCCTGGACTACAAAGTAAGTCCAAGGGAGCAAGGGCTACACAGTGAAACCCTGTCTCAAAAAACCAAAATCAAACCAAACCAAATGAAATAAAAAACCTTACAGGCATAACATACTATTTTAAAAAGTTAAAAGAAATCTGCTTAAACTGAGTATGTCCTTGAGGTTTAGAGAGCTGCATAAGAGCAAGGATTGAGCCGGGTGTGGTTGTACACACCTTTAATCTGGACACTCCGGAGGCAGAGGCAGACGGATCTCTATGAGTTCAAGGCCAGCCTGTTCTACAAAGTGAGTCCAGGACAGTAAATGATACACAAACAAACCGTGTCCCTCAAAACCTAAAATGAAAAAAAAAAAAAAAAGGCAAGGATTGAGGCCTGAAGTTCCAACTCCACATTCCAGACATTTGCTGGAATTTACCTCTTGCTGTGCCTCACACGAAATTTTGTCATTTGCTGTTTCCACTCCTTGTTTTCATTCTCTCCTCAAGACTGGAGACTGAACCAGGATCCTGGTCATGGTAAAAACTTGAAGAAGTGTACCACTTAGATGCATTTCTAGTCTCTCCCATCTGTTTTCTGAAATGAAAAGTTCTTGTCAGGTGTCCCTCCTTGACCTCAAAATCACCCTGTGACCCCAGCTGTCTTTGAACTGGTAATATTCCTGTTACAGATCTCCCCTTAGCTGGAATTATGGGTCAGTGCCCCAAGGCATTGCTCTTATGTAGTGTTTGATAACATTAAGTATCTATGATTGCTTTTTTTTTTTTGGTTTTTCAAGACAGAGTTTCTCTGTGTATCTCTGGTAGTTGTGGACTCAGTTTGTGTTCTGCCCAGTTCTTGAGACCCCAAAGACCACCTCGGAGCCAACTCCGATGTAAATACATGAGGGTTGTTTATTCAAGATCAGAGCTTGGACTCTCAACATTCACTGACACAGCAATTTGAGTTGAGAGCCCTCAGACCCAAAAGTACAGAGTTTGTATAGAGACTCAGACAAAGAAGCAGGTTCTTTACCATATGATTGAATGACATTTGGGTAGCTAGTCATGTCCATTTCTGATTGGCTTATTGTTACTGACTAACCAGCTGAGGTCAGCTTGACCACCAGAAAATTTGTTTAGACTTTTTGGGTGCTTTCTCATAGTGAGCTATCTGGTGGTGATGAGGGCACACCCCTGGAATACAAGGTCAGGTACATTTTGTTGTTGGTATGGAACTGGAAGTCAGATCTGAGTCAAAGTTATTACAAAGTGTAATTTTTTTTTTTCAAGATGGATTCAGTCAGGCTCCACATCTCCCCCTTTCTCTAGGTCATAGAGAGACCCAACTATGGGTCAGTGGTCGGTCTCTGACAAAAGTTCAAAGCAGCAATCATATAAGGGGCATAAAGCATAACCAGGAGAAACAGAAACAAGAACCCAAGTAGTATATCAGTTGGCATTATAGAAATAGATATCCATCTGTAGCCTATGTAAGGGAGTTCCTTTTGACATAGCATTTCAGCCTGTTAGGCAGGACAATGGACGGTGTATTCTTTTCTGTAACTACTTTCAGCTGACATTAGGGCATTGTCATCAGGGCTCAGAAAGGCTGAAATGCTAGTCAAAGGCTGGGCAATGGGGCAGTTATCAGAAACATCTGATTAGTCGATTGATCCAAGTGAAGAACAGGGAGTAATCATCAGTTGGACTGGTTCATATTAGCTTCCAGGAAGTCCAGGGCTCAGCAGTTTCCAGTCCACAGGTGATCTCAGGATAGAGTCTATCAGCCAGGTGAGAATCTGCTGAGACAAACATAGACTGGGAACAGAAGTTAAAATTGTTTACTAATTGGGGAAGGTAAGGAGCCCCATGGCCATGGGGAAAATCTCATTTTAAGAACAGGCAGTTGTACTTATCTGGAATCCTGTTTGATCCGAGGATGGTGGATCTAGGCTTTATGACTAGATCTCAGAAGGATACCATGACAAACACTTGAAAAACAACTTTGAGTTGTTAGCATGAAGAATTTTTAAACCAAAGGAGATTTAAAATCTTATACTTGTAACTGATTATTTAGAACAAATAACTTATTGGAACTTTAACAGTAACATAGCAAGGGGGAGAAGCTAACTGTTTTCTGAGTGTGGTAGCAAGGTAGACTGAGAAGGCATCTGAAGCCTTGGTTTTTGTTGTTAAACTGTTAAATCTTTTATTGTTATAGTCATTGGACTCATCAGGGATCTGAGAATGATAAATATTATCTGAGTAAGCAAGATCAATGAGCTTCCAAATTTATTTTAAAAATGACAGTCTTTACCTTGACAACCATCCCATTGTTCCTCTGTTTCTGTGGGGCATCCATCCTTGGGCACCAGTACCAAGGTGTGACAGACTTTTTGTGAGGCAGGAATTATGAAGGACTGCTTACTTTGTCTTGGCAAAGTTCAGCAGTCGACTTCTCCACCTGTGTCCAGCACATTTAGCTTGGACAGCATGCTGTCTGCTGTTGAGGCAAAGGGCAGGCTAGCCCAGTGGCCAGCTTTGTCATACTTAAAGCAAGTCTCAGGTGGAGTTCTTCTGTGCCCATTGTCTTCTTTGGAGGAAACTAGGAATGCTGTCAGGAGCTGACATGTCTGTTATAAAATTTTTTTTAAATATTTAAATGTCATGTTCTACAGATCTCTGAGGTGTCTGAGGACCATTATAATCATCTAAGACAGATCTTGTTTTTAGTTAGTTACTTTCTGGTTGACTGTGAAAGCAGGTATAGGAGGCTAAATAAAGCTTAATCTCATAACTAACTGCATAAATTCTTGGCATAACTGCAAATAAAGTGACTATCAGCTTGTAAAACATGATATTTATTGGTTTCTTAGTCTAAAAGGAGGCTACAGTAATGAACAGAGACCATCAAAACCAAGATGTTCCATAATTGTAACAAAACCATAACTTTGATTGACTATCAACCTGCAAACCCACATCTATAACATATCTTTAGCCATGTTTTGTCATCTTTTAACCTTTTTCCAACCTTAGTAATTTGCATTTACCAAACCTTAACATCTTTTCATAGTAACTTGTATTTACCAAACCTTAACATCTTTTCATATAACTTGCATTTAAATCCTCAGACCCTCACAACTTGCTTAAACTTTTCATCCCTTCTTTCTGGTGGGGACTCTAATGATCCCTGACTTTTTTTTCTTTTTTTATATCTGTTTCTGTTTAAATAATTAATTATCTAGGTGTACTCAGACATCAGATATTCTGAACAATTTTTCATTCCCAATTACAAATCATAATTATATCCAAGCCATGTTTTCTCTGACATATGTATATATTTTTGTGGCCAAACCTTTATTTATATCAACATCCTCCAGGAAACTTTCTTTTTTTATATATGTTGCATTTTTTGACAAGCAAACTTTGTAGCACTTGTCCTTGTGGGATGCTTTTTATTCTTTCCTGATGGTAGCAAACCTCTCTTAGCCTGTCTAGTTTTCATTTCTGTCTCTGGGGAGGAGGGGTGAGCCCATAACTCATCCAGCTTAAGGCAGCTTTTACCTTAGGGAGTCTTTTCTGTTAGCTGACAATTGGAATTTCAGAGCTGCCCTGGTGAAGAGGAGGGCCTTGTCCCCTCATAATGATTTTTGCTGGGGAAGATTTGTAAATTCCTATCTCTTTCCTCCATCTTGGTCCAGACACAGATGGTGGGAGAAGGGAGATCAATCTCAGTGTGGCACAAGGGGAAAGGCAGACAAGGTCTAAGGCTGTTCCAAAGAATTCAGAGAAAGACATAGACAAAAACATATAAACAAGAAGACAAACATAAAACCAGCACATAACAATTGCCCAGGAAGATCCTGAACAAGCCTGGAACATCAGCCCAAATCAGTCTGAGACCAAAAACAAGGAAATAATCACATAGATTTTACAGTGTACAGAACAACAGTGAGACAGTGCCTAGTTCGATCCAACAACTGGCTAGGCCAGACCAGTTCCTGTTCCCCCACTGCCACTGGGGATCTGGGCAAGAAGGGAGGCACCTCTTCCCTCTTCTTTCACAGAGAGAGCTGGAGCATTCTCCAGTCTCCCATGACTGGCAAGATAACAAGCATGTCTGCTCTACTGCTCTGTAGTCGCCTGAATTATCTGACACAGAAACCAGAAACTGAGTACGTTATCTGACACATACAAACCCAAACACGCACCACATGTGTTACAATTGTGCCTTATCTGACACGCACAGACCAGAGTATTTCTGAACTCAGCAAACCAAGAAGAAAACCAAAAACAAGGTAACAGGAGACAAACCATAGAACAGAAACAAAAACAAGTGGTCTCACAAACAATAAATCGATCCAGAGTGACTTTCATGTAGATATTGAAAACAAGCCAAACTTGAACTTTCCACAAAACGAAAACAGAGACAAGCACTCTCTCAGACAGCATAGACAGAGACTTAGACTAGATTAAAAAATGATCTCATGCTGGGCGGTGGTGGCGCATGCCTTTAATCCCAGCACTTGGGAGGCAGAGGCAGGCGGATCTCTGTGAGTTTGAGGCCAGCCTGGTCTACAAAGTGAGTCCAGGACAGACAGAGCTGTTATACAAAGAAACCCTGTCTCAAAAAACCAAAAAAAAAAAACCCAAAAAAAAGAGCTCATACCTCCATCTTGGGGTCTTTCCTGGTGATTCAGGGTCCCCAAGATCTTTATGGGACCTCCAAATGTAAACGTCAATATCAGTCTACTGGAAATGCAGGAATGGCGCCTTGGTTTTCACAAGTACATAGAGAGACATATATACAGAGACAGACACACAAAAACATAGCTTACTGGCCAGTTTGAACCCTCCTGGCAGGAATCCTGGTGACCTTGGGGATCCTGGGCAGACAAGCCCCCAAATGTTCTGGCTGGTTCTTGAGACCCCAAAGACCACCTAGGAGTCAACACCGATGTAAATAACATGAGGATTGTTTATTCAAGCTCAGAGCTTGGACTCTCAACACTCACTGACACAGCAGTTCGAGTTGAGAGCCCCCAGACCCAAAAGTACAGAGTTTATATAGAGACTCAGACAAAGAAGCAGGTTCTTTACCATATGATTGGATGACATTTGGGTAGCTAGTCATGTCAATTTCTGATTGGCTCATTGTTACTGACTAACCAGCTGTGGTCAGCTTGACCATCAGAAAGTTTGTTTAGACTTTTTGGGTGCTTTCTCAAAGTGAGCTATCTTGTGATGATGAGGGAACACCCCTGGAATACAAGGTCAGGTACATTTTGTTGTTGTTATGGAACTGGAGGTCAGATATGTCAAAGTTAATACAAAATGGAATCTTTTTATTCAGGATGGATTCAGTCAGGCTCCACATTTGTATACTAGGCTAGCCTGAAACTCACAGAGATCTGCCTACCTCTACCTCCTGACTGGTGGGATTAAAGGCATGTGACACCATGCCCAGCAATTACAGAGAGCTGTGAACTGCCATGTGGATATGGGATTTGAACTCAGGTCCTTTTTAAGAGCAGCCAGTGCTCATAAATGCTGAGGCACATCTCCTGATCCCTATGATTGCTTTTCTTTTTTCAAAAACTAGAGAGTCAGAGAGAGGTTTTTTTTGTTGTTTGATGGTTTTCTCCCTTTAAAGTATGGTCTCCTATAATTCTGGTGTCCTTCTGAGTTGTATATTCAACTGGCCTTGTCTGGTCCTCCTTTCTAAACCTCTGAAGAAGTACACAAGTGCTGTACCAACCTGGTGTGTAAAGGCAGTAAATGGGCCTACCTTCCGCAATGTTTCAAAGATGTGGTAATGGGGCACCATGGGTAATATTTAATTGGCCATGCCTATAGGCAAAATATGGTTGGTGTTTATTTTTTTTGAAGGTATTTCAAGACAGAGTTTTTCTGTGTAATAGGCCTGACTGTCCTGCAACTCACTCTGCAGACTAGGCTGGCCTTGAACTCAAATCTCCCTGCTTCTGCCTCTGCCTCACGAGTGCTGGGATTAAAGGCTTGTGCTATCATGCCTGGATGACCAAATATGTTTTAATTTTATAGTTCCATTGAGACCCTATGGCAAGAGTAAAAATAAGTCAATATAGCAACAGAAATATACTTCTCATGGCACATCCCTCTAATCACAGTATAGAAAAGGCAAATGAAGCTGGGCGTGGTGATACATACCTTTAATTTCACAACTCAGGAGGCAGAGGCAGGTGGATCTCTGTGAGTTAAAGGCCAGCCTGGTCTACCAAGCAAGTCCAGGACAGCCAGGGTTGTTACACAGAGAAACCCTGTCTCAAAAAAACTAAAAAAAAAAAAGGCAAATCAACAAGATCTTTGCAAATCCCAGTCAGTGTGCCTATAAGAAAGCAACAGTAAGAAAAGAGTTGTGGTGTAGCTCAGTGTGAACAGTGTGTCCTTCCTCAGTATCAAGTCTCCTGTGTGGTGGGACATGCTGGTAATCTCAGCTTCTCAAGGTCATTTTCAACTCCCAGCACATTCAAGGCCAGATAGAACACACAGACCCTACATTACAAGACAGGATTGATAGAACAATTTCAATAGACACTCCATTGGTCATGTATTCTAGAACGTAATTGTTCTCCTGTGTCTCCAGATTAGTGGAAGAGCAGCTGCAATACCAGTATCTTCCCAGATGTCAAAGACATGGGGAAGGCTGGACAGGGTTGTGTAGTCCTTCAATATCAGCAATGGGAGATAGAGGCAAGTGGATCTCAGAGATTGAGGCAACCTGGTATACACAGAGAGAGATAGAATAAAATGTCCATCTAGGACATTTGGTTTCCAAAAGGAAGCAGAATAAAAATCTTTTTATGGTAAGATGTCTCTATGAGATACTCAATACCTCCAAAAGAGCATGACAACAGCAAACTCGGAGTGTAGGCATCTAATCTCAGCATTTATTGCACACTGGAATGAAAATTCAGTTGTCCTCAGGCACACAGTGAGTTTGCGATGAGCTTGAGCTGCAGAACCAGTTGTCAGCTCTATTCTTCCTGGAGATATAACCCTTAGAATGAAGAAATCCTTGAGGAATTTGACACATCAAAGGACTGGTATACTTGAAGTTATATCTGTACTCCACACAACTACTTACTTCTGACTACTCCAGGCCTTTACAACCAATAGGAGCTGGGGTAGTACGTATTCTTATATTTTTGATTGTGTGCCTAGACTTTAATCTCTGAGCCAGATCTCCAGCCCAATATTCTTAATCCCAGGATTTGGGGAAAGGATGCAGTCTTATCTGTATTAACTTTATGCCAATGTGGTCTATATAGTGAGAATGTGTCAAAAACAATTTAAAATATTCATTACTTCTTGTTACACATTAGTTAAATAAACAAAAAAATGTTTTTTGTAAACTTATTTTTAAATTTGCTCTTGCCAGACTTTTTTATCTTTCAAATATGTGTGAATGCCTGAATGATCTGACAGACCAGAAAACAGCACAGGATATCCTGCAGTAAAACTATAGATAGTTAATATCTAATATATGCTTGGAAAGGAACTCAGATCCTCTGCAAGATCAGCAAGTGTTCTTAACCACTGAGCTCTCTGTCCTTTCCCATAGATAAATAATGGTTTCACTTGAGGCTCTTGGCTCAATCGAGTGTGGGAATCCTTGTCAGAGCCCATAATGCTCAGTCCATTGAAATAAAGAGTTGCCTTTGATTAGTATATATTCGAGGTGAGTGTAGATTCAGAGCTGTGGCTCCAGTTCTAGGGTGACAATGTCCTTCAGGCCTCATAAGACATTGTACACAGTGCTGTACTCCTACACATGAAGAACATAAAATCACATAATACAAATCAATACATCTACTCAATAAACAGTATGAAGCACTCCACCAGTGAACTATGTCCCAGCTTCCTCATTTAAGTTTCTTTTGTCTTTCAGGTCTCATAGCTCATTACATACTTATCAATATCACAGGACTCTGTGCAGTTGTTTTTTTCCTCCCACTTTGTTAGTCCCAGGTCTTCAGGCCTTGTAGCAAAGTCTTTTATTATAAGAGTCATCTCTGTGGATCCTGCCCCTCTTCTGCTTTTGATTTTGACACTGGGTCTTACTAACCTGTGCAGACAACTCTGATCTGCAGTCTGGCTGCCTCAGACCTATTACCCAAGCCCAATTTTTCAGCATTTGAGGAATATCTGTAGTGGTTTTTTAGTGGTGTTCCAGGCTGCACACCCACCAGCACTGAATAAGTGCTTCTCCATTCCAACTTCTTCCCTAGCATTAGCTGTTATTGGTGTTATTTATCTTGGCCACTCTGACTAGATAAGAAAACATCTTAAAGTAGTTTTAATTTGCATCATCATGATGTCTTAGGATGGTGTAGATTTTTTGCTTGTTTTGAAGAGACAATGTCTCTGTATAAACTGTCCTGGAGGTCCTAGTGATATTTGGGTAGATCAGGTTGGATGGAACCTCACAAAGATTTTCCTGTCTCTTCTTCCTGTGAACTGGGATTAATAGCATGTGTCACCAAACCAAGACTGTTGAACATTTTTTAGAAAGGGTTGCCCAACCATTAATGTTTTATCTTTTTGTAGAATTTCCCTTTAGTTCTATACATTATTTTGAAATTTGCTACTTGTTTTCTTTCTTTTTCTCATTTTTTATTTTGTTTTTTTGTTTATTCTTTTTCCAGACAGTTTCTCTGTGTAACAGCCCTGGCTATCCTGGAAGTCATTTTGTAATTCAACCTTCCTCTGCCTCCTGAATGCTAGGATTAAAGGCATGCACCATCATGCCTGGGTTATTCATTTCTTTTAAAATCAGGTCTGTCTTTATATATCTGGCTTTCCTTGAACCTTTTGGGTAGAACAGGCTGGCCTGGATCTCACAGAAATGGATCTGCCTCTGCCTCCCCAGTGCTGGGATAAAAGGTGTGTGTCACCACTCTGCTAGGGCTGTTTGTTCTTACAGTTCATTTTGTAAAATTTCTTTGTCTATTCTAAACATCACTGCTCTCTTATATATTGTTTTCTGACAATGTTTTCCTGCAAAGATACAGCAAATACGTATCTAGTTTTCCCAGATAAGGAATTGGTGACAGAAAAATGTAAAGACACCTCCAAAGTCCAATTTGGTGAACTATTCGATGTAATGGGCTTACTTTCAGGTTGTTAATCACTTGATATAACAAGCATACTGTAGGTCCAATTGTCTGGTCAGGAATAGTTGGCTCTAATATACTCCTTTACTTTGTGTGAGTGTTTGTGTTTGTGATTTATTTCTTTACTTATATATTTTTCTATTTTTATGAAAGAGAACGGACCTGAAGTTTTATGGCTCCAATGTTGGGACGTTCTGGATAGTAGATAAAATATATGTATGTATGCATGTATGGACAATTGAGATTTTTAAAAACATTGTCTTAAAGCCGGGCGGTGGTGGTGCACGCCTTTAATCCCAGCACTTGGGAGGCAGAGGCAGCTGGATCACTGTGAGTTCGAGGCCAGCCTGGTCTACAAAGTGAGTCCAGGACAGCCAAGGATACACAGAGAAACCCTGTCTTGAAAAAAAACCAAAAAAAAAAAAAAACCAAAAAAAAAAAACATTGTCTTAGCTCCAGGTAGCTTGTACATAATTAGGTAAACAGACAATGGTAGCCTCAACTCACAGACATTCTCCTGCCTCTTCCTTTTGAGTCCTAGGTGATTAAAATATATTATATAGTGCTAGGCATGATGAAATATGCCTTTAATTTCAGCAATTAAGAGGCAGAATCAGGGAGATCTCTAGGCCAGCCTGATTTATCCAAACTGTTCCAGAAAGTTCAGTTATACAAAGAGACACCTGGTAATAAAAAATGAACAATTTAGGCATAATAGTAAATGCCTTTAATCCCAACACTCAGGAGGCAGAGGAAAGCTGATCTATAAACTGAGTTCCAGGAGAGCCAGAGCTGTCAGAGAATACCTGTCTTGAAAAAGAAAAAAATCACAAATGAGTAAAACAAAGAAAACAAGTATTCAAATTTGAAAATAAAGTGTAGAATGAAAGAGAAATTATAAACAGAGAAAATACAAATAGATGAACAGCTTTTTTGGTTGTTGTTGTTTTTTTTCAAGACAATGTTTCTCTGTGTAACAGTGCCTTGGCTATCCTGGAACTCACTCAGTAGACCTTCATGACCTTGAACACACAGAGATTTTCCTGCCTCTGCCTCCTGAGTGCTGGGATTAAAGGTGTACACCACCACCTCCAGCCATGAGCAACCTTTTAAAAAATGTTCACCAACCTGATTTTAGGGACACATGTCATTAATACCAACATATAGGAGGAAGAGACAGCAGGATTGTTCTGATGTTCAACCCAACAGGATCTACCCAATGAGCTCCAGAACAATTTATAGAGAGACACTATCTCAACAAAACAACAATATTCTACTCCACCCTAGAACATGAGGTCATTCACGTTAAAAATACTTTGAGCCTTTACTTTACCTAGTCAGAGTGGGAAAGATCAATAGAACCAATAACAGCTAATGTTAGAGAAGGAGTTGGCAAGGAGGAACAGTTATTCACAGCTGGTGGGAGTGCAGCCTGGTACAGCACTAAAGAAGTAATATGGATATTTCTCAAAAGCTTAAATAACAGGGCTTGGATTACAGGTGTGTAATGCCATCTACTCAGGTCTGAGGCAGTGAGAATGCAAATCAGGGTTGTCTGGGCATGTGGGTGAAAGTGTCAAAATGAAAATAAGAGAAGCCAGACATGGTCGTGCATTCCTTTAATATTGGCACTTGAGAGACAGAAGCTGGTGGATCTCTGTGAGGTCAAAGCCATCCTGATCTATAGAGTAAGTTCCTGGATAGACAGAAAACTGTCCAGGAACTGGACAGAGAATCGCAGGTTACAGAGAGAAACCCTGTTCAAAGAAAAACTGAAAAATACTGTGCTACATTTACACACTGGAAAACTACTCAGCTATCAGAAATAAAGAAATCATGCAGTTTGCAACCAAATGGATGGAACTAGAAAAACTGATAGAGTGACCTAACTCAGGCAGGGTCTGAGTCATCAAGGGTCAACAGGGTTGTGGTCATCAAGCAGGTCTTCTTGAAGACTACATTCAGCCTCATCAGCAAGCAGAGAATCGTGTAGGCTGGAGTTGAGTTTGTGAATTGGGGCCACACCAACTGTACCTGGACATATGGACTCTCCCTTATCAGAGACAGCAACAGATAATGGAGCAGGAGAATGGGCTGATCCAGCAACAGCTTTAGAGTTTCCACTACTCTCTGGCAGTCCTTCTGGAACATTGTTGGGAATCTTCCATCTGCACTTAGTTCAGTGGTTTTTGAACCAGATTTGGAAAGAAAAGGAGACATCAGAGGAACACCTGTTTTCCTGTGACTGGGCCACCAAATGAAGTTTCTGAATAGAAAGGTTTTATCTAGCAATACCCCACTAGACACTCACAGACAGGTCTGAGACTCTAGATCCCTAAAAGGAGGGAGGAACATAGGAAGTGTATGACCTGACAACACAGGACTAAGGAAGATTTAGTTTAGAAAATTTGGAACTCTAATATGATCCCAGAGGTCTAGGATCCCCCTAGGTCCCTGAGACACTGTGGGGGAACTATATGGCTCCATGGTATTACTCAAGTTGAAGCTGAATGCTGGGTCAAATGAACACATGTCCACCTCCCACAACTATCCCAAGGTGCCCTAAGCATGGTAGAAGCACCAAATGTGAGAGGTTTTGATAGAGCTGAAGGTGCCTGATGGGAAGTAACTATCATGGCTGTGGGAGATAGGGACAAGAGAGACACATTCCCAAGATCTCATCCTTTGTCACACCAATCTGTAGTGCCAACCCCATGCATTGCTTCTGGGTTGGGTACATGCACTGATCAAAATGTTCTTGCAGCAGGAGGGTTTGTTCCTTGGTGTACACAATATGAGGCTTCTGATGCCTCCTTGGAGCCACAGGACAAACTTGTTGGTCACCATATTTTTCTGACAAAACCATAGGTCCTAGGGAACCCTGGGAACTAGTATTCATGGAGGAACTTGAAGGCATCTGGGGAAATGGGTGTGCTGAGCTGATTCCTAGTTTCTGGAAACATGGATACATTAGGATGTAGGATACAGGATATGGATGGATTTGGAACCTTGGTTGTATTGTTGGTCTTATGGACACTTGTTGGCCCTGGAACCTTTCAGGGACAGGGTGAAATTGAATAGTTGATTGTATTAGAGTTTCTGGGGGACCTTGGGGACTTTGAGTCATTTGGACACACATGTTCCTTGACAGCTCCTGAGGCACTTGGAGACCTTTGTCCATGGGGAGTACCTTCCTATACTGGAGAGCCTGGACATAGGAAACACATCAGAGAAGCTGCACAGAATTCACATCTACCCACCAAGTCTTCCCAGCATTTGGCCCAGACTTTCTATGCATTAGGGATTTCTTGACACCTATCTATGTCTCCTGTACCTATAAATATTCAATTTTGCAGTTAAAATGCAAACAGCTCCTCTGTTAATATGAGACTTTCAACCCAATGATTCTTTCAATGGGAGGACCTCTCCAAATGAGAATGTTCTACAACCTCTTCTCTTCTCCTGGAGCCCTCTATCTCCAACCAAAAAATGAAGGACCCTAGAGAAGGCAAGATCAAGGTGCTCCACCCCACCTTTATCTTTTACACAGGAGCATTTGTGGCCTAATTCCCCTGGATATCAGCAGGCTCTTCCATCTCCCCTAGATGCCCAAGGATATTGACAATCTACTCCAAGGATTTGAACTTAATTGACTCTCCAGCCAGGAATTTCAGCAGCTCCACTGTTTATCAGTTACATCCAGCAGGCACTCCCACAGTGTGGGCCTATTCAGTCTACAGCCCTGCTCTATGGGATGCTGATGTGGTTGAGGAGTCTTTCTTACTTGAGCAGATGTACTCAGTGCTGTTTGTAATGGAGTCTGAGAAACCTAAATAGCAATTGACCTATCCTCTTTGGTCTCCTGCCCCCATCAGACTCCAGTCCAGGATAAATTTGGTGTTCACTAGTCAGTGACTATCTCTCAAAATGGGTCTCTACTCACTCTGCTTCCTAGGGGTCCTCTTTCCCACTGATGTCAACTCTTAATTACTTCAAAGTTTCTTTTTAAATTGAGGCAAGATCACTGTCCATAGCCCTGACTGTCCTGGATGTCACTATATATTCAAGGCTGGCCTTCTAAACACAGAGAATCCCTTGCGAATATGTCCTGAGTGCTGAGATGAAATGTGTTGTTCACACACACAACATGGTTACCTCTTCTAAATGAAAGGGTGCCTGATCAACCTCATACCATCCTTATAGTCACTTTTCAGCCATGATATCACTACCCTTCACTATCTATTTGGACTATGTGGAGCCTACTCTGGCTCCAAGGCTACTGGAGTTCCCATTGGGAGTTCTTCCTAGACTTGCCTGCATAGTGTTAAAGAGGAATAGATCAGAGAAACACCACATTCCTCATCTCCTACAGTGAAGCCTACTGATCAGTTACTCCAGGCTTTTTACAAACAGGTGTCAGTAATGTGCCTCTAATGGAAAGCAGTGAACAATGGAATACTATCTGAGTCAGCACCTTGGAGTCTCACTAAGACTCTTCCCCAGACTACCCCAATCTTGCACTTGTTTGATCTTCAAAGTTAACATCTATAGGATAGTCTTGCAAACAGATCCTAAGTATAGAAATTACATTTTGAACATCAATACAGGGACATATGGTAGATCTGACACTTCAAAACACATGGTAGCTCCATGGCTAAGATAAAAAACTCAAATGATGGCACATGCTGGCAAGGTTGTGGAGAAAGGTAATACTCCTCCATGGCTGTTGGCAGTGCAAACTTGTACAGCCATTATGGAAATCAGCCTGGTGATATCTTAGAAATCTTGGAAAAGCTCTACATCAAGTCCCAGCCATACCACTACTGTGTATATATCCAAATGATTATTCACCAAACCTCAAGGACATTTCCTCATCTATATTCATAGCAGCCTTGTTTATAATAGCTAGAAACTGGGAACAACACGGAAGTCCATCAACCAGTGAATGGATAAAAAACTGCGGTACATCTATGTAAGGAGTACTACTCAGCTATCAGAAACAATGAAATCATGCAATTTGCAGCCATATGGATAGAACTAGAAAAGATCATCCTGAGTGAACTATCACTTAGGATAGGATGTTAGCCATATAGTACAGGATAACTATTGTACCCCCAACACACCCAAAGACATGAGAGGGGATCTCTCCCTGGACAATATTGCCACAAAACAGACAAAAGGCAGGGATGATTCTCTCACAATCACTCACTCAGGGCTTTCTCACCCACAACCATCACATCCAAGGCCAGAAGTACTGTGTTGGCCAGGTGAGGTACAGGGCCTGCTCTCCTGAGTACTGCAGTATGTGAGGGGCGGGGACAGATCTCTTGCTCTAGTGACCCCATCTGGACCATATCCTCTGTCTGACAATGGTGGTGAAGGTAAGAGGGAGGGGTGGGGTTGATTCCCCACCAACACCAATGCAAAGCACACAAAAGCTAGGGCTAGCTTTCCCACACTTACTCCCTCAGGGTTGGCTGAACCACAGCCTTCACATGCTAGGTCTCACAGGGCTCTTCTAGTCTCTGGCCTGCCTCCTGTCCTAGAAGCCTACTTAGTGCCTGCCCAGTGTGGACTGGTGGTCACCACAGACCATTTCTCTGTCTGGGTCCTAAATGTACAAAAGACATTCTGACCATCAACACATGGACATATGGTAGAGCTCACACTTCAAACACACATGCCGTTCCCAGAAAAGTCTCTTCCTCTCCTGGCTACCCCACCAAGATATCCCGCCAACCATTCACCTTATGTACATTTCATTCTGATCACCACCTCTTCAGGAAACCAGTAGGTTGCTGCACCTTGCTGAATCTGTTGTCTGTCTGACATCTACTCTAAGAACCTGGTCTTAAATATCTTTCCATAAGGAAACTTAATGCTCCTCCCACTCTTTGACTCCTCCCATTTTGAAATCCATCAACTCATTCTCCTCCCCTCTACTTTGGTGCCTCTTAGGTTTCAGCCCCACCCTACACAGGCCTAGACTCATTGATTGGATTATGCTTGTTTAGTTTTCTTTTGTTTTGTTTTTGAGTCATGGTCTCTGTCTTTTCTGTTCTAGAGATTACCTTGGCTCAGCCTCCTGAGTCTGGCAATAAAGGTGTGGCTTGTGAAGACCTTTCAAGATTGAATCATTGTTTCCAGAGAAAGTACAGAGTGACAGTTTTGTGTAGAAAATGTAAACTGAGGGAACTTTAGTCATGCCCTCTTGGGAATCCAGCCTACCACAACTGGGGCTACACCTGTCAGTCACTTTGACAGGAAATGTGTGTGTACTCAGCCTGCTTCCAGGGCTCCTGCCCATTCCTTCCTCTTACTGACCACATCTTCTTAGAGGCCAACAGCCTGTTTATTCAGTCTTTCTTTTTGGTTTCTCAAGGCAGAGGTTTTCTGTGGACCAGTGTCATCTGTGTCATCCAGGATTGTAACTGGTCCCCACATTCTCTGTTGACCTTGTGATCTCCCCTCAATTTCCTTGAGGCCCCTGAACAAAGGGTTCAAGGTGTTGACCTGATTATGACCTGCTTTCTATTCACAGGTTGACACTAGGGTAAATGGTGTTCAGTGACAGTGCTGATGTCTTTTGTGAGGGAAAGAACTGTTTTAAAAATACCAAGAAGCAGAGATTGACAGTATCTAGATCAGAATAAAGACTAAGGAAGTTTCACACTCAGATACATTTCTAGTCCACACTCATTGCTTTTTCAAATGAAAATTTCTAGTCCCATATATGTGGTTTTCCTCAAAGTAATTCTGACACTCAGATTTTCAATGAACTTGTTTCTCCTTCTGTACCTTCCCAAGTATGTGGCTGGGATTACAGGTGTGCCCCCAAGTGTGTTTCTTCTGTTGCCTTCAATAACATTAGGAGTGTATGATTATTTCTCTCCTTTGAAATCCAGAGACTCATAGATTTTTGTCTGTTCTTGCTTGGTGTTTTTTTGTTTGTTTGTTTTTGTTTTTCCTATTGTGGCAGGATCTTCTGAAACCTAGGCAGCATTTGCATCTGTTATATACCAAGTCAGGCTTCATCTCTGCTTCCCGCTTTTTCCACCTGTAAGAAAAAAAACCAGGCTTTTTGAAACAACCTAGTATACAGAGTCCTTAAATGGACCTACCTTCTGTAATGTTTCAAAGATCTGCTGAGTCAAGGTAAAGGCTGCCATAGTGAGCAACTTCTGCAGCTCCAAGTTTTCCAAAACAAGTCCAAGCCTGTAGGGCCAAGTTTCTCTTAGTTTACACTTTCCACACAATCCTGTCACTCAGTATATGTTCTGTATGATTGAATTATGCAGGGTGGGCCTTGGGAATGGTGGTACACGCCTGTAATCCTAGTATTCCTGAAGAAGAGGTAGGCAGATCACTGTGAATTTGAGGCCAGTCTGGTTTAAAAAGAGAGTTTCAGGTAGAAACCCTGTCACAAAAACTACATGGCCAAATAAAATTTTCCAAAGTCCTGCTAGTCATACTATATATGGTCGCACCCAGGAGGGCAAAGTCAGGTAATTTTTTTTTTTTTTTTGCTGCCAGGATTGTCAATATAGTGCATTTTACAACAGGTTATTCTACATGTAGAGAGCATGATGGAAAAAAATAAAACACAAAACAATATAATTGAATAATAAGACTAGGACTCTCTGAGGTGGGACTGAAATCTGAGTGGCATGAAAGGGTGGGTGGGCCTAATGAATATGAGAGTTAGAGTTTTGTGTGTGGGAAGACCCAAAGAGTGGGAGGAGCTTTGAGTTTCCTAACTGGACAAGATATTTAAACCCTGGCCCTTGAAGAAATGGTCAATCACAAACTGAGATCCAAGGAAGTTTCAACAACTTCCTGGTTTTCTGGTAAGTTGGTGTCATGAATAATGTTTGTGTAGGATGGCTATGTTGGGTGGGTTATAACCATGGGGAGAGAAGAATCAAGTAGAGGAAGAACATTTGGTAGCATTCTGGTATGGTGTGTGTTTGGAGATTGAGGAACACAAATCCCAAACTTATTGAGTTGAGGTTCCTACTAATATTTGGGAGCTGATTGCAAGCATTCCACATAGATGTGGACACTAAAAACCAGAGGAGTGCAGAGATCATGGAAGACAGAGAAAGAGTGCTGGAGAGACACCAGGGTCTGGTCCAGCTACAGTGCTTTTGTGCATTGTTCATCAGCCAAGGCACAGGCCTGAGCCCTGTGTTTTATAGGAAGTCTAGAGATGGGAGGGTTGAGTATTCGTGTAAGTGACTCTGATCTATAATTTTTTTTAGTCCCAGCATCTCCTGTTCAACAAAATCTCCCAATGGGATCAAATTTCCAGGAAATCCGAGGATCTCACGATGTCCAAAACTTCCAATTGCCACATGAACTACAGATGATTGGAGGACCCAATCTATTTCCAACTAGCAGATCCTCAAGTTCTCCAGTGAACCCAGATTTCCTAAATTCCTCAGGTCTACCACATCCACAACTTCCTGTGAGTTCCCAAGACTTTATAAAGTCACAAGTTTCTCCTAATAATCCAAGAAGGCAGTGTAAAAAGCGCCAGGTGTTCACCAAGAAACAAAAGCTGGTCCTGCAAGAATATTTTGAAAAGTGCCCTTACCCGAGGCAGGAGCAATACAAGGAACTGGCTGAAAGGCTTGGCCTGATGAAGCACCAGATCAAGGTCAGTCCCCTCTTGTGTCTCCCTCTCCCATGGTCAGATAGCCATTCCCACAACAGCATTTCAGGTCCCCTGAACTTTTTGGGCTTGGGTTGTTGAAGGTTGGTGAATGTGTATCCAAGTTTGGATTTTCATCATTCTTAGCCCCTTAATGCAGAATCCTGGAACAATGGTTCTTTTATTTCTGAGACAGGGTTTCTCTGGTCCCTCGGAATGCCTGAAATCATGTATGAACATGCCTGGTGCCTGCTAGGCCAACTGAATGTAGGCTGCCATAGGACTCAAATTCTGTGTGTCTACAATTGATCCCATCTGCAAGAGCAGCAAATGCTGCTTAAATACTCCCTTAGAGTCATAATAGTATCAGATCATGTGTGAGAAGTCTTAACACTCCTCCATGATATACAGTGTCAGTAGAAATAAAATGTTACATGTTTAGTTGATATTTGATGGATTGTAGATTCAAGCCATTTGGTGACTCGCTACCAGCTGCAAGTCCATTTCCAGGTGTTCCTATGCTCTCTTCTTGCCTCAGTGGATACTGCATATCCCTGGTCTACTTATTTGCAGGAAGAACACTATTTCAAATAAAATAAAAGCAATTCATCTATTCAATAAATCCTTTCAAGCACTCCACCTCTGAACTAAATATATCCCAGTTTCACTTTTTTCAATCAGGTTTTTGGAGACAGAGTTTCTGTGTGTATACTTGATTGTACTGGGCTTGCTTTGTAGACCTCAGACTCACCTTACATTTCCCTGCCTCTGCCTCCTGAATGCTGGAGTTAAAGGTGTGGGCCACCACACCCAGCTAGAATCCTGGAACAATGGGATGGCACACTGGACCCCACAGTGTCAGGAAGGCCTAGACGTTGGGACCATCTATGAATTCTTGACTCCTAGTTCAAGCTTCCTTAGTCAGTGTGTTTAAAGGTCGAGTTTCACCTGCCTTCATGCTTCTTGGGTCCAAGAATGCTAGACTTCTGTGATAGGTGCTGGGTAGAGACAAATCCCAGGTATTTCTCTCAGCATCTTCCTATTTGTGGCTTAAATGGTGCACCTAGCCTCCCTGATCTCTGCTTTTCTTTCTCCTTCCAGAAGTGGTTTAATAACAGAAGATCTAGGGATCATCAGAAGAAGGATCAGAAACTACCTGAGACACCTGGATGTGGAACTAGTGATAGGCCTACCTCCCTGAAAGGCTGTGAAACTCTTCTTGCCTCTGCCAGTACAGATTCCGCATGCCAGGGACCTTCAGGTGTCAGCTGTTCTCCTCTACTCAGATCTTCCAATCTTGCCCCACACTCGGATTCCATCTTCTCCTTGAGTCATACACCATCAGATGTGAGCTCTCCTCCTCAACTCAACCCCTTGACTAATTCATCAGACCAGGAAGCCATGTTCTCCATGATTGACTGGGCCTGTGAGATCTACCTAAAGAATACAACATCCATACAGCAGAATAAGCAGCAGAACAAGGATAGAGTATTACCTTGTAAGCAAGTCCAGGTTTCCCTTGTGAGATCTGCCAGCCCTAAAGGCACTGTCAAGCTGGCTTATGTTTGTGAGGAGTCCTTGTCTGAGAGACAGTTGGGTGTCAGCTCTCTTCCTCCACTCAGCCCCTCCAGTATTTTCCCAGACTCAGAGTCCATGTCCTCTACATGTGAGAGACCATCATGTGTCAGCTCTCCTCCTCCACTCAGCCCAAGTATGTTTCCAGACCCAGAATGTGTCTTCTCCATCCAGCAGACCAATAAGAGTCAATTGTGTGAAGCTGTGAGGGGTGTACAGGATGTCCAAGTTGCAGTAGGAGTAGACAACATCCCATGTCAGTCAGCAGCTTGTGCATCATCTACACACACAGCTCCAGCCCAAGATATAGCCTCAGCCGATGCTCCACATTCCATCAGATCTTCTGCAGCAGGTCCAGCAGCAGCCAATAAGTCACCTGAAAGCCCTAGGGAGACTCCGTCAGTCAACACAAGGAAACTCACAGAAAATCTTCAAGAGCACACTGCCATCCAGGATCAGCTCTTCCTTCAACAGCTCAGTGACTTGGATGCTGCTCTAGACCAATTGTCTACAGCATAGGAAACATTGTGGAGATTAGTACAGCCTGACTTCCAGGAGCACTTCTCATTCTTGGATTTCTTTTAAAACTCTTGATCCAAAGTGTCCCAACACACCAGTCAACTCAGAGGATGTGGGGAATAGGGTTGTTCAGCAGAGTGTGAACCCCTGAGTTAGAGATGTTCCATGGACGTTTTTATTTTTTAATTTAATTTTGTATTATTCATTTTTAATATGTATAAAACATGGAATTTTTTCAACATAACGTTCTTACTGGTTGTTTTTGGAATTTCACATCATCATCTGATTACATTCACTTTCCTTCCTTTTTCAGCCACACACACTTGTGACCTCTCCCTCCATAAAACAATAAAAAATATTAAAAAAACAATTTGTGTTATCTAATATTCACTGGAGGATTTTCCTACTCTTTGTGAACTTCACCTGAAATAAAACTGAGTCCTTCCTCTCTTGTACCACTGTCAAAACCCAACAATTGTGGAGAACTAAACTTCACAATCTCATCACATTTAAAGAGTTCTCTTTGATGGTTTCCTGTCTAGTGTGTTACTTTTGTGGAGTATGTGAATATGGATTGTCACAGAAGCCCTCCATGTCCCTCCTACTCAACTGTGAGTCTGAAGTCACAGATATCAGAGCACTAGAAGCCTTCTTGCTCTTCACAGTCAATAGGAGGGTGGAACATGGTTGTCCATATAGTTTCCTGTAAAACCACACACCAGGACCATGGTCCCCAGCAGCAGATCGATGGAGGACCCAGACAAGACCCTCACAGGCTGCCAGGACTATAGCCATCAACATAGGATAAGGTGACAGCATAGGCCACTCACTTCAATATTGGTTTCTGACTCAACAAGTCCTGCTGACACCCACAAGGTGTCAGGCTGCAGTACAGACCACCTACAGCTCTTTTATACAGTATTTCTTCATGTTTCCCAGGTGTGCCTGTTAATTCTGGCTACTCCCTTCTGAGTGTTGATAGTTCAGGTGTGAGCTAACACACATGACCTCATTGTGATTGTCTCTCATCAATTAGTGAATTGTATCAATCTCTTATTGTGTTATTTATATATTTTTTAAATTAATAAAGTGATTTTAGTACAACCCCACATGTCTCTGTTACTACTTTGTGCAAACATATCTTTTCTTTCTTTTTTTTGTGATTTTTGAGACAGCATTTCTGTGTGTAGCTCTGGCTGTCCTGGACTTGCTTTGCACACCAGGTTGGCCTGGAGCTCACAGTGATCTGCCTGCCTTGCCTTCCAAGTGCTGGGATTAGAAGTGTGAGCCACCATGCCACACCTGCAAATATATCTTTTTTATTACCCTGTTGTAATTTTTGCCTTCAAGACTTACAGCCTCTGTCTGCTAACCTAGGCCTAGTCCTGGAAACTTCTAACCTCTGTACTTATCTATGCCTAGATTGTTTTCAAACACAGAGACTTACTGCTGTATGAGCTCTCCCTTTCTAGTTCTTGCTGCAGTATTGATGTCTGATTCAATTCAGCTGTTCTGGCTCAAACTCCATTCCAAGATTACTGTTTCAACCTAGCTTCTCTCAGCTTCTTGAAAGCTGAAGAATGAGACTCTGCTTGGCCTCAAACTAAGTCTAGCAATATGTTCTATCCTTTTTGCTCCTTCTCATTCTCTTTCTCATTCTATCTTTGGTGGTACATGCCTTTAATCCCAGCACCCAGAAGCCAGAGGCAGGTGGATCTCTCTGAGTTCAAGGCCACCCTTGTCTACAAAGTGAGTCCAGGACAGCCAGGGCTTGCTACACAGAGAAACCCTGTCTCAAAAAAACAACAAAAAAGATTGCTTCAGTACACTTTTGTGAGGGACATATTTATTGTTCCTGATGATCCTCTGGGAAGATACAGACCTTGGGTAGAAGAATTTCTACCCAATTAGACATATTGTATACTTCAGAGATGTTCTAACTTCAGAATGGAAACAAGGGAATATGATAAATTGGGGAAGAGGTTTTGTTTATATTTCCACAGGGAATGAAAGTCTATGGATTCCATCAAACTGATGAAGAACCAATCTGAATGAGAGAAACTTCCATATGAAAGGCATGACTTAAAAAATAAGTGACGCAGAAAGACAGCAACACAGATGATGCAGAAAGCTGACTTCCCCTGCACGGAGACAGTGCAGCAAACTGGCCTAGTAGACTGGAGATCCTTGATGTGTAAATGGACTGTGACGAAGGACAGATGATCAGGAATGCAGTTCTGAAGGACTAGGGTGTCAGTGTGACTCTTATGTAGCCTTTGATAGTATTAAGAGTCTGTGATTATTTTTCTTATTTGAAAACCAAGAGACTCAATGTTTTGTCTGTTGTTGAGTGATGTTTGTTTTTTCCTATTGAGGCAGGGCATCCTGTTGCCCAATAAAGGCTTCCACATGCTGTGTAGTATCAGGAGGCCTTCCACATGTAATCTTCCCTTTTCCACCTCTGAGGTAATACAAGTCTACTCTAGCAACATGGTACTTGGATACATGAAATGGGCCTAACATCTGCAATGTTTCAAAGTTGTGGCAATCAAGAGTAAATGTCTTTAAGTTTGACATCAATCAGAATATATGTTTTAACATTGTCATTACAATGAGACTCTATGACATGAATAAAACGAAGTCCATATATCAACAGAAATCTAGGCCTGGTGGCTCATATTTTCAATCCCTTCACTTAAGAGGCTCATCATCATGATCTTTGCAACCCCACTCATTATCCCTCAGCAAAGCAAAGAAAAAACCCAAAACTTTTATGGTTGAGCTCAGTGAGAACAATGGGCACCATCCTCAGTACTAAGCCTACTGTATGGTGGGACATGCCTTTAATCTCAGCTACTCAAGGTCATCATTAACTACGTGAGTTATAGTTCACTTTAAGGTACAATAACTCAACAGAAAAGAGGATTGATGAGATGCTCCACTGTTATAGAGAGAAACTGGAAACTCTTCAGGTAGCCAGTTGTCTGTCATTTCTTAGTTTTGGAAGCTACTTGCTCTGCACTCCTTGCTTATTCAGATATATTTATCCTTCTCAGGTCTCTGAGGTGGTTGCAGACTAGAAAGTTATAGTCTCACAGTTAAGTTTTAAATCATTTAGGATCTAAAAGTATGTTCTAGGTCTAAGAAGATGTTTTTAAGTTGGTAATGCAAGTTAGGATGGAAACTGAGTTAGGAATAGAACTTTAAACTCATCCTGATAGATAGGTAATAGGATATTGCTGGGAACCAAAACTGTTCCTGCTCGGCTGGACAATAGGGTCCTGGAGCTTTTGTTAAGAGTTAACTTCTCTGAATACATCTGTACCTCCCCTAAGGAGTTCTGTGTTCTGACACTCTGTTCCTCCTTAGCTGCTGATCCGTGATCTGAGGTGAAAGTACATTCTGTAGTTTGGTAACCTAGCAACTCAAAGGCCCTAACATCAGAGCAAGGTAGTTCCTGCTAATACTTCCTGCTTCTGCAAAGCACATATTCAGCTATGAGAAAATAAAGTTTGAGACTTGATCAGAATCCTGTCTTGTCTCCATTCTCTCATGTCTATTCTGTCACCTCCATCCAGGACCTGCTCCCCCCGAACCCTTGTTCATATCTCCGTGGGTCAGGGCAAGTGGCACCCGTACACGGACCGGGATACAAGGCTGTTCCTGGACATCACCTTCCACACCCGGCTAGAGTTCCTTGGGTCACCATCGCCCAGACGAGCAAAGACCGGCAGAGGAGTCTCCATGGATTGCCTGCCCATGAGCCTGACTCTGCGAGGTAAGTGGTGACGAGATCATGGGACGGACATTAAGGAAGCATGAGTTATTTGTTCAAGGTTTAAAGGATTCACTCAAGACACGAGGAACTAGGGTTAAGAAAAAGGATTTGGTTCACTTCTTTCAATTTATTTCTGATCTTTGCCCCTGGTTTCCCCAGGATGGCACGGTAAAAGTAAAGAAATGGAAAAGAGTAGGCGATTGTATGAAGGACTTCTATGACGCCTTTGGACCTGAAAAGGTTCCTGTTACTGCCTTTTCTTATTAGAATCTTATAAATGAAATTATTTCTTCCTGCCAGACTAGCCCAGAGTCTACTCAGGTTGTCCACTCTTCTGAATCCTTCCTTAAAGAACATTCTCCCACTCCTCCTAAGTCTCCACCTAGATGTCCCTCCTTAGCCATTCCTATCCTCGATGACCCACCTCAAGCGGGTTCTCCTCACCTGCCACCTACTGCCCCGCATCACAGGGACCCTTCTTATTCCCAAGATTTTGTCAAAGCTAAATCCATTTACCTGGTGCACTCTTCCCTTATGTTCCCGCCTCCGCCCTCCTTGGACCCAAACTCTCTCACTCCCGGGGAAGAGGCTTCTCTTGTAAAGGAGATCGCTCCCTACCCTCAACCCACCCTTTGTGCTCAGGCTTTGTCACTCCCCTCAGAGGTAGACTCTCTTACTAAACATTCTAAGTCCAAACTTTGTCAAGAGTTACGGTCTCTTAGTGACCTCTTTTGGTCTAAACAGGAAGAGGTTGCCTTGATCAAGGCCCTCAGAGAGGTTGATATGGAGCTTGCCTCCCTGTGGGGCCATCCCACTCCCTACTCTCCTTCGCTTAAACCTAAGTCTAAATCTAAGTCAAAAACTCTTCAGGCTTTCCCAGTCACTCCATCCCAGTCTGCCTAATAGCCAGGGGATATGACTGCCTCTGATTAGGGACATGAGGATGATAATTCTGGTAAGGAGGACGAAGATTCGGCCCAACCCAAAACTGATGGTTCGGAGCGGGAGGAAGGCACTGACACAACTAACACTGACCCCACCACCACACACCAGCGTTACAAACACTTAAAGTTTAGTTATATTAAAGAGCTTATGGGGGCCGTTGCCACTTATGGCCTGACCACTCCTTTTACACTTTTGCTTTTAGAATCATTAAGCAATGAATGGCTTACTCATAATGATTGGCAATTACTTACTAAGGCCACGCTTTCCCGGGGTGATTATTTGTTATGGAACGCTGATTATTATGACAGGTGCCAAGAATTCACTTGGCGCAATGCCACTGCTAAGGGCACTTCACAATCTTGGACTGATAAAAAACTTTTGGGATCAGCTCCCTTGGATTCCAACCAGCGACAGGCCAAATTCCCTCCTGGCTTGCTGACCCAGATACAGAAGGCTGCCATTTGGGAGTGGCAAACACTCGCCTCTGCCTCTAAGGGATCAGCTTTTACCTCATTGTCTAAGATCTGACAGGGTCCCCAAGAACCTTACAATGAGTTTGTTGGTTGGCTCTTAGAAGCAACTGAGCGACTCTTGGGAGAGATGGAGACTGAAAATGATTTTATAAAACAACTAGCCTTTGAAAATGCTAATGCTGCCTGCCAGGCTGCCTTACATCACCCCTGCCAGGGAAAAACTGTTTCTGATTTTATAAAAATTTGCGCTGACTTAGACCCTATGTCTTGCAACATTGGCCTGGCTATTGGGGCAGCACTTCGTAACCTGAGCCCAACCTCTTCACAGTCTAAACTTTGCTTTAATTTCAAACAATCTGGACATTTCTCTAGAGAATGTCCGAATCCTCGTGTAGAAAGATTGCCTCCTACTTCCCTTTGCCCCAGATTTAAGAGGGGAAAGCATTGGGCTGTGGAATACAGATCCAAAACAAATGCCCAAGGCCAGACCCTGCCTCCCAGAAATAATCAGGGAAACTTTTTGTGGGGCCCGTCCCAAAGCCCCTCCCCTCAGCTGCTTTGGTCTTTACTGACGGGTCATCTAACCCACAAGCGGCTTATACTATTAATGGTCAAACTTCTTCCTTTACTTCCCCCTATCGGTCTGCTCAGCTTGTGGAATTGTTTGCTGTATTACAAGTTTTTCAAAAACTACATAATTCACCATTCAACCTGTATACTGACAGTGCTTGTGTTGCCTATTCCTTACTAGAAACAGTTCCAGCTACTAAACCTGGTACAGGTGCTTCCCCTCTTTTTGTACAGATTCAACAAAAGCTTCTTCAACGTACCGCTCCCTTCTTTATAGGACACATCCGTGCTCACTCAGGACTACAGGTCCCCTATCTCAAGGAACTGATATTACTGACAAAGCCACTCATCTGGCTGTCCTGGTTACCCAAGAATCTCTGACTCAGGCACAACAGGCTCATGCCCTCCACCATCTCAACTCTCACACCTTACGCCTTCTTTTCAAACTTACCAGAGAACAGGCTAGACAAATTGTAAAACAGTATGAAAACTGTGTGACTTCCCTCCCTACCCCACGCCTTGGAGTCAATCCTAGAAGTCTTATCCCAAATGAGATATGGCAGATGGATGTTACAAATCATTCAGAATTTGGTAACCTTAAATATATTCATGTCGCTGTTGATACCTTTAGTCGATTTATTTTTGCAAGCCTCCACATTGGTGAAGCCTCAAAAAATGTTATAGCCCATGTCCTCAACTTGTCGTTCTGTCATGGGTAAGCCTAAAATAAATAAAACAGATAATGGCCCAGGATATACTGGTAAAGTTTCCAACAATTTTGCCAGCAGCTTAACGTTAAACATATTACTGGCACTCCTTATAATCCCCAAGGTCAGGGGATCATGGAACGAGCCAACCAGACACTTAAAATACCTTTTATAAATTAGAGGGAGGAGACCTGTACCCTGTAAAAGGCTCCCCCAGGAACTTACTCAATCATGCGCTCTTTGTGTTCAACTTCCTTCAACTCGACGCTCACAATAAATCTGCAGCAGACAGACTCTGGCACCCACAGACACAGCCAGGTTATGCCTCTGTTATGTGAAGGGACCCACTTACCAACCACTGGTGTGGCCCAGAACCTGTCCTCTTCTGGGGCCATGGGACCATTTGCATTTATGACACCAAAGACGGAGGAGCTAGATGGTTACCAGAAAAACTGGTGAAACAAATAGACTCGCCTTCTTTCTCTAATTTGGATCCATCTACAGATGGCTTTCACAATCCTAAAATCCAGGGGGAAATTTCCCCCTGAGAACCTCTTTTCCCCTTTTGTGTTTTATAGATGAAAAGCCTTCAAGCCTATTTCACCCTCTCAACATGCCTGTCGCTGATTCTGGGAAACTTAGAAGACCAAGTCGTCAATCCACATCAACCTTTCACCATGAGATGGTCTGTAATTAATGGTGCAGGAGACATGGTTTATGAAGTTGAGAAATCAAATGTTCCTCCATTCTCCTGGTGGCTTGAACTGTACCCTGACCTTTGCAAGTTGGCCTTTGGAGCCCCCCCCCCCAAGTGGAATGTGCCAGACCTTACTGTTGACAAGGCAAAGACACCTCCCCCACATCCCTCCAGACACTGTGGCCACTGGCTTTATCCTTGGGGAGGATGCTCTACCCATATCAACAGAAAACTGTTAAGTAAGCTAACCTCTTATGTTTGCCCAGGACATCATAATGATCATGCCATTACAGCCAAATGTGGAGGCTCCCATGATTTCTTTTGCCAACCTAAACCGAAACCAAAGCTGACTTCAGAAATGAAACCTTTGACTCCACCTAAGATCTATCCCGAGATCGAGGAGCCACTGGAGTGGCCAAGCCTGCCGCCACCCCCCTACCATCAGCCACAGGCACCTCACAGCTACAGCCCTGAGCCTGGAACCTCAAGGAACAGAGGGGGGAGGACCAGCAGCCGGTACTCGGAGTCAGAGAGGTTTGAGCCCTGAGGGACCTGATTCCACTGTGGCTTTGCCTCTCCGAATGGTTGGGCCTCCGGTGGACCCACCAGCTTTGCAACCATTACAATATTGGTCTTTTTCCTCTTACTGGTAAAGAAGCCAGGCACTAATGATTACAGGCCAGTCCAAGATTTAAGAGAAGTCAAAAACAGAGTTCAAGATATTCATCCAACTGTGCCCAACCCTTACAACCTTCTTAGTTCAATTCCACCAGAGAGGAACTGGTACACTGACTTAGATTTAAAAGATGCCTTTTTCTGTTTGAAGTTGCATTTTGACAGTCAACCCATCTTTGCTTTCGAATGGAGAGATCCTGACACTGGATTGGTGGGACAACTGACTTGTATCAGATTGCCACAAGGATTCAAAAACTCCCCTACCCTCTTTGATGAGGCTCTTCATCGGGATCTGGCCTCCTTCAGAGCAGAAAATCTTCAGCTTTGTTGCAGTACGTAGATGATTTACTTTTGGCAGCATCAACTAAACCTGATTGTCTCCAAGGAACCAAGAGACTGCTGGTGGAACTGGGTGAGTTGGGATATCGAGCCTCTGCTAAAAAAGGCTCAGTTGTGTAAAACTGAGGTCACCTATGTGGGATACAACCTATGAGATGGGAAGCAATGGCTGATGGAAGCTAGGAAAAAGACTGTCATCCAGATCCCTGTTGCGACCACCCAACACCAGTTAAGAGATTTTCTGGGCATGGCTGGTTTTTGTAGGCTATGGATTCTAGGGTTTGCAATACTAGCAGCCCCCTTATATCCCCTCACCAAGGAGGGAGGAGGGTTCACCTGGACCCCTGATCACCATAAGGCCTTTGAAGATATCAAAAAGTCCTTGTTAACGGCACCAGCTTTAGCCCTACTGGACTTAACCAAGTCTTTCACTTTATACGTGGATGAAAGGGGAGGGGTTGCCAGAGGCATCCTTACTCAGACTTTAGGATCTTGGAAGAGGACAAGTGGCCTACTTATCTAAGAAACTGGATCCTGTTGCAAGCGGATGGCCCACATGCCTGAAAGCCATTGCAGCTGTGGCCTTGCTTGTTAAAGATGCTGATAAACTGACTTTGGGACAGCAGATTACCATGGTCATGCCCCATGCTCTTGAGAGCATTATCCACCAGCCCCCTGACTGGTGGATGACTAATGCTAGAATGAGACACTACCAAAGCCTATTATTGACTGAGAGGGTGATATTTGCCCCCCCGCCCCTGCCATCCTGAATCCTGCTACCCTACTACCTGAGGCCAATGACTCTGCTCCCGTCCACCGCTGCCTTGATATCCTGGCAGAAGAGACAGGTCCCAGAAGACCTAAAGGACCAACCCTGGCCAGGAAGTCCGAACTGTTACACTGATGGAAGCAGCTTCATGGTTGAAACTAAGCGGATGGCTGTAGCTGCAGTGGTAGATGGAAAGCAAGTGATTTGGGCTTAGCAGCCTGCTAGAAGGAACCTCTGCCCAGAAAGCTGAACTAATCATGTTGACATGAGCCCTGAAGATGGCAGAGGGTAAGTCCATCAATATTTATACTGATAGCAGGTATGCTTTTGCCACAGCCCATGTGCATGGGGCAATATATAGACAAGGGGGGCTGTTGACATCTGCAGGAAAAGACATTAAGAATAAGGAAGAAATTTTGGCCTCCTTGAGGCTATACTTCTGCCAAAAAGGGTGGTCATTATCCACTGCCCTGGACATCAGAAGGCACAGGATGCAGTAGCTAAAGGGAACCAGATGGCAGATTTAGAAGCCAAACGAACAGCCCAAGGGACAATGATCTTAACCACCCTTGGTTCTAGAGACTATTATGACATCAGAGAAATCAGCTTCCAGGCCATAAAGAAGCTAGAGCTGACCAAAGAATCACCTTGTGGTGTGGTTAAAACAGAAGGCGGTAAACAGGTCCTGCCTCAGGAAGAAGGACACAAGTATGTTACCAATTTACACCACCTGACTCACCTAGGAGACAATGTGCTAAAAGATGCAGTAAGGCCCTCTGACTATTATGTTATCTGACTTTCTGATTTAACAACAGAGATAGTCAGGAACTTCAAGGCTTGTGCTCTGACTAATGCTAAACCTTCCATGTATAACATGGGGAAAAGACTCAGGGGTGATCGGCCTGGGGCCTATTGGGAAGTGGATTTTACAGAAATTAAACCAGCTAAATATGGAAACAAATATCTTCTAGTTTTTATAGATACATTTTCAGGGTGGGTAGAGGCCTTCCCTACAAGGACTGAGACTGCCAATATAGTGGCTAAGAAGATTCTTGAAGAAATTTTTCCAAGATTTGGAATACCCGAGGTAATTGGGTCTGATAATGGACCCGCCTTCATTGCCCAGGTAAGTCAGGGACTGGCTACTCAGCTGGGGATTAAATGGAAATTACATTGTGCTTATCGTCCCCAAAGTTCAGGACAGATAGAAAGGATGAATAGAATCCTAAAAGATATCCTGACTAAATTAGCCTTGGAGACCTGCGGGGGAGACTGGACAGCCCTCCTACCTTTTGCCTTGTTCCAGGTTAGGAATACCCCAGGACGATTTAAGCTGACACCCTATGAGATTCTCTGTGGGGGGCCTCCTCCTCTTACTGAGGCTGGTGGAGTGTTTGATCCTGACGTTGTTCTTTCTAAACCCCTATTCACCCACATGAAAGCCCTTGACGTGGTCCAGCGAGAGGCTTATGAAACTGGAGATCTCAGCGTGCCTCATTAGTTCCAAGTTGGAGACGCTGTTCTCGTCTGGCGCCATTGAGCTGGGAATCTTGAGCCCTGCCGTAAGGGACCATCCCTGGTGCTCCTGACCACCCCCACAGCGGTGAAAGTAGAGGGCATCTCTGCTTGGATTTATGCCTCCCACTGAACAGAGCTCCTGAACCCTCTAAAGATGAGTGGCAATTGGAAAAAACTGTGGACCCTCTTAAGCTGCGCCTACATCACATGCACACTTCAGATAAGGAATAACAACCCCCATGCCCCTCAAAAACTTGCCTGGCAGGTAGCTTCTCAAACTGGGGAAGTCATCTGGTTAGTCTCTAAGGTTGACCCCCGCCTTGGACATGGTGGCCCCAACTCTCTCCTGACTTCTGCCAGCTAGCTGAAGGCCTAGAGCAATGGGACATTCCAGAGGCAGACCCCCAGAACTTCCCTACCTGGGCCGACCCCCAAGGTCATCCTCCCCTGCTGGGGGTGATATACAGATGTGGAAATCCCACATGCTGCTATTGGTTGGCACAGGAAGACTTCTATGTCTGTCCATGGGAAGGTAGGGACAGGACTAAAGTTAGGTGGTATGGAGGACTTGAAAATTATTATTGTGCTGCCTGGGGATGCGAGATGACAGGAGAAGCCTATTGGAACCCTTCATCCTCTTGGGACCTCATCACGGTGGGAAAAAATTACTCCCACCCCACCTGCTCCTCTGGACAGGACAAAAAGATTTCTCTGAATATTCCTTCACATCATAAGGAAAAGAGAGAGGTAAACGCCAACAATGGATCCAAGGAGGCATTTGGAGCTTACGTTGGTACACTGGTGGGACGGATCCAGGGGTAGTGTTCAAGATACAGCTAAAAATTGAAGGTCCTCCTGCACAGCCTATAGGCCCCAACAAAGTACTTCCCAAAGGTCCAGTGGGCCCAGTACCCACCCCTCCAATAGAGGGGATTCAGGCTGCTCCCAACTCCACCACTTCATCAGGACTGAATTCTACTCTGGTGCCGTCTTCTACAAGACAAAGGTTATTGAATTTGATCCAAGGGGCTTTTCAGGTTCTAAATGGGTCCAACCCCAATATGACAGATTCCTGTTGGCTCTGTTTGACTTCTGGACCCCCTTACTATGAGGGCATTGCTGTGTTGGATACTTTTAATAACACCACCAGCCATGATGCCTGCTCATGGCATGAAAAGAGTAAACTGACCCTAATGGAAGTATCAGGAAAAGGGACTTGCTTAGGAAATCCACCCGCTGCTTATAAACACCTATGCAATGAAACCTTGGGGTCTCCAAAGACTTCTGATATCCGGTACTTATATCCTGGCATAGATAAATGGTGGGCCTGCAGCACAGGATTAACTCCCTGTGTTGCCACTATTATCTTTAATGATACCACAGATTACTGTGTATTAATACAGCTCATGCCTAGGGTGCTTTGTCACCCAACAGATGCCTTCATAAATGAATTTGACCTCCGACTTAAAAGGTATCAGTGGGAGCCAGTTGCCCTTACACTGGTGGTGATAATGGGACTGGGTGTAACTGCTGGGCTGGGTACGGGTACTACTGCCCTGGTGACAAGCCAAGATAACTTTAAACAACTAAGGATGGCAATGGATGAGGATTTAAGATCCATCCAACAGTCTATTGTTAAGCTCGAGGAGTCCCTGATGTCCCTATCAGAGGTTGTTTTACAAAAACCGAGAGGTCTAGATCTGTTATTTTTACAGAATGGAGGATTATGTGCCGCTCTCAGAGAGGAATTCTGTTTCTATGTTGATCATTCTGGGGTAATAAGGGGCTCCATGGGCAAGCCTAAAGAAAGATTAGAGAGGAAACAGAAAGAGCGAGAAGCACAACACGGATGGTTCGAGGGCTGGTTTGGCAGGTCACCTTGGATGATACACTGATCTCATCCCTTATGGGACTGCTCCTGATTCTGCTTTCACTGCTGACTATAGGACCCTGTGTTTTAAATAGGTTGGTTACCTTTGTTAGAGAAAGAACATGTGCCATACAGATTCTGATGCTGAGACAACAATATCAGGGGTTACGGGACTAGATAATGATCTATACGAAGACACAGATGTGTAGGTTCTAAGATTAGAAGGACGGGCAAGAAGAAGTGGGGAATGAAAGGAGAAACGAAAGGAATAAAATTTTTTTTAAAAAAGACCCCCTGGCAGACAGAGTGGAGCCAGGCCAGCTATATTTCTGGAACTTAGCTAACCTTAAAAAGGGGGAACCAAGAATGAAGGTCAGTCGGGTCATGAGCCCCAGGTTCCAGGAACTAGCTAACCACAAAGTAGATGATGAAGTAAGATTAAATTCATTCTTGAGAAAAACAAGTATAGGGTGTTTCCCGCATGACTAACTAAATAATGGGCTGGTACTTTCCACTTGTGATTTCCCCCACCCACTTGGTATGTGTTTTTTTTTTTTTACTTTAAACTTCCCTCTACCACAGTTGGGGGTAGGAACTCCTTTACCCCTGCATGGGATATGAGTTGCAACCTCAGCGCGCTGATCCTGAAATGAACCTTTTGCTGATTGCATCAAGATCGCTCTTGCGAGTTACTGGGGGTCGTGGTATCCCAAGACTTGAGTGAGGGCCTCCCCTCTCAGGGGTCTTTCAGGACCAGCAGGGACACTCCAAAATAACCTTAAGTTCAGTCTCTGGCCAAGGCCTCTGTCTTGGTCAATCAGTCCCCAAACACCATTCACACCTCTGTAATCAAACCATCTCCAACTTCACTGCCCTGCAGGAATATGTCATCCCATCCTTAAATTCTTGGTGGGCATGCTCTGATGGGCTACCCATTTCTGTGTCCTTGTTCAGATTTTTCCCCATTTTACATATTTCTCTCAGGAGAAATTTCCTCTGGCGTGGGATCCTGTTAATGACCATGGCCTGCTCTGAACCTGGAGGGAGCTGATATCTACAGTCACCTTGGCTGTTCTTCTAGGCCTTGGGACCACAGGGGCGGGAACAGGATTAACCTCTCTTGTCTTATCCAACAGACACTATTCAGATCTCCTACAGGCCATAGATACTGATATTGAGCAGTTGCAGACAGCATGTCCAACCTATAAAAATCCCTCTCCTCCCTGGCAGAAGTCACCCTGCAGAACGGGGTGGGGGGGACTCAACCTCCTTTTTCTCCAACAGGGGGTCTCCATGTTACCTTAAAGGAAGAGTGCTGTTTTTACGCAGATCATACGGAGGTAGTCAGGGACAGCATGGCCAAGGTGAGAGAAGGACTAGAAAAAAGAAAACGTCAAAGAGATTTAGAAGAGGGGTGGTTTAAGAATTGGTTCTCCACCTCTCCCTGGCTCACCACCTTACTCCCCTCCATGTTAGGCGCACTGGTAGGAATGTTCCTTCTCCTGGCATTTGTACCTTGGGCTTTAAGAAAAATTTCAGAGCTTGTCAGACAACAATTTGACTCTTAGACTGCAAAGTCAATCCAGGTCCATTATCATAAGCTCAAGCTATCTGACCAGTGACTCTCAAACACCAATGAGAAATAATCCTTGGAGCAGCCTTTTCCCAGAGTGGTGCCCTCCCTTGACCTGGCACTCTTGTGGAGTGTGAGACAAAGAACCTCAGGGGGAGGACCACCATAGTCCATATCTGGGTCCCCCGAGAAGCATACCTGATTGCATAGAGATTGATGTCAACTCAACCTTGCTCTGTCCTCCTGAGGATGCTTAGGGGAATAAGAGCCTGTTCCCTCCTCTCTCCGGGAAGAAGACATCTGATGGATTCAAAAGACCCTGGGAGATCAGGTCACTATTTCCCTCCCCTGGGATTTGATGGTCAAATTGCTCTCAGGTCCTGGTTACCTGATGCCAGCCTCCTCTTTTTATGAACAGAAAAGGAGGAGATGCTGGCTTTTCCTACTCGGCTAGACAATAGAGCCCTGGAGCTTTTGTTAAGAGGTAACATCTGTGAATATACCTGGAACTCCCCTAAGGAGTTCTGTGGTCTGACACTCTGTTCCTCCCTAGCTGCTGATCTGTGATCTGAGGTGAAAGTACATTCTGTAGTTTGGTAACCTAGCAACCCAAAGGCCCTAACTTCAGGGCAAATAGTTCCTGCCAATACTTCCTGCTTCTGCAAAGCATATATTCAGGTATGAGAAAATAAAGTTTGAGAATTGATCAGAATCCTGTCTTGTCTCCATTCTCTCGTGTCTGTTCTGTCCCCCCCCATCCAGGGCCTGCTCCCCCCAGCCCTCGTTTGTTTCCCATGGGTTGGGGCAGGATATTATTATCATTAGTTGCCAAATACATATGGACTGAACACTGGGAATGTAGGTTATACCTTATAATTTTCATAAATGTTGCCTAAATTTTTTGTTTTCTATTGTAATTATTGTTACAAGAAAAGAGCTTTTCATTGACCTAGTGTGGGAGATGTTAGAGGGGAAAAGATACATCTTAAAAAATATGATTGAAAGAGTCCATTTCAAGGACAGTTCCTGCTCCACTTGCTATGGGGTCTACCTGAAGACCAAGATGTCTATCAGTTA
>CAJQZJ010026257.1:7343684-7360096 GCA_907164525.1 Lophiomys imhausi
TAACTGATAGACATCTTGGTCTTCAGGTAGACCCCATAGCAAGTGGAACAGGAACTGTCCTTGACATGGACTCTATCAACCATGTTTTTAAAAGATGTATTTTCCCCTTCAACATCTCTCCCTTTAGGTCAATAAAAACTCCTTTCTTGTAACAATAAATACAATAGAAAAAAAGTACAATTAGGCAACATTTATGAAAATTATAAGGTATAACATACATTCCCAGTGTCCAGTCCAAATGTATTTGGCAACTAATAATAATATCCTATTATCTATCTATCTTGATGAGTTTAAAGTTCTATTCCTAACTCAGTTTTCATCCTAACTTGCAATACCAACTTAAAAACATCTTCTTAGACCTAGAACATACTTTTAGATCCTAAATGATTTAAAACTTAACTGTGAGACAATAACTTCTAGTCTTAACTACCTCAGAGACCTGAGAAGGATAACTATATCTGAATAAACAAGGAATGCAGAGCAAGTAGCTTCCAAAACTAAGAAATAACAGACAACTGGCTGCCTGGAGAGTTTCCAATTTCTCTCTATAACAGTGGAGCATCTCATCAATCCTCTTTTCTGTTGAGTTATTGTATCTTAAAGTGAACTATAACTCACTCTGTAGTTAATGATGACCTTGAGTAGCTGAGATTAAAGGCATGTCCCACCATACAGTAGGCTTAGTACTGAGGATGGTGCCCACTGTTCTCACTGAGCTCAACCATAAAAGTTTTGGGTTTTCTCTTTGCTTTGCTGAGGGATAATGAGTGGGGTTGCAAAGATCATGATGATGAGCCTCTTAAGTGAAGGGATTGAAAATATGAGCCACCAGGCCTAGATTTCTGTTGATATATGGACTTAGTTTTATTCATGTCATAGAGTCTCATTGTAATGACAATGTTAAAACATATATTCTGATTGATGTCAAACTTAAAGACATTTACTCTTGATTGCCACATCTTTGAAACATTGCAGATGTTAGGCCCATTTCATGTATCCAAGTACCATGTTGCTAGAGTAGATTTGTATTACCTCAGAGGTGGAAAAAGGAAGACTACATGTTGAAGGCCTCCTGATACTACACAGCATGTGGAAGCCTTTATTGGGCAGCAGGATGCCCTGCCTCAGTAGGAAAAAACAAACATCAGTCAACAACAGACAAAATTTGAGTCTCTAGGTTTTCAAATAAGAAAAATAACCACAGACTCTTAATACTATCAAAGGTTACATAAGAGTCACACTGACACCCTAGTCCTTCATAACTGCAATCCTGATCATCTGTCCTTCATCACAGTCCATTTACATGTCGAGGTTCTCCAGTCTACCAGTCTGATCAATGATCTCTCCTTTTCAGGCCAGTTTGTTGCACTGTCTCCATGCAGGTGGAGTCAGCTTTCTGCTTCATCTGTGTTGCTGTCTTTTTTTTTTTTTTTTTCGAGACAGGGTTTCTCTGAATATCTCTGGCTGTCCTGGACTCGCTTTGTAGACCAGGCTGGCCTCGAACTCACAAAGATCCGCCTGCCTCTGCCTCCCAAGTGCTGGGATTAAAGGCGTGCGCCACCACCGCCTGGCCGTGTTGCTGTCTTTTTGCATCTCTTCTTTTTAAGTCATGCCTTTCATGTGGAAATTTCTCACATTCAGATTGGTTCTTCATCAGTTTGATGGAACCCATAGTTTTTCATCACCTGTGAAAATATTGACAAACCCTCTTCCCCAACATCTAACATTCCCTGATATCGATTCTGAAGTTACAACATCTCTGAAGTATACAAAATGTCTAATTCAGTGGCATTCCTCTCCCCCCACACACAATTCAGTGTCTTTCAACAGCTATTGTTCCTGCCTCACAGGCATTCCAAAAATTTATAGTTTTTTTTTTGTTTTTGTTTTTTCGAGACAGGGTTTCTCTGTGTATCCTTGGCTGTCCTGGACTCACTTTGTAGACCAGGCTGGCCTCGAACTCACAAAGATCCACCTGCCTCTGCCTCCCAAGTGCTGGGATTAAAGGTGTGAGCCACCACCACCCGGCCCAAAAATTTATAGTTAATGAGCCATTATTCATTTATTTGTGGGATTTCTTATTCCCCATTTGTGTTTATTAAACATCTCCTTCTTTTTTCCTATACAACACATCAGTGTTACCACTCAAAAGTCTGCTTCACATGACAGTAGTTCCCAAAGTTGGCAGCTCCCACTTGGTACCCATCAGCTGAGGACTATCAGTCCAAGACCAGGGCAGTGAAGCTATCCATGCCTTTCATGTATGGATGAGCTATCAGAATCTGGTTGATCATCAGTTTTTGCTCAGAGTTATGGAAGATGTTCAGCAGCATCACCCTCAGCTCCCCGGTCTCTGGAGATCTTTGTGTCAGCATGGGAAGTTTCTGCTGAATACTGGGAAGGATGGCCAGGGTGTGAAGTGGGGTTGCTGAGAAAGCTGTTGTCTTGAAGCGGCTCCCTTCTTCTGAGGTGAAGGCTGATATCTAGTGTTGGATACCTGAGGGCTGGGATTCCAAAAGCCAGGGACAAAAGTGTCCACACTTGGCAAGGCATTCATTACTGTCTGCATGTCCCTAAAAGATATAATTTAGAGAAATTCTTCTACCGAAGGTCTGTTTCTTCCCAGAGGATCATCAGGAACAATAAATATGTCCCTCACAAAGGTGTACTGAAGCAATGTTTTTTTGTTTTGTTTTGAGGCAAAGGTTTCTCTGTGTAGCAAACCCTGGCTGTTCTGGGCTCACTTTGTAGACCAGGGTGGCCTTGAACTCACAGAGATCTGCCTGCCTCTGGCTTCTGAATGCTGGTATTAAAGGCATATACAACCAAAGATAGAATGAGACAGAGAATGAGAAGGAGCCTGAAGAGTAGAACACATTGCTAGACTTAATTTGAGGCCAAGCAGAGTTTCTTTCTTCAGCTTTCAGAGAAGCTGAGAGAAGCTAGGTTGAGACAGTAATATTGGAATGGAGTTTGAGACAGAACAGCTGAATTGAAGCAGACATCAAGACTTCAGCAAGAACTAGAAAGGGAGAGCTCATACAGCAGTAAGTCTCTGTGTTTGAAAGCAATCTAGGCCTAGATAAGTACAGAGGCTAGAAGGTTCCAGGACTAGGCATAGGTTAGTAGACAGAGGCTGTAAGTCTTGAAGGCAACAATTACATCAGGTAAATAAAAGATATAGTTGCAGGTGTGGCATGGTGGTGTACACTTCTAATCCCAGCACTCGGAAGGCAAGGAAGGCAGATCTCTGTAAGCTCCAGGCCAACCTGGTGTGCAAAGTGAGTCTAGGACAGCCAGAGCTATACAAAGAAATGCTGTCTCGAAAAACACAAAACAAAAAAAAAAAAAAAGAAAGAAAAGATATGTTTGCATAAAGTAGTAAGAGAGACATGTGGAATTGTACTAAAATAACTTTATTGATTTAAAAATATATAAATAACACAATAAGAGATTGGAACAATTCATTAATTTATGAGAAACAATCAGAATGAAGTCAGGTCTGTTAGCTCACACCCGAACTATTAACACTCAGAATTGAGAATATATCCAGAATGAAAAGGCAGGCCTGGACAACATGAAGAAATGCTGTATCAAAAGAGCTGTAAGTGGTCTGTACTGCAGACTGAGGCCATGTGGGTGTCATCAGGCCTTGATCAGTCAGAAGCCCATATTGAAGTGAGTGACCTGTCCTTTCATCTTATCCCATGTTGATGTTTATGGTCCTGGCAGCCTGTGAGGGTCTTGTCTGGGTCCTCCATCGATCTGCACCTGGTGGCCATGGTCCTGGTGTGTGCTTTCACAGGAAACTATATGCACACCCATATACCATCCTCCTACTCACTGTGAAGAGAAAGAAGGCTTCTATTGCTTCTAGGAGATACAACTAGTCTAAGAAGATTACTTTCAACTTCATACAATTACATTTTATGTTATATGAGTGTTGTGAAGCCACAATTGGATGGCACTAGAGATAGTGCAGGAATCTTATTTTTTCAAATACCTTTACCTGATGAGCCATCTTGGTAGAAACAGAAAAGTAATAACTGGATTTTTAGGAAAAATAAAATTTGTACACATATTTTAATCACCTTCCAATAGGGTTAACCTCTAATTCTAGGAGACAGAAGGGAGAGACTCTAGGTTTTCAAGTGACAGGAATAATTATGCACTCTTACTGATATCAGCAGCTACATGAGAACCAGACCTGGGGCACAGACATCTATCCCTAGCTACTTGGGAAGCTGCAGTAGGAGAATGGCAAGTCCAAGGGCAGTCTGGGCTATGGAGTGACTTTGAAGATAACCAGGGATAATTTTCCTGAACTTCCGTAGTATAGCATTACTTTAATTCTAGCACTCAGATGCCAGACACAAGGATATCTCTGAGTTCAAAGACTCAAAAAGATACATGGAAAGACTATGATGCAAAATACAGAACTAGGTGTGACTCGGTGGAATTACATATGACTGGAACCCACCTGTGAGGGACTAGGGCCAAAGAATAGCAGTAGAGTACAGGCCTACCAATGCCAGTTTTGGGGTTAATTTCAGAACCGAAGACCAAAAGAAAAAGAAGAGGGATGCTTGTCTGTAATGCCAGCTACTCAGATCTCAGACAATCAAACTACAAATCAGAGTTCTCTGGTTAGGGAGATCATGTGTCAAAATAAAAACAGAAAGGAAGATGGGTAATAAAAGATGGTGCTGCAGGTGTAAGAGTTTGCTACCAAGACAAGAGACTTGATATCTATCCCTTGAATGCACTAGGATTAATGAGTAAAAAACTCCTGAAAGATGTTGAGTGACATCTACACCCCTGTGATGAGTCATCAGTGTTCAGGGACACACAAAACTATTTTAAATAAGTTAATCTGGGATATATTTAGTTCAGAGGTGGAGGGCTCATAAACCATTTACTTAACAGATGTAATGCTTTTATTTTGTGTGATTGAATGTTCTGCCTGCAGAACCAGGGGTACAGAGAATTCCCCAAGGCAAGAGAAGGACAAAGGAGCCCATGGAAATGAACTTACAGCTGGTAGTGAGTCCCCATATGCCTTGAACCAACAATCCCATAAATATGAACTAAACAAGATTACACTTTATTTCTATGGAATATGTGCATCATGGAAGAGTATCAAGGATTCCACATGTTAGCTAAAACTATTATGACTCTATGAAATATTTAAGCAGCACTTGATGCTCTTGCAGAGGACCCGAGTTCAATTCATGGCACCCACAAGTTGACTCACAGTTGCCTGTAATTCCAGTCCTATGTGAGCCTACTTTCAGTTGGCTTCGTAGGCACCAGAAATGGCCATACATGCATGCAAATGTTCAAATGGACCAATAAACTAAAACTGGCCTCAGTAACACAGGACTTTAATCCTACCACATAGGAGGAAAAGGTAGGAGGATCTCTGTTTGGAGGAGGCACTTTGGTCTACAAGGCCACTTCCAGGATAGTCAGGATGATAGAGAAAAATACTGTCTTAAGTGAAAAATATTATTAGTGGCTATTGTAAAGGGTGTTGTTTCTCTAACTTCCTTCTCAACCAATTTATCATTTGTGTAAAGGAGAGCTACTGATTTTTTTTTTACTTTTGTACCCCAACCCTTTATTGAAGGTATTTCTTAGCTATAGGAGGTCTCTGATAGAATTTTGGGAGTTACTTATGTATACTATCATATCACCTGAGAATAGAGATCCTTTGACTCTTCTTTCTTTCCAATTTGTTTTCCCTTGATCTCCTCTTTGTCTTATTGCTCTAACAAGAACATCAAGTACAATGTTGAATAGATATGGAGAGAGTGGATATCAGTGTCTTGTCCTTAATTTTAGTGGAATTTCCTCGAGTTTCTCTCCACTTAATTTGATGTTGGCTATAGGCTTGCTGTATATTGCATTTACTGTGTTTAGAGATGGGACTTGTATGCCAAATTTCTCCAATTGCCAAAACCTTGAAACAACCTACATGTCCAACAATGAAAAAATAGATAAAGAAAATTTGGTTCATTTGCACAATGGAATACTACCCAGGTATTAAAAACAAGGAAATCAGAAAATTTGCAGGCAAATGCATGGAACTAGACAACGTCATTCTGAGTGAGGTAACCCAGATCTAGAAAGACACAAATGATATGTACTCAATTATAAGTGGATATTAGACATACAGTACAGGATAACCATACTGCAATTCACAGACCCAAAGAAGCTAAGTAACAAGTAGGGTCCAAGGAAGGATGCTTGAATCTCACTCAGAAGGGGAAAAAGTACACATTGGAAATAGATGAAGATAGGGAAGTAGGTGGGAGAGGGAATCAAGAGGGGAACATGGATGGGTATCAGGTGGAGGAAAGCAAGGCTGGGAGGTGGTAGGGCTGGGAGAGAGAAGGGAAACTGATGGGGACAGGATCTCTGGGACAATCTGGAGACCTGTGACTGGGTAGACTTCTTCGAGGACATATGTGTAACTATAGCTGAGAATCCTAGCAGGGGGGGGGTATGGAGAGTGAAATGACAATCTCCTAAAGACATCACTACTGTCAGTGGAGGGAGGGAGACATCAACCCACCCATAAATCACATAAATCATTGACCAAAAAATCTACCCTACCTACAAGACATGCAGACATAAAGATGAAGCAGAGATTGAGGGAATTTCTGGCCAATGACTAGCACAACTTGAGACACAACCTATGGGAGACTGCCAACCTATGATACTATTAATTATGCTCTGCTATGCTTGTAGACAGGAGCATAGCATGACTGTCCTTGGATAGGGTCCACCTAGCAAAGAACCAAATCAGATGCTGAGGCCCACAGCCAAAACCTGGACAGAGACCTGAGATCTGATGTAGAAGACTGGTGGCTAATGTCTCCTGGAAGACATAAAATTCCTGAGACCCATGGCACCTTTAGATCATAAAATAAATATGCCAAGACCTTTTAACTTCTCAGAGACTAGCACACATGTGAACAGACTCTGAACGAGCTCACCTAAGTTAACCCAACTACCTAGTCCCATCCAGCTGTGTGGCTAACTTTACCTTCCAGGCCCATAATCATTTTGGTCTCCTGTCATGCCTTGTGGAGACAAAAACTTCCTCTTCATTCTTCCCAGAATCCCTCTCTCCTCTCCCAGGAAGTTGAGATTTCTACTTCTCTTTCTTCCCAGGCATATGCTAAAGGTTTTTTTTTTGACAGCTCCTATAACCATAAAACACATAAGGTATTTCTCTATACAGACCTCTGAGTTCATGGCCAGCCTGGTGTAGAGCATGTTTCTGTCCAGTCCTGATGGTGCATGTCTTTAATCCCAGCAGTCTGGAGACAGAGAAATGCAGATCTCTGAGTTCTAGTCAGTTACATTCACTCAGTATGGTTGAGTCAGTGAGTTGAGAGGCAGTGAGTAGAGTTGAGTTCCCGAATGTCGAGTTCCTGGAATTCAGAGGCAGTTTTACCAGGGAGAAAGGCTGAGGAGAGAACAATCTAGACACCGGCATAGACAGAAAGACCCAGAGAATGAGAAAGAGTCAGAAGATTAAAACAGATTGCTAGAGTTAGTTTGAGGTCAAGCAGAGAAATTCAGAGAAGCTGAAAGAATCTGAGAAGTCAGGTTGAATCAGTAATCTTGGAGCAGATTTTGAGTCCGAACAGCTGAGTTGAAGCAGGCATCAAGAGTTCAGAAAGAACTAGAAAGGTAGAGCTTATTCAGAAGTAAGTTTCAGAGGCTGAAAACATTCTAGGCCTAGATAAGATTGTACAGAGGCTGGAAGCTTCCAGGACTAGGCCTAGGTTAGCAGACAGAGGCTGTAAGCCTCAAAGGCAACAATTACAATAGGGGAATAAAAGATATGTTTGCATAAAGTAATAAGAGAGACAGAATTATACTAAAATAACTTTATTGATTTAAAAATAAAACATAATAACACATAAAGGTATTGGTAAAATTCATTAATTTATGATAGATGATCAGAGTGATCATCTATCCTGGAATCTCAACACTCAGAAGTAAGAAGACAGCCAGAATCAACAGGCAGGCCTGGAAAACATGAACAAATGCTGTATCAAAAGAGCTGTAAGTGGTCTGTACTGCAGCCTGAGGCCATGTGGGTGTCAGCAGGCCTTGTTGAGTCAGAACATATTGAAGTGAGTGGCCTATGCTGTCACCTTATCCCATGTTGATGGCTATTGTCCTGGCAGCCCATGAGGGTCTTGTCTGGATCCATGATCGGTCTGCTTCTGGGAACCATAGTCCTGGTGTGTGCTTTCCCAGGGAACTATGTAGAACACCCATGTTCCATCCTCCTATTGACTATGAAGAACAAAATGACTTCCACTGCTTTGATATCCATGACTCCAGACCACAGTTGAGGAGAGAGTTGGAAGAGACATGTGACAACTCACATTCACATCCTCCCCAAAAGTAACATACTAGATAGGAAACGACCAAAGAGAACTCTCAATATGTGATGAGATTCTTAAGATTAGTTTTCCACAATTGATGGTTTCTGGCAGGAACAGGAGGGGAAGTACTCAGATCTACTACTTAAGGTGCAGTCCACAAAGAGTATGAAAATCCTCCAGTTCTTATATGTAAAACATATATTGATCTTGTTTTTTTATTGTATTGTGGAGAGGGAGTTCACAAGGGTGTGTGGATGATAAAGGAAGGGAAGTGAATGTAATCAGGTGATAGATGATGTGACATTCCAAAAAAGTAAGAAAATAATGTTGAAAAAATAGTTGTAAATTTTATATAGATTAAAAATGAATAATACAAATTTGACTCAAAAATATAAAAATGTCCTTCAATAATTTCTAATTCAGGTGTTCAACTCCACTGAACAACCCTATTGCTCACATTCTCTGAGTTGTAGACTGGTGTGTAAGGATTCTCTGGACCTAGAGTTCTTAAAAGAAATCCAAGAGTGAGACATGCTCTGGGAAATCAGGCTGTACTAATCTCCACAAAATTTCCTGTGCTATAGACACTTGGTCTAGAGCAGCATCCAACTCATTGAGTTGTTGAAGGAAGATCTGGTTCAGGATGGCCTTCTGCACCTGAAGATCTTCTGTAAGTTTCCTTGTGTTGACTGATGGGGTTTCCCTTGGGCCTCCATGTGGCTTTTTGGCTGCTGGTGGACCTGCGGCAGAAGCTCTGATGGAATGTGGAGCTTGGGCTGAGGCTTGATCTTGTACTGAAGTTGGGTTTTCACATGATTCACAATCTTCTGACTGACCTGGGATGTTGTGTCCTCCTGCTGGGGATTGTTCAGCCTGTACACACCTTGCAGCTTCAAACAATAGACTCTCATTGGTCTTATCAATGAAGAAGACAGGTTCTGGGTCTGGAAACATATCTGAGCTGAGTGGAGGAGGAGAGCTGACCATTGATGGTCTCTCCCATGTAGAGGAAATGCATTCTGAATCTGGGGAAATACTGGAGGGATTGAGTGAAGGAAAAGAACTGACACCCAAGTGTCTCTCAGACAAGGAGACCTCAGAGACACAGGACAGCTGGACAGTGTCTTTAGGGCTGGCAGATCTAGCACAGGAATCCTGGACTTGCTTACAAGGTAGTACTTTAGCCTTTTTCTGCTTCTGCCTCTGCTGTATTGATCTTGTATTATTTAGGTAGATTTCACAGGCCTGATCAATCATGGAAAAAATGGATTCCTGGTCTGTCGAACTACTCAAGGGGATGAGTTGAGGAGGAGACCTCACAACTGATGGTGTCTGACACATGGGCAGAATGGAATCTGAGTGTGGGGTAATATTGGAAGATTTGAGTAGAGGACAGCTGATCCTGGATGACCTCTTACACATAGAATCTGTGTTGGCTGAATGATCAAGAGGGCTATAAAGTTGAGAAAGGACATGCCTACCCCTGGATAGGTGGCCTTGCATCACAGGTAGTTCTCTGCCCTTTTGCCTCTGTTGGCACTCCCTAACTGGGCTCTTCCTGCTGCTCCTCTCCTCAAAGTGTTGTACAATGATAGAATCCTCATCTGGGGAGTTCCATGATGGACCATGCTGAGGAGGACAGCTGACACCTGAAGGTCCCTGGCAAATGGAATCTGCACTGACAGAGGCAAGAAGAAGTTCAGAGCCTTTCAGGAAGGTAGACCTATCATGAGTTCCACATCCAGAAGTCTCAGGTTGTTTTTGATCTTTCTTCCAAACGTCCTTACATTGCCTAATATTAAACCCCTTCTGGAGAAAAAAAAAAGGAAAGCAGAGATAAGGAGAGGTCAGGTGTATCATTTATGTCCCAAAAGACGCTAGAAGAAATACCTGAGCCTTTGTTTCTACCCAGCACCTATCATGGAAGTCTAACATTCCTAGACCCAAGAAGGATGAATGCAGGATGACCTCAACCTTAAACCCACATTCTAAGGAAGTTTGTACTTGGAGTCAAGAATTCTGAGACTGCCCCAAAGTCTAGCCCTCCCTCACTGTGGGGTCCAGTATGATTCCCCAGTGTACAGTGTTCTTCATTAAGGGGCTAAGATGTATTTAAATCCAACATTGGATACACATTCACCAACCTACTACAACCAAGCCCAAAAAGTTGAGAGGCAACAGAAATGCTGTTGTGGGAGTATCTATCTGACTACAGGTAAAGGAGATACAAGAGTGGCCAGACCTTGATCTGTTGCTTCCTCGGGCCAAGCATTTGAACCAGTTCCATGCATTGGTCCTGGCTGGGGTAAGGGAACTTTTGAAAACATTCCTGCAGGACCAACTTTTGTTCCCTGGTGAACACCGCACATTTTATCCACTGTCTTCTTGGGTCATTCAGAGAAATTTGTGAGCATGGAACATCTAGGGAACCTGAGAGACTTTTTGGACATGGTAGACCTGGGGCTCCTGAGGATTCTTGGAAATCTGGGCTCACTGAAAAATTAGGTGATCTTCTACTTTGAAGAAGAGATGGTCCTCTGATCATCTGTAGGTCACTTGGCATTGGGAAGTTTTGGAGAACTTGACATCCTCGGATTTCCTGGAAATTTGATCCCATTGGGAGATCTTGTTGCACAAGAGATCCTGGAACTAAAAAATATAGATCAGAGTCACTTACTGGAATACTCAAACCTCCCCATCCATTCCTCTAGACATCCTACACAATACATTTCTCAGGCCTGTGCCTTGACTGGTGAACAGTGGACAAAAGCACTGTAGCTGGGCCAGCACCCTGGTGTCTCTCCAGCACTATCTCTCTGTCTTCCATGATCTCTGTACTCCTCTGCTTTCAGTGTTCATATATATGTGGAAAGCTTGCAAACAGCTCCCAAATATTATCAGGAAACTCTACCCAACAGACTTGGGGTTTATGCACCTCAATCTCCAAACACACCCACCATCTCCAGAATGCTACCAGAGGTTCTTCCTCTACTTGCTCCCTCTCTCCCCATGATGCTAACCCACCCAAAATAGCCATCCTACACAAACATTACTCATGACACCAACTTACCAGGAAGCTTGTTGAAATCTGCTTGGAGCTCTGTGTTTGACCATTTCTCCAAGGGCCAGGGCTTAAAAATCTTGTTCAGTCAGGAAACAGAAAGCTCCTCCCATTCTTTGGATCTTCTCACCCAGACAACCCTCAAATCCGTTAGCTCCACCCATCCTTTCATGCCACTCAGATTTCAGTCCCACCTCAGAGAGTCCTAGTCTTATTGATTCAATTATATTGTTTTGTTTTTTGTTTATTTGTTTGAGTCATGCTCTCTCCATGTAGACCAACCTGTTGTCAAATGCACTATATTGACAAGTCTGGCCTCAAAAAGAGAGATTACTTGACTTTATCCCCCCCCCCCACACCTGGGATGCTACCATATATTGTGTGGCTAGCAGGACTTTAGAAAAATTATTTGGCTGGGTAGTTTTTGAGACAGAATTTTTATGTGTAACAGACCTTGCTGTCCTGAAACTCTCTTTGTAATCCAGGGTGGCCTCAAACTCACAGAGATCTGTCTGCCTTTTCTTCAAGAGTACGAGGATTAAAGGAATGTTCCACTACTCCCAAGGCACACCCTGCATAATTTAATCATACAGAACATTTACTGAGTGACAGGATTGTGTGGAAAGTAAACTAAGAGAAACTTGGCCCTACAGGCTTGGAGATGGAATTCAGAAAATAGGAGCTGCATAAGTTGCTCACTATGGCGACCTTTACCTTGACTCATCAGATCTTTGAAACATTACAGAAGATAGGTCCATTTAAGGACTCTGTATGCTAGGTTGTTTAAGAAAAGCCTGGTTTTTCTCTTACAGGTGGAGAAAGCAGGAAAAAGAGATGAAGCCTGACTTGATATTCAGTAGATCCAAATGCTGCCTAGGTTTAAGAAGACCCTGCCACAATAGGAAAAACAAAAACAAAAACAGAAAAACACCAAGAAAGAACAGACAAAAATCTGTCTATGAGTCTCTGGATTTCAAAGTAGAGAACTGACTGACTAGTCATCAACACACAGACATATGGCAGACCTCACACTTCCAACACACATTCTAGTGCCCGAAAAGCCTCATCTCTCCTAACTTACCACCAATATACTCCTCCTAACACTCGCCTTATATACTTCATTCTGATCACCAACTCAGCAGGAAACCAGTAGGTTGCTGCACCTTGCTGAATCTGTCTGTCTGACCTCTACTCTAATAACCTGTACTTAAATATCTCTCCATAAGGAAACTCAATGCTCCTCCCACTCTTTTACTCTTCCTATTTTGAAGACTATCAAATCCATTCTTCTCACCTCCACTTTGGGACCTCTGAAGTTTCAGCCCCACCCAAAGAGACCTAGTCTCATTGATTGAATAATGCTTGCTTACTTTTCTTCTGTCTTATTTTTGTGTCAGGGTCTGTCTCTTTGCTCATGTTGTTCTAGAGATAATCTCGGCTCAGCTTCCTGAGTGCTTGCATTAAAGATGTGATTCACTGCCGGGCGGTGGTGGCGCATGCCTTTAATCCCAGCACTTGGGAGGCAGAGGCAGGCGGATCTTTGTGAGTTCGAGGCCAGCCTGGTCTACAAAGTGAGTCCAGGACAGCCAAGGATACACAGAGAAACCCTGTCTCGAAAAACCAAAAAAAAAAAAAACCAAAAAAAAAAAGATGTGATTCACTAAGCCGGGTGGTGGTGGCGCACGCCTTTAATCCCAGCACTCGGGAGGCAGAGGCAGGCGGATCTCTGTGAGTTCGAGGCCAGCCTGGTCTACAAAGCGAGTCCAGGACAGCCAGAGCTACACAGAGAAACCCTGTATCGAAAAAAAGAGATGTGATTCACTAAGACAGCCAATTTTAATCATTGTTTCCAGAGCAAGTACAGAGGGCCAGTTTTGTGTGGAAAATGCAAACTAAGGGAAAGTTAGCTTTCCCTTCTTGGGGACCCAGCCCAGAAGAATTGGGGCTATACCTGTCATTCACTTTGACAGGAAAATGGATGTGCACTCAGCCTGCTTCCTGGGATCTTACCCCCTTCCTCCTACTGAGTATATCTTCTTAGAGGCCAACCTCTTCCTCAGTTGTCATCCAACTACTCTCTCTGTACCTGTGCCATCTAGAATTTTATCTGGTCCTCACGTTCTCTGTTGACCTTGTGGTCTTCACCCAGATTCCTCGAGGCTCCTGAAGTGAAGAGAGGGCTCAAGGTGTTGACCTGATGGTGACCGGGTTTCTTTTCACAGATTGACCCTAGGCTAAAAGGTGTTCAGAAGACAGTGTTGATGTCTTTTTGTGAAGGAATAAAATTTTTAAATCTACAACAGGGAACCTTCCCTTTGCTTCCTAGAGTTCCAGCCACTCCCAACTGTAGGAATACAGAACCTATAACTGACCTCTCACATGTCCTGGAAACTTGTGTCAGGGAAGACTATTTTACTGGGCCACATCCCAGGAAGTGTTATCAACATATACAGAGGATTAAAATTAACTACAAGATCAAATGCACACTTAAAAAATAGGACCTGTTGAAGCTTACTGGTAGAAACTTTATCCAAATGTCTTATTTTGTGTGTGAATTTAATCATGAGACTTCCAGGGCCCATATGTGAATTTTGGAATAGAACATGTGGAATCTGGTTTTTCCCTTCCACTATGTAGAACATGGAAAGAAAACTCACGCTTGGTGCCAAGGCTTTTAACTGTGCCATTGCCAAGCTTCAGATTTCCTGATGCTAAGGGTTATGTCTCCATGGAGAGTAGAGCTGACACCTGGTTCTGCAGCTCAAGATGATCTTAAACTCACTGTGTTACTTGAGGATAACTGAATTTTCATTTCAGTGCACAACAAATGATGAGATTAGATGTCTATACTCTCTGAGTTTGCTGTTGCCATCCTCTTTAGCTGATATTGACATTCTGCCATAAATGGATATTTATTTTGCTTCCTTTTGGAAACCTTATTTTCCTAGAGGGACATTTTATTTTACCACTCTCTCTGTAGACAAGACTTGCCTCAAACTCAGAGATCCACCTGCCTATATCCTAGTGCTGATATTGAAGGCCTGCACCCCCATGCCAAACCTTTACCCCATGTCTTTGACATCTGGGAAGACACTGGTCTTGCAGCTGATCTTCCAATAAGCCAGAGACAAAGGAGAACAATTGTGCTCTAGAATACTTGACCAATGGTATGCCTATTGAAATCATTCTATCAATCCTGTCTTTTAATGTAGGGTCTGTGTGTCCTATCTGGCCTTGAATGTGCTGGGAGTTGATGATGACCTTGAGGAGCTGAAATTACCAGCATATCCCACCACACAGTAGACTTAGTACTGAGGAAGGATGCACTGTGCACACTGAGCTCCATCCCAACTCTTTTGTTATTTTTGCTTTCTTAGGCATGCTGACTGGGATTTGAAAAGATCTTGTTGATTTGCCTATTCTATGCTGTGATTACAGGGATATGCAACCAGAATTAGATTTTTGTTGCTATATTGAATTATTTTTACTCTTGCCATAGAGTATCAATGTAACTATAAAATTAAAACATATTTGGTCAGCCAGGCTTTCTGTCGCAGGCCTTTAATCTCAGCACTGGGGAGGCAGAGGTAGAAGCAGGCAGATTTCTTAAGTTCAAAGCCAGCCTAGGCTACAGAGTGAGTTTCAGGACTGTCATGACTGTTACACAGAAAAATCCTGTCTCAAAATACCTTAAAAAAACACCAACCATATTTGGTCTATAGTCACAACCAACTAAATATTACCCACAGTGCCCCATTGCCACATCTTTGAAACAATGCAGAAGTTAGGCCCATTTACTGTCTCTAAACACTGGGTTGGTACAGCAGGTGTGTACTGTTTTCAGAGGTGGAGAAAGGAGGATCAGACAAGGCCAGCTTTGAATGTACAACTCAGAAGGACACCAGAGCTATAGGAGATCATACCTCAAAATGAGAAAATCATCAAACAACAGACAAAACCTCTCTCTGACTCTCTAGGTTTTAAAGTAAGAAAAGCAATCATATGGGGCTGGAGAGATGCCTCAGCAGTAAAGGGCACTGGCTACTCTTACAAGGACCTGGGTTCAAATCCCACACCCACATGGCAGTTCACAGCTGTCTGTAATTGCCAGGTGTGGTGGCACACGCCTTTAATCCTAGCACTCAGGAGTCAGAGGTAGGTGGATCTTTATGAGTTCAAGGCCAGTCTAGTCTACAAGTGAGTCCAGAATGACCACAGATACACAGAGAAACTCTGTCTCAAACAACAACAACAAAAAGCAATCATATATCCTTAATGTTCTCAAAGGCTACATAAGAGCAACGCCTTGGGGCACTGACCCATAATTCCAGCTAAGGGTAGATCTGTAATAGGAATATTGCCAGTTCAAGGACATCCTGGGTCACAGGGTGATTTTGAGGTCAACCAGGGATATCTGACAGTAACTTTTCATTTCAGAAAACAGGCGGGAGAGACTAGAAATGTGTCTAAGTGGGACACTTCTTCCAGTTTTTACCATGAACAGGATTCTGGTTCAATCTCCAGTCTTGAGAGAAGGAGAACAAGGAGTGGAAACAGCAAATGACAAAATTTTGTGTGAGGCATAGCAAGAGGCAAATTCAAGCAAATGTCTTGAATGTGGAGTTAGAACTTCAGGCCTCAATACTTGCTATTTTAGTTTTAGTTTTTTTCAGGACAAGGTTTCTCTGTGTATCCTTGACTGTCCTGGATTCACTTTGTAGACCAGGCTAACCTTGAACTCACAGAGATTCTTCTGCCTCTGCCTTCTGAGTGCTCAGATTAAAGGCAGGTGGCACCACACCCAGCTTAAAAGTATATCATATCTCCCATCTGTAGCCTCCCAACATTAGGTTCTTTCATTTTCATAAGGATATATGAGTAAAGGAGTAAATAACACACACACACACACACACACACACACACACACACACACACACACA
>CAJQZJ010026257.1:7383774-7393887 GCA_907164525.1 Lophiomys imhausi
CCGGAAAAAAAATAATCTCACTTACCTTTGCTCTTGTGGTGCGGCTCAAGTGCAGGCTGGATATCAGGCAGACAGGCGGGGCCACTGGTCTGTGGCTGGAGCCGTGGGCTGGATCCGCTCCTGGGCTAGATCTCTAGCCAGAGCTCCTCTCCAGACTGGTGACGGAGCTGGCTGATCTCAGGGTTGTGTTCCCGGGAACTGCGTGGGCTCTTTTACCTGGTGACCGGTCTCAATGTTCGCTGTGGGCATTCAGACACCGTCTGTGCTTCACTGTAGGCTAGGGGACCTCACATTCACTCCACAATGACTAATCTCATTCACCTACTACTCAGATGCACTGCTCTATGGTCGGCGCCATCTTGGATCCTGAGACTGTATCCTTTTAAAAGGTTAGGAAACTAGTTGTAATAATTATCAATATGTTTAGTGATTAGGTTAAAGGGGTTGTAAGAAATTATAGGGTTAATAGTTAAGAAATTGTTGGTATTTGTTATAAGTGAATAGTTATCAATAAATAAGCATTAAATAATTAAAAAGTTCGATTACAGGTCTCCTTATTTCATGGAGAATCTATGAAGATTGACCCTAGCATGGTGTTGAATAAAGCTTCTTACTTATTCATTATTCTTGAGTCCTGGTGATTCCTTGGTTGCCCCAAATTCAGGAGTCCATTTCTGGGACTCAAAAATACCACTCTCATCACCAACCTAATTGGCCCTTGGTTCTATTTCTCCTGGTTATGGTTTATGCCACTTATTTGTTTAATGCTCATGGTCCTTTGAACCAAATCCATTCCCTGGCCTTAAAAAAGAACATCAAATCAATGATTTGACTTACTGGAAAAACTCAAGGGAGAATGTTGGGGCCTCCTTTAGCTCTTAGCATAACTGAAGCCATTTTGTCTTCAGTCTCCATTTTAGTTATAAGATGAAATTATTCATATTTTGTTCCTTTGTTACCTTGACACTCTAAAGAGTCCCAACTACAGCTCCACTTGGGACCAATCAAATTAAAGTTCAGTTAGAAATGCTTTGTCTAAAAAGTCAAAATGATGTAGTGCTACCATCTCCTTGCTTCCTACACTTGGTTACCTGGTTGTTACTTGGATGCAGTTTGTTTCCTAGACCTGGTTACCTGGTTGTTACTTGGATATGGTTTTTCTTATAGAAAGCCTACATTGGAAGCAGACCAACATTACAGTTAGTCTCTGAGACCTCTATGTCCTTGGTCATGTTTGCTAAGACCAGTTTTGGTGTATGTGTTCAATAAGCAATCAATATCTGACTGAGACTGGTGACTAAGTGGTTTGGCAGCCATTCTTGGACTAAAACATTTGGAGGCCCCACTGGGACTGGACTCTAACATTTGGAGATTCCATCAAGATTGAACCATCACATTTGGTTGTTCCACTGAGATTGGACTACAATAATTTTCATTCAATTCTAGAAAGTCTTTAATTCATTTATCTCCTTCTTGACTCTTTTTTTCAATAGAGAATTGTTCAGTTATTATGAGCTTGTAAACTTTCTGTAGATATCAAGCTTTAATACATGGTGGTGTGTTAGGTTTCAGGGAGTTATTTCATTTTCCTGTATTTATTGAGACTTACTTTGCATCTAAGTATTGGTCAGTTTTGGAGAAAGATCCATGAAGTGCTGAGAAGAGGTACATTCTTTTGTGTTTGTGTTAAATGTTCTGTTGATATCTGTGAGGTCCATTTGGTTTATAAAATCTGTTTGCTATAACATTTCTGTTTATTTTTTGTGTGTATGACCTGTCTATTGGTAAAAATGGGGATTAAAATCTCCCACTATCAAGCGTGTGAGGGTCAGTATGTCATTTAAGTTGTAGTACTGTTTCTTTTCCACACTTTTGTGCCCTTGAGTTTGGTGCATAGATGTTAAGAATTCCAATGTCCTCATGGTGAGTATGTAGTGTCCTTCTCTATCCCTTCTAATTAGTTTTGGTTTGAAGTCTATTTTGTTAGATATTAAACTAACTATACAAGGTTTTTTTTTTTCTTTTTCTTTCTTTCTTTTTTTTTTGGTTTTTCAAAACAGGGTTTCTCTCTGCAACTGTCCTGGACTCATTTGTAGATCAAACTGGTTTTGAATTAACAGAGATCTGCTTGTCTCTGCCTTCTCATTGCTGGGATTAAAGGAGTGAGTTACCATGCCCAACTACAAGCTTATATTTTAGTTCCATTTGCTTGAAGTATCTTTTTCCAGATCTTTACCCTCAAGTAACTTCTGTTGTTGATGTTTAGGTGTGTTTCTTGCATGCAGCAGAAGGATGGATCTTGTTTTTCTATCCATTCTGTTAGTCTGTGCCTTTTTTATTGGGGAATAGATACCGTTTTTTATTGAGAGATATCAATGATCTTTGACTGTTGATTCCTGCTACTTTGGTGGTGGTGGTGGTGGTGTGCCTGTGCATGTGTATATGTGAGTAAGTATGTGTGTTTCCCTTTTGACTTTTCTAGTCTGAGATTATTTCCTGTGTTTTTGGGTTGTCTCTCTCTCTCTCTCTCTCTCTCTCTCTCTCTCTCTCTCTCTCTGTGTGTGTTTGATATAGGGTTTCTCTGTGTAGACCTGGCTGTTCTGGACTTGATTTGTAGACCAGGCTGACCTCAAACTCATAGAGATCTTTCTGGTTCTGCCTCCCCAGTGCTTGGATTAAAGGTGTGCACCATCCTGTTTGACTTGTTTCCTGTGTTTTCATTGTATGTAGTTAACATCCTTAGGTTCTAGTTTTCCTTCTGTGGAGCTGTATTTATAGATAGGTAATATTTAAATTTGGCTTTATTATGTAATACCTTTTCTCTATCTATGGTGATTGAAAATTTTGATAAGTATAGTAGTCTGAGTTGATGTCTGTGGTCTCCTGGAGACTGCCCCATATCTGTCCAGGACCTTCAAGCTTTTAGAGTCTACATTGACAATCAGATGTAATTCAAATAGGTCTGTTTTTATGTCTCTTGTTTTTCCCTTGCAGCTTTTAATATTCTTTCTTCATTCTATGCATTTAGTGTTCTGATTATTATGTGCCAAGGGAGTTTCTTTTCTGGATTAATCTATTTGGTTTTCTGTGTGCTTCTTATACCTTTATGGGCATCTCCTTCCTTAGGTTATGAAAATTTTCTTCTAGGATTTTGTTGAAAATATTTTCTGTGCCTTTGAGCTAGTAGTATTCTTCACCTCTCTCTATTCCTAATATTTTGGGGTTTAGGCTCTTCATACTGTTCCAGATTTCCTGAATGCTTTGTCTGAGGTGTTTTTTAGATTTAAGTTTTTCTTTGACTGTGGTGTTCATTGCTTGTATTGTACCTTCAGTGTCTAAGATTCTCTCTTCCATCTCTTCTATTCTGCTGGTAAAGCTTGCTTCTGTAGTTCCTGTTCAAATTCATAAAATTTTTCACTACTAGGGTTTTCTCAACTTGGGCTTTCTTTATTAATTTTAATTTCTTTTCTCGGGTATTGAGCAATTTTGTTTCCTCCCACTGTTAGTGTTTCATGGGTTTCTTTAAGGGATTTATTAATTTCTTCTTTAAGGGTCTCTCTCATCTTCATACAGGAGATTTTCAGGTCTTTTTCTTGGGCTTCAGCTATGTTGAAATACTCAGAGACTACTATTATAAGGTATCAGAGCTCTAATGTAAACATATTGTCCTGGCTCTTATTGATTTTGTTTTTATAGTGGTGTTTAGACATCTGAGATTGGGATGATCATGAGTCTAGGTGCTGATTTCAGGATTTATCTTTACTGGTTTGGTATTTTCTTCCTTAGCTTATACTTCCTGTCTGGATTTTAAGGCGAGTGTGATAGGTGTGTGTTGCCTGGCAGAACTTTTCTGTGGCCTTGATAGGTGTGGACACTGAGAGTCCCAGATAAAATGTATTTGGGGGTATTGGGAGCTGACACTTAGGAATAGGGAATCACTCAGTGTCTGAAGAGGCTCAAAGGAAGGGAAGAGCAGCATGTTCAACCAGGATCTGCTTATTTAGTCAGTCTCCTTGGAATGTGAGTAGACAGTGAAGAAAGGTCACCCCAGAATGTCTGCTATAGCTCTGGGTATGAGACTGGGGATAGTCTCAGAGGAACAGAAAGAGAACGGAAGATCTACAGAACCTACCTGCTTCCTTAGCACGAGTGGCCTGTGGGTTGGCAGGGGATGCCTGCTAAAGTTTGAGGCTGGGATAAAGTAATAGGTGGGTGGGCAAGAGGTTGGGGGAAAAGATCTGTGGGGTCCACAGGAGATGTGTACAAGAAAGGCTGCCAGTAGTGTTCTGTTGAGGAGCTAGGAATGAGACTAGGGGGTTGAGTTTGGAGTAGAAGAGGGATTGGTGAAAGTCTTCTTTTCGCTTGGCTGTTTCCATGGCCTGTTCAGCTATTGTGTTTGCAGGGAATGCCTGCTGGTGTTGGAAACTGGGATACTGGGATGATTTGCTGGAAGGAAGGTTGGAGGAGGCCTTTGTGTTCCATTGGGGATTGGGTCAGAAAGGAAAGGGTTACTGCAGCAGGTGTTCTGCTACAGAGCTGGGAGTCAGACTAAGATATCGCATTATTTACAGTGTCAGGAGTTTGGTTTTGCTTTGATCTGATTGTGACTGTACCCTGATTCTTACCCTGAAGTAAGAAAGAATTTAACTTAATTTAGATTTTTACAGGAGTCCACAGTTGAAAGATTTTGAGGTTTTAAAAAGTGATTTTGTGGGCCTGGAGTGATGGCTCAGTGGTAAAGAGTGCTCAAAGTTTTTCCAGCGGGCCTTATTTCAATTCCTTGAACATACATGGCAGCTCACAACTGTCTGTAACTCCAGTTCTAGGGGATATGACACCACCACACAGACATACATGCAGGCAAAACACCAATGAACATAAAAATAAAGTCATTTTAATGAGAGAGAGAGAGATATTTGGGGGTCAGGATGGTGGAGCACTCCTTTAATCCAGGCACTCAGGAAGCAGAGACAGCTGGATCTCTGTGAGTTCAAGGCCAGCTTGGTCTGCAAAGCAAGTACTGGACAATCGGGGTTCTGTTATATCAGGATACTGTGTCTCAAAAAAAAGGAAAGAGTGAGTGAGTGAGAGAAAGGGAGTGAGAGTTTTAAAAAGAGGCTGGATATTTAGACTGATGCTACCAGAGGAAGCCACCCATGACACTGTCTGGAGGGTCAGGAACCAGAGAGACTGAATAGCCAGCCCAGAGACCTAGGATAGAACCAAACACAAACAGCAAAAACAAAAAAAAAATGATTTCTAATGGTATTCTTCTATGCTCATAGACTGGTACCTAGCCCAGTTGTCATCAGAGAGGCTTCGTCCAGCAAATGATGGAAACAGATGCAGAGAACCACAGCCAAACGTTAGGGAGATTGGAGAATCCTATGGAAGATGGAAATGATTGTAGGAGCTGGAGGAGTCAAAGACACCACAAGAAAACCCACAGAATCAACTAAACTGAGCCCCTAGAGGCTCACAGAGACTGAACCACCGACCAGGCAACCTGAATGGGACTGATTTATGTTACACTTGTATAGCTTAGTCTTCATGTGGGACTCCTAACAGTGGGAGCAGGGGCTGTCTCTGACTCTGTTTCCTGGCCTTTCCCATAATGGGAGTTAGATTTCTTTAATGAATATGTGGGGGCATGCAATCACCCTGACACCTGGCAGAGAGCACATGGTTCTGGGCAACAAATGTAATTAGTAAAGCCTGGGAAACTGGAAAAAGGGATTTTGATTTGGTTTTGTTATTGAACACTGCTCATCTCTTGCCTGTTAGTAGAACACCATACTTTAGCTGGGCTTCTATGTTGGGTTCCAGTGCAAAAGAGAGCCCTTAGCCCACATGTGCCTGATGAACTGAGAGGAGATGATTGGTGGGAAGTCCTCTCATCTGAGAAGAAGGAGAAGATGAACCAGGAAGAAAAGAAGGTGGGAGGATAGGACCAGGTGGAGAATTTGGAGGGTGCTGTGACCAAGATGTAACTTGAATAAATAAATTTTTTAAAAATTAAAATAAAATTAAAAAAAAGAAAAAAGAGTTGGCAATTACTTATTTACTTATTCTTTCTATTGCTTTTTCACTTCATGAATTTCACATCGTGCACCCTGATCCCTCACAGTTCCCACCTTCCCCCAAACTCATCCTTCACCTTTGAAACTTCTCACAACATAAAAAAATCTTGTTGTGGTAACTGCAGTGTGTTCCTGTGTGTCCCACAATATTCTGTTTTGTCCACACTTTTTTGCTTGCAAAGGTTCACCATAATAATTCTTCAGTCTTGTACGAGGCTTCTGGCTTCTGCTACTTTGTATATACTGGAAACTTACTGGTACTCCTCCCAGATATACTTTTGTTGTCCTGTGTCATGGATATACTGAAGTTCTGGGTCCATGGATCTGGCCTCTTCATATACTCCAGCAGTTCATTCATGGGGTATATGTTGGTGTGGCCCAACTCAAAGCTTTGGTTCTGGGCCTATAATGCCCACATCTAGGGCCAGATCTACCATTGCTACCCTGTTTAGGTACAGGGCCTGCTCCCCTGAGTGCTACAGCAGGGAATGGGCTGGACCAGTTCTCCTCCTCTCATGAGCCCATCAGGACCAACTCTCCCAACTGCTACCTGTGTTGAGAGCTTCAGAGAATGAAGGATGATCTCTCTCTCACACCTATACCACTCAAAAGCAGAAAAATGGCAAGACTGGCTCTCCCACACCCTGGGGGTGGTTCCCACATATCCTCCACATCCAGAGCCATCTGTACTGTGCTGTTCAGTTGAGGAGCAGGGCCTGCTTTTCCAAGTGTTACACCATGTGAGGGGCAGGGGTAGATTTCCAGTTCGCCACTGATAGTAAAGCTAAAATGGAGGGGAGAGGATCTCTCTCTGGAAAATATCAACACAAAGCATACAAAAGGCAGGCTCTCCCACAAGTCACTCCCTCAGGAATATCTCACAACACTCACAGCCACGGCCAGCAATACTGTGTTGTCCAGGTGAGGTATAGGGCCTGCTCTCCTGGGTGCTGCAACATGTGAGGTTCAGGGAGAACACTCTTTTTTTTTGTTTTTTGTTTTGGACAGGGTTTCTCTGTATAACAACCCTGGCTGTCCTGCAACTCACTCTGTAGACCAGGCTTGTCTTAAACTCACAGAGATCTGCCTGCCTATGCCTCCCAAGTGCTGGGATTAAAGGAGTGCACCACCATGTGTGGCCAGATTCGAACTGCCATGTGGGTGCTGAAATTTGAAACCTGGACCTTTGGAAGAACAGCCAGTGCTCTTAACCACTGAACCATTTCTCCATCCCCCAGGTGGGGGGAACTCTTGCTCTTTTGACTCCATTGGGACCAGATCTTTTGTCTACCAATGGTGGGCAAGGCAAAAGGGAGGGGAGGGGATCTTTCTCTCACCAACACCAATGCAAAGCAGAAAAAAGGACTGACTCTCCCACACTAACTTCCTCAAGGATCACTCAATCAAATACCCCACATCCTGGGCCAGGCAGTGTTCTTCCAGTCTCTGGCTTGCCAACTGTCCTAGGAGCCTACCTGGTGTGGACTGGTGGTTACCTCAGACCACTGGTCTCTGGCCTGAACTTTTTCCAGGAATCTTAGGCTATTTATGCGCATGTGACACAGCAGGGATATCTTCAATGCCTCTAGGGGCAACTCCAGAGCATCTAATTATAGACTTTATGCTATCAAAGGCTACATAAAAGACACTACAACACACCCTATCCCTTCATAACTGCAGTCCTGATCATCTGTCCTCCATCAAATGTCCACATCCACATCAAGGTTTTCCAGTCTGACAATCTGATGGATGATATGTCCTTTTTCAGACACTTTGTTGCACTATCTACAGGCAGGAGGAAATCAATTTTCTGCATCATTTCCACTGCTGTCTTTTTGCATCTCTTCCTTTTATGAGTCATCACTTTCATATGGAAGTTAATCTTATTCATAATGGATCTTTATTAATTTTGATGGAATCCATAGTCTTTCATCAAATATGAAATTATAGATAAAACCTCATCCCCTCCCTAACACATTCCCTGACTTCCATTCTGCATTTACAACATCTCTAATGTATACAGGTTGATCTAATTCAGCAGTTTTCTACAATCCAGTGTCTTTCAAAAGCTGACTTCCTGCCTCATTGGTATTCAAAAAACATAAAGTTAATAAATGTTATTTCTTAAAAAATTAAAATGTCCCAGTATTTGATTTTGCTTTTGAAGACTCAGGAGCCAGATTCTGGGTTGAAAACTTGCTAGTTTAGAGAAGTGGAGAAAGCACCCAGCTGACTTTCCTATTCTGCCAATGTCCCTGGCAAAATCACTAAACTAAAAGGGCTAAAAGAACTTAAAGAATGAAACCTATAAAGGAGAAAACTCAGAGGAAGAAGAACTCTGATGGAGAAAAACTCTGAAGGAACCCAAACTCCTTCATGCTGTCTTAAATAACTTCAGCTTAGTGTCCCTCCTTTCTGTTTAATCCCTGACAGATGGATTCTTGCTTTGCCTCTTGATTTAGGATTAACTTTATTGAATACTGTGTACAGAAAGCTCTTGGATTAAAGGTGTGTTAATAGAGCTAAGACACACCATTGGTACTTGTTTACAATAAACTGAAAGTCCTTAGATTTAAGCCTGAACCATCTCATAATTGCAAACAGATGTTTCAATTCAGAAACTAAAGATTCACAGTGCAATCAAATATTCTGCAACATTAATGAGTCATTGTTCAGTCTATTTCTGGGAGTTCTCATTCCCCATTTCTGTTTATTAAGCATCTCCTTTTTGTATATCCAAAGCATCTCTGTCCTTTTTCCTATACAACACATCAATGTTCCTTCTCAGAAGACTGCTGAGTACACATTACTGTACTTCCCAAATTGTCAGTTCCTTCTTAGTGGACACTCAGTTCAGCCTCCATTCCAACATTAGGGAAGAGAGAGCATTTCATGTATGGATGAGCTATTAGAATCTGGTTGATCTTCAGTTTTGGGTCAGAGTTAGGGAAGATCTTCAGCAACAGCAATCTCAGCTCACTGTACTCTGCAGAAGTTATCTGTTCCAGCATGGGAAGCTTCTGCTGCATACTGTGAAGAGTGGTCAGAGTGTGAAGTGGGGCTGCTGAGGAAGTCAAGGACATGAAGAGGGTCCCTGCTTCCGAGGTGAAGGCTGGTGTCTAGAGTTGGATACCTGAGTGCTGGGGCTCCAAAAGCCAGTGTCAAGTGTTTCCACACTGGGCAGGGCATTGAGGAGAGGCTGCATGCCCCTAAGATATATTTCATTTCAAAGAAAATCTTCTAGCCAAGGTTTGTTTCTTCCCAGAGGATCATCAGGAACCATAAATATGTCCCCCACAAAGGAGTACTGAAGCAGTCTTTTTGGTAATAATTTCTCTCCAGGACACTGACTCAGTCACAAACTCTCTGAAGTTATCATTTTTGACAATTATACCCCCAGTCTTATCTGCTAAGTGAAGTAGGAACCTGTCATCCTGAGAAACAATTCTTTCTCCAAAGACCATCCGGGCCAGGGTTAAAGATAATATTCCAAGTTCCTGGAATATTATCTGGGTTAGAAAGTGCTGTTCTGTGACATGAAGATCCTGTTGAGTTCTCCACTGTGTAACAAACACAGTGATATTTCTTTTGCCAAGTTTCCAAAAATATTCCACTGCAATCCCTCTTCCATGGCAACTAAAGAACTTTTTCAGACCATGAGTAATGACAACATTACTTCCATCTATAACAATATGCTTGAAATCTGCTTTCCCTGGATCATTTTTAAATTCTGACTTGTATGGTATTTTTAGGGTATCTTGAAATATTTAAACCTTAGTAACTGAGGAACTGATTGTGATCAGAAGGTCTTACCAATCCTGTATCAGAGTTACAACAGCCAGAAAGTTTGTCAATGGTAGGCCCTGTATTATATTATTTGGAAGCAAAGGTTCTGTTTGCTGTTGAAAATAACTTTTCAGTCATTTGGTCGTGGGTAACTGGGTAAGCTAGTGGGAGTGTTTGTCTTTCCTCAATTTCATTAAGTGTTGGTGCCATAGGTTGAATGGGCTGTCTATCTTGATTCTCAATTTCA
>CAJQZJ010026257.1:7393897-7407425 GCA_907164525.1 Lophiomys imhausi
TGATTCTCAATTTCATTAAGTGTTGGTGCCATAGGTTGAATGGGCTGCCTATCTTGATTCTCAATTTCATTGGGCACTCTACATTTGCAGTTAAGCACTTCCTGTTCTCTTACTTCTTCTGACTTTTGTCTCTCAGGCCTTTGTGTTTTCATAGCTAATTTTTCTTGTTTGACAACTATGTTTTGTTCTACAGTCATTTTGCAACCATGTTTGAGAATATTTTCTTTTTGTACAGTTATTTTTTCAACATGTTTTGATTTTTTTCTTATTATACAGTTAGTGTTTCAACCTTTTTGAGAGGAAGTATATAAAGTTTACAATTGAAAGTAGAAAGGGAATTACTAAAGTGATCACAGTTTCAAAAAGTGCTATGGTGGCTGTTTCAATTATTGGTAATGCCACAAGCCCTACCCTTGCCCTCAAGGAATATAAATGAATCTAAAATTTTTAGTGAAGGAAAAGTCTGTCTATTTAATTACAATTGTCTTTTGTGTGGCTTACTGTGATCCATTGTCTCAGAGCCTCCTGTGTCATTCTTTGTTCTGAGTTCCAGGTTCCACAGTTCCTAAGTCTCTCTCAGGGTCAAGGTGAACTCAAAGAGCAGAAACTCCCTCTAGAGATCATCCTAGGCAAATTTTTCCCTTATGGGTTTCTGTCAGATGTCTTCTCTCTTATGTAACTTTTATGTCAGATGTGCTCTGCTTTCTGCAGCATGGGTAGGCTTTCTCCTTCACCAGTCCCATTGAGTGCCAAATGTAGAACTGAAGATTATTTGACTGATCTGATCGTCACCTAAGAGGCTTACTGAAGAGCAAGCTCTGCTTTCTAGTTTGTCTGAACTCTGGCAGGCTGGTTCAACTCAGCTGTACTGGCTGAACCTCCTCTCCAAGCTGATTGATTCAATCTAGCATCTCTCAGCTTTTCAATGAGTTATCCTGCTTGGCCTCAAACTGACTCTTCCATTTTGTTCTAATATTATGATTCTTTGGTATTCGCTGGCTCTGACTGACTCTGCTTACCTGCACTGAACTGCACAAACTTACAAACGGACTATGACTACATTGTACTCACTCCCAACTGACTCAACTGAACTGACTGACTTCCAACTCCACCCTCCCTCTTATTGTACTGATCATAAACAGTCTCTCTTTCCTTGCTGCTCCCATAAGAGTTGGGTACATCCTAACCTATCAATATTTTTCTCTGAGTGGTCACTTTGTATATCTTTCAATTACTTGTCTTTGTTTGGGATTAAAGGTGTGTACTAAGGGCATGTGTGCATTCCTGCCAGATCACACAGATATAGAAGCTCTTTGGATGTGATCAGAGCAGCCATGTTGCAGGATTAATATTCAACTACAAAGGAGATTTGAGGTCAAGTAGGGATATATTTCCAGAACTTTCCATTTGAGAACATGGTTGGTAGAGACTAGAAATTTATCTGAGTGGGACACTTCTTTCCCTTTTTATTTTGACCAGGGTCCTAATTCAATCTCCAGTCTTGAGGAGAGAAGGAAAAGAAGAGAAAACAGCAAATGATTAAATTTTGTGATCAATGCAAGGTTAGAGGAAAATGATATCCAGTGTCTGCTATGAGTACCCATGGACCTCAGTCCCATGCTTGCTCCTATGCCAGTACCCTGAGTCTCAGTGAAACACTCATTCCAAGGAAATTTTCTTTAAATTTTTAAAAATTACACTTTATGCCATTTGAATGTGTGGAACCACAATTGAATGGCAATAGACATGCTGCAGGAATCGCCTTTCCCCCGTCCCAAAATCTTTATCTGGTGGACCCTGAAAAGTAATAACTGGTTATTTAGGACAATAGTTTGTCAACAATATTTCAATCAATTTGCCATAGAGTTACCCCTTAACTCTAAGACACAGAATGCAGAGGCTCTAGGTTTTGAAATGACAGGAATAAGTGATATTGGAAGCTACATCAGAACCAAACCGGGTCCACAGACCTGCATTCCTAGCTACTTGGGAAACTGCAGTAAGAAAACTTTAAGTTCAGGGGTAACCTGGGCTATTGAAGTCATCCAGGGATTAGTTGAATAAACTTTCCAGGTATGGCCCTCCTTTAATCCCAGCACTAAGATGGCAGAGCCAGAGATATCTCTGAGTACAAGGACAGAGAGAGAGAGAGAGAGATAATTAGAGATAGAGATAGAGAGATAGATGATATAGATAGAGATAGAGATTACCTTGACTCAGCCCCTGAGTGCTGGAAAGGGTGTGGCTCACCAAGACCTTTCAAGATTTAATCATTTTTCCCAGAGCAATTACACGGTGACAGCTTTGTTTGGAAAATGAAAAATAAGGGGACTTTAGCCTGTTCTTTCCAGTTCTTGAGACCCAGAGACCACCCAGGAGCCAACTCCAATGTAAATGCATGAAGGTTGTTTGTTCAAGCTCAGAGCTTGGGCTCACAAGGCTCACCAATGCAGTGGTTCTAGTTGAGAGCTCCCAAATGAAAAAGCACAAAGTTTATATAGAGACTTAGATAAAGAAACAGGTTTTCTATTATATGATTGGATGACATTTGGGTAACTAGTCTTGTGCATTTTTGATTGGCTCATTGTTGCTAACTAAATAGCTCTGATCAGTTTGACCATTAGAAGGTCTAATTTGATGTTTATTATTTTCCTTTGGCAGTTAGGGGATTTTCCAATAGCATAAACAATATGTGGTATTGTCAGCCTAACCTGGCCCAAATGAAAACAATTTTAGTCTTGATGATGGACTTTTTAGAATAATCATAACAACAGAACATAAGTAATAGATTGGAGGTCAAGATGTAGTTACCTTGACCAAACTGAAAGTTTTTTCCTTTGTCAGCATAGCAACAGTTTCCAAGAAATTCATTCCTGGAAATACAGCTTTAGGACATGAACTTAACTTTTGCCTTACTGTTAACATGAATTCTAGAAATATGGCTACATTAATAATAAGAAGCAGTGTTTAACTGTATATATGTTAACACTTAGGATAACATAGATTTCCCTTCTAGCAAGGATTTCTTAGATTCCACAATCCTTGCCCTCTTTGGAATCCAGCCCAGTAGAGTTGGGGCTATACCTGTCAATCACTTTGGCAAGAAATGGGTGAGTACTCAGTTTGCTTCTAGAAATCCTACCTACTTTCTCTTACTGAGCATATCTTCTTAGAGGCCAACGGCCTATTCATTCTGTCTTTTTTTTCTGGTTTCTCAAGACAAGGGTTCTCTGTGTAACAGAGTCAGCTATCTGTGCCATCCAGAATTTTAACTGATCCCCATGTTCCCTGTAGACCTTGTGATCTACACCCAGGTATCTTGAGGCTCCTGAACAAAGGGTTCAAGGTGATGATCTACTGGTGAGCTCACATTCTGTTGAAAGATTAACCCTAGGCTAAATGGTATTCAGAAGACAGGGCTTGTAGAAAAAAATATTTAAATTATGTTGGGCACCATTTGTAGAAATAATTAATTAAATTATTTATCAGTATTTAGATTATCGCTAATTGTGTTGGCAGGTGTTAATCCTTTTTTAAAAATATATTTATTTATTGTCTCAGGTTACATCTTCATCACAGTGTCCTCTTTCCACCTCTCTCAGTCCTGCCTTCCCACCCTCTATCCCCTATCCCTTCCATTCCATTCCTCTGGAGTGGGATATCCACACATTTCAGTCCCCCACCCAAGTTTAGCCATCATATGAGGGCCAAGAGCCTTCTCATGCACCGGGGGCCTACAAGGCAGCACCACTAGGGCAAAGTGTCTCATTGACAGGAAAAAAGTCTATGTTCATGTTTCCTTTGGTACATTGGTTGTAGTATGGTTATCCTGTACTATATGGCTAAAATCCAACTATAAGTAAATAGATGTCATGTGCATCCTTCTGAGCCTGGGTTAGCCCACTCAGGATGAGCTTCTCTAGTTTCACCCATTTGTATGCAAATTGCATGATTTCATTGGTTCTGATAGCTGAATAGTATTCCATCATGTATATGTACCACAGTTTTTTAATCCATTCTTTTGTTGAGGGACTTCTGGGTTGTTTCCAGTTTCTAGCTATTACAATTAAGGATCCTATGAACATAGAAGAGGAAACTTTCTTGTGATTTGGTAAGGAATCATTTGGATGTATCCCCAGAAGTGGTATGGCTGGGATTTGAGGTAGAGCTATTCCAAGTTTTCTAAGATATTGCCAGATTGACCTCCATTGTGGTTGCACAAGCCTGCACTTCCACCAGCAATGGAGGAGAGTTCCTCTTTCTCCATACCCTCACCAGCATGTGCTGTCATTTGAGCTTTTGTCCATAGCGATTCTGACAGGTATGAGATGGAATCTCAGAGTCGTCTTGAGTTGCATTACTCTGATGATTAAGGATGCTGAGCATTTCTTCAAGTGTCTCTCAGCCATTAAGGATTCCTTCTTTGTGAATTCTCTGTTTAGCTTTGTTCCTCAATATTTGATTTGTTTCTTGGTACTTAATTTCTTGAGTTCTTGGTAAATTTTGGATATTAGCCCCCTGTCAGATGTGAGGTTGATGAAGATTTTTCCCAATCTCTAGGCTGCCGTTTTGTTTGAGTGACAGTGTCTTTTACCTTACAGAAGCTTTTCAGTTTCATGAAGCCCCATTTATTGATTGTTGGTCTTAGATCCTGAGCTTTTGGTGTTCTGTTCAGGAAGTTGTCGCCTGTGCTGATGAGTTCGAGGGTTTGCCCCACTTTCTCTTCTAGTAGATTTAGTGTGTCCAGTCTTATGTTAAGGTCTTTGATCCACTTGGACTTAAGTTTTGTACAAGGTGATAAATATGGGTCTAACTTCATTCTTTTACATATAGACCTCCAGTTGGACCAGCACCATTTGTTGAAGATGCTGTCCTTTTTCCATAGTATGATTTTGGCTTCTTCATGAAAAATTAAGTGATCAGAGGTGTGTAGGTTCATTTCTGGGTCTTCAATTAGATTCCATTGATCCACTGGTCTGTTTCTATATCAGTACCATGCTGTTTTTATTACTATTGCTCTGCAGTACAGCTTAAAATCTGGGATGGTGATAGCTCCAGATGTTTTTATATTGTACAGGATTGATTTAGCTGTTCTGGGTTTTTTGTTATTCCATATGAAGTTGAGAATTGATTTTTCCATGTCTATAAAGAATTGTGTTGCTATTTTGATAGGAATTGCATTGAATCTATATATTGCTTTTGGTAGGATGGCCATTTTTATTATATTGATCCTACCTATCCATGAGCATGGGAGATCTTTCCATCTTCTGAAGGCCTCTTCAATTTCTTTATTCAAGGACTTGAAGTTCTTGTCATACAGGTCTTTCACTTGCTTGGTTAAGTTACCCCCAGGTATTTTGTATTGTTCATGGCTATTGTAAAGGGTGTTGTTTCACTAACTTCTTTGTCAGCCCATTTATTTGTTGTATAAAGAAGGGATTCTGATTTTTTTGAATTAATTTTGTATCCAGCCACCTTGCTGAAGGTGTTTATCAGCTATAAGATTTCTCTGGTGGAGGTTTAGGGATCTCTTATGTATATTATCATATAGTCTGCAAATAGGGATAATTTGACTTCATAATTTCCAATTTGTATCCCTTTGATCTCCTTTAGCTGTCTTATTGTTCTAGCAAGAACTTCAAATACTATGCTGAAGAGATATGGTGAAAGTGGCCATACTTGTCTTGTAACTGAGTTTAGAGAAAATGCTTCAAGTTTCTCTCCATTTAATTTGATGTTGGCTACTGGCTTACTGTATATCACCTTTATTATTTCTGTGTATGGTCTTGTATAACTGTTCTCCCCAGAACTTTTAGCATGAAGGGGTGTTGGATTTTCTCAAATGCTTTTTCAGCATCTAGCAAGATGATCCTGTGGTTTTTTTCTTTCTGTTTGTTTATATGGTGGATTATGTTGATGGTTTTTCATATGTTGGACCATCCCTGCATTCCTGGGATGAAGCCTACTTGATCATGGTGTACGATACTTTTGATGTGTTCTTGGATTCTGTTTGCTAGTATTTTATCTTTCTTTGTTGGGTCTTTGTGTGGTTTAGGAATCAGGGTGACTGTGGCTTCATAGAATGAGTTTGGCAGTGTTCCTTCTGATTCTATTTTGTGGAAGAGCTTGAAGAGTATTGGTATTAGCTCTTCCTTGAAGGTCTGGTAGAATTCTGTGCTGAAACGATCTGGCCCTGGACTTCTTTTTGATGGGAGATTTTTAATGGCCATTTCTATTTCCTTAGGGATTATAGGGCTGTTTAGTCTGTTAACCTGATCTTGATTTAACTTTGGAAGGTGGGATCTATAAAGAAAATTGTCCATTTCACTTAGGTTTTCAAATTTGGTGGAGTATATATTTTTAAAGTAAGGCCTAAAGATTCTCTGGATTTCCTCAATATCTGTTGTTATTTTTCCCTTTTCATTTAGATTTTGTTGATTTGGGTTTTAGGTAATTTGACTAAGGGTTTGTCTGTTTGGTTGATTTTCTCAAAGAATGAACTCTTGGTTTCATTGATTCTTTGTATCTTTCTTTTTGTTTCTAAGTTGTTGATTTTAGCCCTAAGTTTGATGATTTCCTGCCTTCTCCTCTTGGGAGTGTTTCTTTCTTTTTTTCCAAATTCTTCCAGTTCAGGTGTTAATTCACTAATATGAGCTGTCATACTTTTCTTTTTGAAGGCACATAGTGCTATAAACTTTCCTTGTAGCACAACTTTCATTGTGTCCCATGAAATTTGGGTATGTTTTGGTATGTTGTGCCTTCATTTTCGTTGGATTTTAAGAAGTCTTTGATTTCCTTCTTTATTTCTTTCCTGACCCAGTATTCATCCAGTGAAGAGTTGTTCAGTTTCCATGAGTGTGTAGGCTTTCTTTTGTTGTTGATGTCCAGCTTTATTCCATGGTGGTCTGATAAGAAACAAGGGGTTATTTCAATTTTCTTGTATCTGTTGAGGCTTTCTTTGTGTCTGACTATATGGTTGATTTTGGAGAAGGTTCCATGCAGTGCTGAGAAGAAGGTATATATTATTTTGTGTTAGGGTGAAACGTTCTGTAGATATCTGTTAGGTCCATTTGGTTAATGACCTCTGTTAGACTCATTATTCCTCTGTTTGGTTTCTGTCTTGATGGCCTGTCCATTGCTGTGAGTGGGGTGTTGAAGTCTCACACTACTAATGTGTGGGGATCAATGTGTGATTTAAGCTTTAGAAGAGTTTCTTTTACAAATGTAGGTGCCCTTGTATTTGGGGCATAGATATTCAATTTTGAGATGTGCTCTTGATGAATATTTCCTTTAACAAGTATGTAATGCCCTTCTGTATCTTTTTTGATTAACTTCAGTTGAAAATCGATTTTATTTGATATTTAGATGGATACTCCAGCTTGCTTCCTGGCTCCATTTGCTTGGAAAACCTTTTCCCAGCCCTTTACTCTGAGGTAGCATCTATCTTTGTTAGTTAGATGTGTTTCTTGTATGCAGCAAAATGATGGGTCTTGTTTTTGGATCTATTCTATAAGCCTGTGTCTTTTTATTGTGGAATTGAGTGCACTGATGTTGATGGATATTAATGACCAAAGCTTGTTATTTCCTATTATTTTCGTGTAGGTGGTGGTTGTGTGTTTCTTTTGGTTTAGCTGCAGTGGAATTTTTTGTTTCCTCGGCTGTAGTTATCTTCTCTGCATTGGAACTTTCCTTCTAAAATCTTTTGTAGGACTGCCTTTGAGGGTTGATACTGTTTAAATTTGATTTTGTTATTGAATATCTTGTTTTCTCCAACTATGTTGATAGAGAGTTTTTCTGGGTATAGTAGTCTGGCTGGGCACCTATGTTCTCTCAGAGCTTGTAGGACATCTGCCCAGGCCCTTCTGGCTTTTAAAGTTTCTGAGGAGAAGTCAGGTGTAATTCTGATGGGTCTGCCATTATATGTTACTTGATCTTTTTCTCTTACAGCTTTTAATATTCTTTCTTTGTTCTGATTACATTTGGAGTTTCAATTATTATGTGACAAGAGGAGATTCTTTTCTGATCTAAAATGTTTGGTGTTCTGTATGCCTCTTGGAATTTTGTTGACATCTGTTTCTTTAGGTTTGGAAGTTTTCTTCTATGATTTTGTTGAATATGTTTCCAGGACCTTGGAGTCGGGAGTCTTCTCTTTCCTCTATGCCTATAATTCTTAGGTTCTGTCTTTTCATTTAGTCCTTGATTTCTTGGATGTTATGGGTGAGAACATTTTTAGATTTCTCATTTTCTTTGGTTGTTGTACTAATTTCTTCCATTGAATCTTCCACACCTGAGATCCTGTCTTCCATCTCTTGTATCCTATTTTTGAAACTCGTGTCTGTAGTTCCTGTTATCTTCCCTTGATTCTCCACTTCCACTCTTATCTGTTTGTGTTTTCTTTATTGCTTCTACTTCCAATTTCAAGTCTTGAAACATGTTATTCATTTTATGGGTTTACTGCTCCAATTTGATTGTTGCCTTGTCTTTTTACTGTTCAAGTTGAGCCACTTTGGCTTGGAGATCTCTAGTGGTATTCTTCATTGCTTTCACTTGTAAAATTGTGGAATCTTTGAATTCCTTCACAGATTTAATTTCTTCTTGAAAGGACTCTATCACTTTCCAGAATATAGATTTGTCACCATTTTCATGTGTTTCAGCTGTGGTGGAGTGGTCAGAATTGCTGTACTAGCATAGGTGCATTTTGTTGGAGTCATATTTCCCTGACTTTTGTTGGATCTATTCTTTGGCTGATCTTTAGCCATTTGTTTGTTCTTAGCTGTTTGTTCTTGGTGCCTTCTGGGCTTGGTGCCAAGAGGTGTGGTTTGGTGTAGAGGTTGTATAGCTTGGTGATCTGTAGCTCTCCACAGGCTGGATGGGGCCTTGTGTGGAGGTTTGTTCTTAGTGTGTCTCTCAGAGTTCACCCCTTCCTGTTGTGTCCCAATTGGGGACTCAGACCAGGGATTGTGGTGGTATGTGTTCCTGTAGGTTCCTGGAATCCAACTGGTCTTTGTATAGATGATGGTGCAGGTTGACAAGCCACAGACTCTTGGCTGGGGCTGTAGCTCCCCTGCAGCTTAGGTGTCAGACCATGTTCGTGGTCCTCCCAAGATGCTCTCAGGGGATTCTCAGGGTCAATGTGCATCTAATAGCCAGAATCACTGTGATCTGGTACAGCCCACATCTCCCAGGCAATGAGCAATGGCCCGGGATTGTTTCACTGCTCCTGAGTCAGAGCTCTCTGTGTTGTAGTCTGGGTATTCAGTGTGTAGTGTCTCTGCTTGTATGCTCCTGGGTGTCCAAGCACAGATGCCATGGACTCTGGAGGTCCTACATTTGGGGGTTGAGTATGCCAGCTGGAGACCTAAAAGAATCTGACAGGGAGGGAGGAAGCACAGTAGTGTTCCTGTCTGGTGACTCTGAACCAGTGTCTATATTTCCAGTACCGAGTTCTTTGTTGTCCCCACTGGGCAGGCCCAGATGGGCTTGTGTCTGTCTTGATGGCCCCCAGGGCACCTCTGTGCCTCTCAGCCCTAAGCACTAAGCCCTTGTAGTCTGAGTCACTCAGCAGTGCACCATGGCCAGAACTCACTGCTCCAGAGGTGGAACTATATATGCTGAAGATCTGGTTTCCCGTTGAAGGAGCCAGCACTAGCAAAGGGGTCCAATATTAAACCTACAACCCATCCAGGGTTTGGACCCAGAGTGCCACTCCACTGTGGTCCTGCAGCTCAGAACGTGCTGTGGCCTATGGAGCACATCTTTAATCCCAGCACTAGGGAGGTAGAGGCAGGCCGATCTCTGTGAGTTGAAGGCCAGCCTGTTCTACAGAGTGAATTCCAGGATCGCCAAGGCTGTTACACAGAGAAACCTTGTCTTGAAAAACCTAACAAAAAAACCACCTGCCCAATTTTTTTCCCAAAATCCTACTTGCCACACCATATATGGTAGCACCCAGGAGGAGGAAATCAAGTAATCCTTTTTTTTTTTTTTTTTTTTTGAGGCCAGTCTTCTCAGTATAGTGCATTTTACAACAGGTTAGTCTACATGGAGAGACACTGATTCAAAAAAACAAAAGAAAACAAAACAATATGATTGAATATGAGTAGGACTCTGGGAGTTGGAAAGGAGTAGAGGAAGAACCTCTGGTAGCATTCTCTAGATGGTATGTGTGTTTGTAGATTGAGGGCCCCAAACCTCAAGCTTGTTAGGTAGGGGTTCCTGTTAATATTTGGGACCTGTTTGCAAGCTTTCTACATAGATGTGAACACTGAAAACCAGAGGAGTGCAGAGATCATGGAAGACAGGGGAAGAGTGCTGAAGAGAAGCCAGGGTGCTGGCCCAGGTATAGTGTTTTTTTTTTCACTGTTCACCAGCCAAGGCACAGGCCTGAGCAATGTGTTGTATAGGAAATCTAGAGGAATTGATAGGGAGGCTTGAGTATTAGAATAAGTGACTCTGATCTATATATTTTTAGTCCCAGGTTCTCCTGTGCAGCAAGATCTCCCAATGGGATCAATTTTCCAGGAAATTTGAGAATCTCAACTTGTCCAAAACTTCCAACTGTTACTTGAACTATAGATGATTAGAGGACCCTCTTTACTTTCAAGTAGCAATTCCTCTAGTTCTCCAATGAGCTCATATTTCCAAGTGGCCCCAGCTGCCTCAGATCTACCACATACACAATTTCTCATGGCTTCCCAATACTTTCTAAGGTCACAAACTTTCTCCCAATAATCCAAGAATACAGTGGGTAAAGTGACTGGTATTCATCAAGAAACAAAAGCAGGTCCTGCAAAAATATTTTGAAAATTTCCTTTACCCAAGCCAGGTGTAATGCATGAACTACCTCAAAGGCATGCACAAGATCAAGGTCTGTCCCCTCTTGTATCTCCTTCTCCTGTAGTCAGATAGCTGCTCCCACAACACCATTCCTGATGCCCCTCAACATTTTGGGTTTAGGTTGAAGTAGGTTGTTGAATGTGTATCTAAGGTTGGATTTTCATCCATCTTAGCACCTTAATGCAGAACTGAGGAGGAATACTGGACCTCACTGTGTCAAGGAGTTCTAGAGATTGAGGCCATATCAGAATTCTTGATTTCTAGCTCAAGCTTCCTTAGAAAGTGGGTTTCAGGTCCAGGTCATCCTTCCTTCATCCTTCTCAGGTCCAGGAATGGCAGAGTTTGTGATAGGTGCTAGGTAGAGATCAAGTCCCATATTTTTCTCTCAGCATTTTCACATTTGGGACATAAGTGTTGCACCTGGCCTCTCCTGATCTCTGCTTTCCTTTTTCTCTGTGGAAGTGGTTTCATAACAGGATATCTATGGACAATCAGAAGAGGGTTTAAAAACTTCCTGGGACTCTTGAATGTGGAACTTGTGATAGTCCTACCTGCCTGAAAGGGTGTGAACTTCTTGTTGCTTCTGCCAGTGCACATTCTGTGTATCAGGGACCTGCAGGTGTCAGATGTCCTCCTCAACTTAGTCCATCATGGAAATTTCCTGACCAGAATTCGATCATTGATCAACACTTGAATGAGATGAGCATCAGGAAGAGAAGAGTTAGAGAGTGCCAACAGAGGCAAAAGGATAGAGAACTACCTGGGAAGCAAAGCCACCTATCCAGGGGTAGGTCAGGCCTTTCCCAAGTTTTTAGCCCTCTTCGTCAGTTGGTCGGCACATATTCTATGTATGAGAGGCCATCGGGTATCAGCTCTCCTCCTCTATTCAAGTACCTACTGAATACTTTTGAGTATTGCTCCACACTCAGATTCCATCTTCTCCATGGGTCAGACACCATCAGTTGTGAGCCTTCCTCCTCAATTTATCTCCTTGAGTAATTCTCGAGACCAGGAAACCTTTTCCCCATCATTGATATGGTTTTTGAGATCTACCTAAGGAATACAAGATCAATACAGCAGATGCAGCAGCAGAACAAGACTAAAGTATTACCTTGTAAGGGAGTCCAGGATTCCTGTGTTAGATCTGCCAGCCCTAAAGGCACAGTCCAGCTGTCCTCTGTCTATGAGGGCTCCTTGTATGTGAAACAGTTGGGTGTCAGTTCCCCTCCTCCACTCAGCCACTCCAGTATTTCTTCAGACTCAGAATCCATTTCCTGTATGCAGGAGAGATCACCATAAGTCAGCTCTCCTCCTCCACTCAGTCCAAGTATGTTTCCAGAGCCAGAATCTGTCTTCTCCATTTGTCAAACCAGTGAGAGTCTGTTTTCTGAAACCATGTAGTGTGTATAGTCTGACCAAGCCCCAGCAGGATGAGATAACTTCCCTGGTCAATCAGCAGCTTGTGCATCATCTGCTCACCCAGCTCCAGACCAATATTCAGCCTCAGCCAAAGCTCCATATTCCATCAGAGCTTCTGCAGCAGGTCCAGCAGCAGCCAACAAGTCACCTGGAAGCCCAAGGGAGACTCCATCAGTCAACACAAATAAACTCACAGAAGATCTTCAGGACCACACTGCCATCCACGACCAACTCTTCCTTGAACAACTCATTGAGTTGGATGCTGCTCCAGACCAAGTTTCTACAGCATAGGAAACTTTGTGTAGACCACTACAGCCTGACTTTATGGAATACTTCTCACTCTTGGATTTCTTTTAAAACTCTTGATCCAGTGTATCCTGACACACCATTCTACACTCGGACAATATGGGGAATAAAGTTGTTCAGTGGAGTTTGAACAGCTTAGTTAGAAATTTTCCATGGACTTTTTTCTGAGTTAATTTTGTTTTGTTTTTTGTTTGGTTGGTTTTTTTTTTGTTTTTGGTTTTTTGGTTTTTTGAGACAGGGTTTCTTTGTGTAACAGTCCTGGCTGTCCTGGACTCACTTTGTAGACCAGGCTGGCCTCGAACTCACAGAGATCCGCCTGCCTCTGCCTCCCGAGTGCTGGGATTAAAGGTGTGCACTACTACTTCCCAGCCTGAGTTAATTTTGTATTATACATTTTCAATATATATAAAATGTACAGCTATTTTTTCAACATAATATTCTTACTGAGTTTTTTTTTTTTTTTTTTTTTGGAATTTCACATCATCTACCACCTGATTACATTCACTTCCCTTCCTTTATTTTCCACACACCCTTGTGACCTACTTCTCCACAAAACAAGAAACAAAACAATATGTGCTATCTATATATTCACTGAAAGATTTTCATACTCTTTGTGGATTGCACCTTAAATAGAACTGTGTTCTTCCCCTCCTGTACCCATGCCAGAAGCCGTCAATTGTGTAGAATTGAACTTCAGAATCTCATCACATTTAAAGAGTTCTCTTTGATGGTTTCCTGTATAGTATGTTACTTTTGTGGAGGATGTGACTGTGGTTGTCACAGAAGCCTTCCATGCCCCTCCTTCTCAACTGTGATTATGGAATCATGGATATCAAAGCAGTATAATCATTCTTGCTCTTCAGAGTCAGTAGGAGGATGGAACATGAGTGACCATAGTTTCCTGGGAAAGCACACATCAGGTCCATGGTCCCCAGCAGCAGAACAATCATGGACACAGACAATACCC
>CAJQZJ010026257.1:7410058-7437891 GCA_907164525.1 Lophiomys imhausi
TGTGTGTGTGTGTGTGTGTGTGTGTGTGTGTGTGTGTGTGTGTGTGTTTGATGGATTAGGTCTACCATATGTCCTGTTGATAGGCAGAAGGTCCTTTGTAAACTTAGGAACTGTTTGCAAGTTTATCCCACAGATATGAACACTGAAGACCAAAGGAGTTCGGGGATTGGGACAGCCTGTGGAAAAGTGCTAGGAAGACTCCAGGGTGCTGGCCCACCTACTATGCTTTGTGCACTATTCTCCATCAAAGGCACAGCTCTGAACACTGTGTTGTATAGAAAGCCTGAAGCAATTGCTGGGGAGGCTTGACTGTAGGACATGGGCCCGGGGGATTCTTTATTGTATCTCTCTTTACTCATGTGCACCCAAGGACTAGGAATAACTCCCCATGGGATCTCTAGTGACCTTGCAACTAGAGTGAGGCTCTAGATGGGTCTGATAGACAGGGCACTGTGGAGGTATCATGGTTGAAATGTGTGATATCCAGGAAGGTGTAATGCTGAAAAGGACCTCCCCCATCTTCAAGGGGTATCCATGTAGGTTTTGAGGATCACACTTTTCAACCTAGCACACAGGAAGGATTGGCAGGGAATTTCAGTGATTAAGAAGCCTGCATTGTCTATATAGTGGCATCCAGGACAGTTAGGGCCATATACAATGGACCCTGTGTCAAGTTGAAAAATGAAAGAAGGAAGGAGTTAAGAGATGACAGCAGTGGGAAGGAATAAAGGAGTCACCTGGAATGATCCTGCTGAGTAGAGTCTGATTTCCTGAGATAGTCACTGACTAAGGAAGGCCAAATTTCTCCTGGACTTGAGTTCCAAGAAGGCAGGAGACAAAAAAGGACAGGTTAAAGGCTATGCTTATTTCTCAGAATCCAACCTAACCAGCACTGAGTATATCAGCTCAATCAAGAAAGATGTTCTCTAAGTTGGGTTGCTGGTGTATGCCTTTAATCCTGCACTCAGGAGGGAGAGGCAGGTGGATATCTGTAAGTTCCTGATCACTCTGATTACAAAGCAAGTTCCACTTCAGCCAGAGAAATTCTACAGAGAATCATTGTATAGAAACACCCCCTTCCTTAAAAGAAAGAAAGATGTCCACAACCTGACCAGACTTCCATAGGGTGTGCTTACAAAAGACTGGGGTCAGAGGGTGGGAGTGTCTGTTGTATGTAAGCAGATAAAACTTGGAAGAGCTTAGAGGTCCTGGGAAGAGATTCAGTTAAGGCTAGGTTCTTGGAGTAGATTCTTAATACCTGTAGGGATATGGGTTAGATAGAAGGGCCAACTGGTATCCTGGTTAATTAGACCATGAATACTCCTGTGTAGAAGATGGGGGTGGGATATGTGGATCTTGGATCGTTCCTCCTTCCGGGCTCTTCACTCTTTGCTTGGAGACAGAGGCTCCAGGAGAAATGAAGAGGACATGGGACTTTCCAACATTGGGTGAGGACTCCCATTGCCAGCCATCCCGGGTTGCCAGTCTTTCATTAACACATTAGATGTTTGCATATGAGTTGCAATGTTGATAATACTTCATAGAAGACATAGAAATGGGGAGAAATGATGAGGCCCCTGAGTGATCCCTACTGCATTGTAAGTGTGGCACAAATGCTGGCAAGACTTGATGGGTAGACATGAGGACTGTCAAGCTTTTCTGTTGCATTTCTTCTTTCCAGGTTCTCCAGTACAGCAAATTGCTCCAGTAGGATTACATACCAGTATGCTTCCACATCCACCAGTGCCTAGGGGTCCCCAAAGGCATGAAGCCAATCCAAGAAACTTAAGCCCCTACATGGCCCAAGGTTCCTCTTTGCATTCAAAATTTCAGCTGTCTTCATATGTACCCATGGAAACAGTGTTCCACATTCCTCAAGAGCCTGCAAGGAATATATGTCCCCAAATGTCTCAGGGTCCCCCCCGTATCACCAATGCATTCAAGCCTTCCAGGGTACCCAGTCCCTGAAAGGTACCCATGTTCCCGGGAGTCCATAGAACCATTAGTGCAACCAAGTGTAACAATGTACCCAGGTCCCATAATGTACCCAAGTTTACTACGACTGGGAACCCATTCTGCATATCCACATCCTCCAATGCCTCTACGTTCCTCAGTGAGTTCTGGTTGCCAGGGTTCCCTAGAACCTACAGTGCTGTCAGATGAATACAGTAACCAACAAGTTTGCTCTGTGGCTCCAAGGAAGCCCCAGAAGGCACACACAAAGTACTCCAAGAAACAAACTCTCTTGCAAGAACATTTTCATCAATGTATGTACCCAAGCCAAGAGCAATGTGTGGAACTGGCACTAATGATTGGTGTGACAGAGTATGATATCAAGGTAAGTGTCTCTCTTGTCCCTCTTCCAACAGCCACAATAGCAACTCCCCCATCAGGCACCTGCACTTTTAGTAGAATTCCCCCTATCTGTGATTCTTCAATTTTTTGGAAGCTTAGTGCTTTGTGGATGATGGTTATATGTGCATCTAGGACCAGACTTGACATCCTTCTTCACATAAAGTAACATTAATCCCTCACGTGGTTTCAGTTACCTAGGTCTCAGAGCTCCTGGTAAAACCTTGGACACTCTTGTTGAATCTTTTCTAGTTATTTGATGGCAGGTCATACACATCCACCCTTCCTACTTCCTTTCAGGGATCTACAGTCTCAGACCTCTCTGTTTTTGTCTCATGGAGTGTTGCTAAAACAATCCAGTTTCATCCAGAAACTTCACCTTGTGTCCAAGTCAGGGGAAAACAGGTATTCCTCTGATGTCTCCTTTGTCTTTCTAGATTTGGTTCAAGAACCAATGGGCTAGGTACAAAAAGAAGAATCCTCACAATGTTCCAGGGTTGTGAGAGATAAAGCAAAGCTCTAAAATTGGTGCTGAATCAAGCCCATCTCCTGTTCTATTATCTGTTGCTGCCTCTGCCAAAGGAGAGTCCACGTATCCAGACACATTTGGTATAGTCTCCATTCCCAAACTGAACTGCATCCAGGGAACTTCTCTGCATGTAGATGAGACCTGGGATGGTGCTGTATAAAGTCTCCAAGAAGACCTGCTTGATGACCATGGACTTGTCACAGCTGCCAACCCTGTTCAATCAGAAGCAGTTGAAACCCAAAGTGACCCTCCAGTAGTTGAAACACCAGATCCAATGGCAGCTTCTGCTCAAGGACAAGAGAATGCTTAAGATTTAGGTCCATCTTCTGAGGAGCTCTGGCACTGAGTCTTTGAGGACTTTGACACATCAGAGGTCTGGTATGCTTGGCATTACATCCAGACGCCAAACAATGCCTCTCACCCCTTGATTGATTCAGGTATTTAGAGCAAGGAATAGGTGTGGTAGGGCATGCCCTTAATTCCAGGATTTGGGGGAATGATGCAGGCTAATATGTATTAGCTTCATGCCTGTATGATTCTTATAGTGAGAGTGTTTTAAAAACAATGTAAAAATTCATTTATTTTTTTTCTTCTGGTATAATGTTTGTTAAGGTAAAGGCAAAGGGAGTTTAGGGAAGGGAACAGAGGCAGAGCCATGGGAGAAGTTGGAACATAGAGAAAGAGGGAGAGATAGAGAGAAGTTACAGAACACAGAGAAACAAAGTTAGAGAGAAACATTCATTTCTTACTTGAAGATTTTATATTATTTAAATAAAGGAAGACAATATAATTCTCCAAACTTATCACAAAAAATTGTTTTTGTCAGACTTTTTGCCAAAATTTATATGTGTGAATGCCTGCATGGATGTATGCATGTGTGTGGGGTGTTGGAGGTCAGAAGAGGATGTAGGATCTCCTGGAGTAAAACTACAGACAGTTGAGATCTCACATGTGGTACTTTGAAATGAACTCAGGTCCTCTACAAGATTAGCAATTTCTCTTAACCACTGACCTCTCTGTCCATTTCGATAAGTTAATAATGGTTTTAAATCATGTGTAGAAATCCCTGTTTGAGCCCATAATTCACAGTCCATTGAAATAAAATGTTATGTTTGTTTAGAATATATTTGAGTTGACTGTGGATTTAAGCCTCATGGGAGCTCAATCTCAGCTGCAACTCTTGTTCTACAGGCATCAATATCATCTTCTTGCCTTAAAGAATATTGCTTACACTTGATGAACTCATACACCTGATGTGCACATGCAGGGCACTCAACCACATAATATAGATCAATGTATCTACTCAATGCATGCTATGAATCAACGTGCCACTGAACTATATCCCAGCTTTCTTAATTAAAAAAACTTTTGGTTGTCTTTTAGGTCACTACACGTAGGTAGATGTCAGAGGACACTATGTAGGAGGTGTTTTCATTGTACTAAAAAGAGATAATGTTGGTGTTACTACATATGTAGATGTGAGAGAGCACCTTGTAGAAGTTGATTTTTATTGGACTAAAAAGAATAGATGTTGGGTTTGGTCTGGTGCACTTGTGTATTCAGTTGCTGAGTTCTGTAACCAAATATCAGGTTTCAGTCTGAACAAAGGCATTATATTAACAAATGTTCTATTAAGAATTCTCCCCATAATCCCTGTCTGGTAAAGAAAAGCCAAGAGCTTATAACTGGGCAGAGAGTATAGATAGATGGGACTTCAAATCGAGTGAGGTGTCTCATGAGAGACCACAAAGAGGAAGAATCAGGTGCCAGGACTCAGGAGGGTTAATGAGTAATTTGGCTACAACAATGGGTAGCAATGGGAATAGTTGAGTTCAGCCCATGCTCCCAAACTTGGCATAGCTCTCTCTATAGCCCAGGGAAAGGGTCTTCCCAGACTGTGGTGTGAAGCAGAGGATCTACAGTTCTCTGGGGTTCTCCCTAGCAACCAAGCCAAAGGAACAACTGTGCTTCCACTCAGAGGAATGTCAGGGGTTTCTAGACCCTGCCAGATCTGCCAGCTTAGTTACCTCACAGCTAATTCTGGGACTGCATGGCAGCTTCTCTGGATTTTTCCCTGGGTCGCCAGCACTGAGGCTTGAGAGCACACCAGACAGAAGGCAAGATTAAACCTCAGGCCATTTGGAACCTGGCACCACCTTCCCAGAGTATTCGCAGGTCACCATCGCTGGCTCAGCCAAACACAAGGGCCTAGGACAGCAGTGGTCCAAATCACAGGAGCTGAGGTTTTTCTGTGGGTTCATCCTTCCCTGTGAAGAGTTGGATGGGACTACCCACTCCAATGCCCTGTCATGAACAGCAGAGGGAGACACAGAACACAAAGAAATCAGAGAACAGCTAAACTCCTGACCAAGGAGTTTCAATTTCAAAAGGGTTTGAAATTCTTCATGTACTGGGGGCCTACATGGCAGCACCACTAGGTCAAAGTGTCCCACTAGCAGGTAACAAAGTCTATGCTCCTGTTCCTTTTGGTGTGTTGATTGTAGGATAGTTATCCTGTACTAAATGGCTAAAAATCCACTTATAAGTGGATAGATGCCATGTACATCTGTATCTGTGTCTGGGTTAGCTCACTTAGGATGAGCTTCTCTAGTTCCATCTCTTTGGTTGCAAATTGCATGATTTTGTTGTTTCTGATAGCTGAGTAGTATTCCATTATGTAGATGTACACAGTTTATTTTTTATCCATTCGTTGGTTGAGCGACATCTGGATTGTTTCCAGTTAAACATAAATAAATAAGTAAACAAACAAACAAATAAATAAATAAAATGGTTTGAAATTATTTCTTAATGGTAAAGAGGGATACCTTATTATGGGAAGAGGAGAAAAGTGACTAAAAATAGCATATTGACTTTTTTGTTGTGAGGAAGGAGGCAGAAAGAGCCATATAAAACAAAAGTATGTAGAGAGAGAATGAAGCAGAAAAATGCCAGGCACTAAGCACATGGCCCTGGCAGAAATGGGACATAAAAAACACACCAGTAGTGGGCAAGTGCAAATGGCGGGAGAAACTGAGAAGTCATCAGATTGCTGAACAGGCTATGACTGGGCAGAGAGGATAGGAAGGCTGGTTTTCCTATCCCATCAAGGGCACAAGGTGCCCTAGAGGGGGGGGATGGAGCACAAGCAGGTGGAAAGATAGATAGATCTGAAGACAGATAGATGGAGCAGAAGCAGTCAAGGTGGCACTAATGGCAGGTGGCAGGGATGTGGATGGGAAGTAACCAGACAATCAGACTAGCATAGAGGGAGCATACACACTGTGGGAAGCATGGAAAGAGAGAGAGAGAGAGAGAGAGAGAGAGAGAGAGAGAGAGAGAGAGAACAGGAATGTGGGGGTATTCTGCGGGTTACATATAAATCTAGTCCAATGTAAACTCCCTGCAATATACAAAACTGATCCTAGTGAAGTCTCATAGTAATAAGTAATATGTAGAATGAACTGGCCATCTTCTGTATCCAGGAAAGGCTCCTAATAGTGCATTTGGGACATCAGTCCTGCCTCAACTCCTTGGACCTACAATCTGCTTGGAAGGCTTCCTGGGGCAATGGTGGCAGAGAACTTGTGGGAAAGGCCAGCCAATGATTGGTCCATCAGGAGAGGGAGCCCTTGCCTGATACTGCCAGGAACCCTCAGCAGGACCCAGGGCACAATCAAGCACAACTGGCAAAAAGTAGTCAATGAAATGACTTCTAATGATGTTTGCTATACTAATGTATCTGTGCCTTGTCCAATTGTCATCAGAAATGTGTCATCAAGAAACTGACAGGAACTTGTGCAGAGACACAGAATCAAAAACAGAGGCTGAGCCAGGGGACCCCACAGAAGAGGAGAATGAAAGAATATAGGAACTGGGGTGGTCAAGAACACAGCCCACAGAATCAATGTTTGCACATGGAAAGTGTGTTTCACTTACATTCCTACGGGTCCTTGGCAACATGGGCACTTTCCTGGGTCTTGACACCACTGGAGACCTGATTGCATTGGGGTTCTGAGGGATCCCCAGGGGTACTTTGAGACATTTGTAGACATGGGTTCCTTGTAAGCTCTTGAGAGTTTGGAAGACTTCTTTCATGTGTACATGTGAGGAGATTTAGCAACATGCATGCATAGGGGGAAGGCATTGGAGGCATTTAAGGAATTAAGTTTCTTGGGTGGTATGCAAATGTTGAGAAAATTGCAGACATTGGTGGACATAGAAGCATACTGGGATGTGATCCTACAGGAGTACCTTCCTGTACTGGGAGAACCTGGGAGGAAATAAATGGTCCAGGCTAGCTCTGTACTCTCTATCCATCAAGACTTCGCAGCATTTACTTCAATGCAGCATGAATGACTCAAGCACCTCATCTTTCATCTACATCTGTCATTTTGTCTCCTAAGGAGCTAAGTTTTCTCTACAGTAGAATGAACTTACAAAATGTTCCTGTGTCAATACAAGGCTATCAGCCCAAAGAGGCTGGCAGTGGGGAAAATCCTCACTTAAGTATTACAATTCTCAAGTCCTCTCTCCTTCCCTGGTTCCTTCTGTCTCTCACCAAAGAATAAAAGGACCTTGGGGCAGGCAAACCAGCAGACACTGATGGGGTGATGTTATGTATTCTAAATGTTATTTTTTTGATGGAGAAACCATTTTCTTTTCTTTTTTAAAATAAATAAATGTTTTATTTATTTGTTGCTTCAGGTTACATCTCCATCATATTGTCCTCTTTCCCCCCTTCCCAGCCCAGCTGTCCCACCCTCTACCCCCTAACACTTCCATCCCACTCCTTTGGAGTGGAGTGTCCCTACATAACAGTCTCTTGCCCCAGTTCAGAAGTCATATGAAGGCCAAGAGCCTCCTCATACACTGGGGGCCTACAAGGCAGTACCACCAGTGAGAAGTGTCTCATTGCCAGGGAGAGAAAACTAAAAAGCAAACAAACAAAAAGATTATGTCCAAGTTCCCTTTGGTGTGTTAGTTGTAGTATAGATATCCTGTACTATATAGCTAAAATCCTACTATAAGTGAATAGATGCCATGTGCATCCTTCTGAGTCTGGGTTAGCTCACTCAGGATGAGCTTCTCTAGTTCCATCCACTTGGCTGCAAATTGCATAATTCATTGTTTCTGATAGCTGAGTAATATTCCATTGTGTAGATGTACCACAGTTTTTTAATCTATTCTGTGGTTGAGGGACTTCTGGGTTGTTTGCAGTTTCTAGCTATTACAAATAAGGCTGCTATGAACATACATGAGGAAACATTCTTATGATTCCGTGACGAGTCACTTGGGTGTATACCCAGAAGTGGTATGGCTGGGTCCTGAGGCAAAGCTATTCCAAGTTTTCTAAGATATCGCCATACTGACCTCCATAGTGGTTGCACAAGCCTGCACTCCCACCAGCAATGGAGGAGGGTTCCCCTTTCTCCACAACCTTGCCAGCATGTGCTGTTATTTGAGCTTTTGATCCTAGCCATTCTGACAGGTGTGAGATGGAATCTCAGAGTCGTCTTGAGTTGCATTTCTCTGATGATTAAGGATGCTGAGCATTTCTTCAAGCGTCTCTCAGCCATTAAGGATTCCTCCTTTGTGAATTCTCTATTTAGCTCTATTCCCCATTTTTTGATTCGATTATTTGGTTTCTTGGCATTTAATTTCTTGAGTCCTTTTGTAGATTTTGGATTTTAGCCCTCTGTCAGATGTGGGGTTGGTGAAGATTTTCTCCCAGTCTGTAGGCTGCCGTTCTGTTCGAATGACAGTGTCCTTTGCCTTACAGAAGCTTTTCAGCTTCATGAGGTCCCATTTATTGATTGTTGATCTCAGGTCCTGAGCTGTTGGTGTTCTGTTCAGGAAGTTGTCACCTGTGCCAATGAGTTCGAGGGTTTTTCCCACTTTTTCTTCTAGTAGATTTAGTGTGACAGGCCTTATGTTAAGGTCTTTGATCCACTTGGATTTAAGTTTTGTACAAGGTGATAAGTATGGGTCTAATTTCATTCTTTTACAAGTGGACATCCAGTTGGACCAGCACCATTCATTGAAGATGCTGTCCTTCCATTGTGCCGTTTTGGCTTCTTTATCAAAAATTAGGTGGCCATAAGTGTATGGGTCCATTTCTGGGTCTTCAACTTGATTCCATTGATCTACTAGTCTGTTTCTATACCAATACCATGCTGTTTTTACTACTATTGCTCTGTAGTACAGCTTGAAATCTGGGATGGTGATATCTCCAGATGTTTTTTTTTTTGTTTGTTTGGTTTTTTTTTTTTTTTTTTGTACAGGATTGATTTAGATATTCTGGTTTTTTTATTGTTCCATATAAAGTTGAGAATAGCTTTTTCCAGGTCTATAAAGAATTGTGTTGGTATTTTGATAGGAATTGCATTGAATCTATATATTGCTTTTGGTAGGATGGCCATTTGTATTATATTGATTCTACCTATCCATGAGCATGGGAGTTCTTTCCATCTTCCAAAGGCCTCTTCAATTTCTTTCTTCAAGGGCTTGAAGTTCTTGTTGTACAGGTCCTTTACTTGCTTGGTTAGAGTTACCCCCAGGTATTTTATATTATTTGTGGCTATTGTGAAGGGGGTTGTTTCTCTTATTTCTTTCTCAGCCCATTTGTTTGTTGTATAAAGAAGGGCTTCTGAATTTTTGGAATTAATTTTATATCCAGCCACCTTGCTGAAAGTGTTTATCAGCTGTAAGAGTTCTCTGGTGGAATTTTTGGGGTCGCTTATGTATACTATCATATCATCTGCAAATAGGGATAATTTGACTTCTTCCTTTCCAATTTGTATCCCCTTGATCTCTTTTAGTTGTCTTATTTCTCTAGCACGAACTTCATGCACTATATTGAAGAGATATGGCGAAAGTGAGCATCCTTGTCTTGTCCCTGAGTTTAGAGGAAATGCTTCAAATTTCTCTCCATTTAGTTTGATGTTGGCCACTGGCTTGCTGTATATTGCCTTTATTATTTCTAGGTTTGGTCCCTGAATGTCGTTCTCTCCAGAACTTTTAGCATGAAGGGGTGTTGGATTACAAATAGATAAAAAAGACTAAAAAAATATAAAAAAATATTTAAAAATATAATAAATAAATAAATAAATAAATAAATAAAAAGTCTATGTCCAAGTTCCCTTTGGTGTGTTGGTTGTAGTATCGATACCTTCCACTATATAGCTAAAATCCTACTATAAGTGAATAGATGCCATATGTGTCCTTCTGAGTCTGGGCTAGCTCACTCAGGATAAGCTTTTCCCTCTAGCAAATTTCAAGAAGCTGAAATCAAAGATATTTAGTGAGAACAGTATCAGATTTCATGAACAGAAGTTGCTGTCTATGGAAATATCAGTCCTGGTCACCTTGTAAGGTATTAGGACTGACATGTGATTTTCTTGTACAAAGAATCTTCCAGGTTCGCAAAACAGAATTCAGCACTTTAACTGTGCCTTATTTGTGGTTAACATTGCTGCAATGAAACACCATGGCCAAAAACAAGTTGGGGAGGAAAGAGTTTATTTCACCCACACTTCCATTCAACAGTTTATTTTCCAAAGCAATGAGGGCAGGAAGTCAAGCAAGGTAGAAGCTTAGAGTCAGGAACTGATGCAGAAGCCATGGAGGAGTTCTGGATAGTGGCTATTTCCCTCTGGTTTGCTCAGCTTACATTATTACAGAACTCAAGGCTACCATCACAGGACTAGCACAATTGGCTGGAATCTTCCTTATAATCCACTAATTAAGAAAATGAGTAAAACACCGTACCCACATGCCTACCGTCTGATCCTATAAAGACAATTTCTGAATTGAGGCTACTTGCTATCATGTCATTCTAGAGTGTACCAAGTTGGCATAAAACTACGTACTACCAACAGTTAAATTTTAGCTGTGGTAGAAACAAAACAGAGTTTTTAATCTGATTTCTCATTAAGCTTATTAATTATATTTGGTTAACATTTAAACTGTCAATTTTCCTTTCCCCATCATTAAATGTTTTTCTAGTTTAATTTCCATTTCTGTTAAAAATCACCATGAAAAAAAAAGAAACAACTTGTGGAGGAATGGGTTTATTTCGTCTTGCAGCTCATATTGCATCAAAGAAAGAAATCAGGGCAGGAACCAGGAGGCAGAAACTGAAGACTGCCAAAAACATGATCATTAAGCACTTGGAGGTGAAAATAAAAACCATCTTGAGTGCTCCCTAAATGCCTACCCTTTTCTTAAGTGTGTCTGGCAGTGACTAGCAACATTTCATAGCTCATATGGAGCAAGCCAGTTATCAAAATCTTGTATGCATGACATTGAGTGGTCTTTATTTCCTTGTTCCAGGAGAAAATTTTCTGGAGCTAGTCAAATTTTACATAAGCTGATATGACAGGTTTCTATGATGAGCCATTTCCCCTTTAGTAGACAGATATTGCTGTCTAAGCAGCTAGCAGTAACAGTCACGTCTCTAGGGAAAAGTGAAGACATCTGCTTGGACCTAAAGGGGCCTTGGAAGCTTACTGCTTCCTGGCTTTTCTCATGACTTACTTAGCCTGCTTTATTATGTATCCCCAGTCTAGCAGCCCAGCACTGGCACCTCTAATGCTGTACTGAGTCTTCCCTCCTCAAACATTAATCAAAAAACAGCCATGACTTGACTACATGGCAGTATGTTAGAGATCTTTTCACAATTGATATTGCCTTTACCAAGATGATCCTGGCTTATAAAAAACTGGAGTGACATGGGAAAAATATGTATGAGGGATTGTCTGAACCATATGGCTTATTAGTTGTGCTTGTGTGGAATTATCTGTATTACATTTGTTGATGTGGGCAGAACAACCCTGAAAGTAGATAGTACTTGTCCTGGGTTTGTATGCTAGACTGAATAAAGGAGGAAAAATGAGCTAAGCAATAAGCATACATGTATATATCCATTACTCTCAGATCTTGAGTATCAATATGTTTAGCTGTTTCAACTTCTTACCACCTCAAGAATCCACACAATGACGGACTGTCACTTGCATATGTGAACCTTAATAAACCCTGTCCTCTAAACTTTTTCTTTTTTTCATTTTTTAATAATTTATATTTTATTTCTTCAAGTTACATCTCAATCACAATCCCCTCCCTACTCCTCCCTCCAGTCCCACCCTTCCACCCTCCTCCTCCTCAATCCCCCATCCTCTTCCCTTATTTTTAGTTTAAGGTATTTCTTTTCCCCCCAAGAGCTCTCCCTTTCAGTCCAACAAATGGTTCTTTCTCTTATAACTATAAATACAATACAAAACAACAGAAATAAATAGGCCACAATTATGAGAGTTATATGGCTTAGCATACATTCCCAATGTCCAGTCCATATGTATTTGGCACCTGACTTTAACATTCTACTATCTAACCATCTCCATGAGTTTAAAGTTCTGTATCTAACTCAGCTTTCATACTAACTTGCCTCACAATTTTAAAAATATCTTCTTAGACCCAGAACACCCTATTGATTTCTAAACAACTCAAAATTTAACTATGAGACTCTAGGTATCTATTCTTCAACCACATCAGAGACCTGAGAGGGATAAATATATCTGATTATATAGGAAGTGCAGGGCCTGCAGCTTCCAAAACTAAGAAATGACATACCAGTGGCTGCCTGGACAGTTCCCATTTTCTCTCCATACATTACAGCATCGATCTTCAGCCGTTTGGCCCCATTTCTCTGACAGACATTGATTGTAGAGCAGGAATTATGAAGGACTTACCTACCCTGTCTTGGCAGAGCTAGGCTGTCGACTTACCTACTTCCAAGTTTTGTCCTTTTTGGACAGAAGTCTGTCTACAGTTGAAGCAAGGGGTTTTTCTTGCCAAGAGAAAGGCTTACCACCAATTCAACCATCTCCCACTGGGGATTCTTCAATGTTTATCTTCTACTTGGAGTAGAATAGGGGGTGCTGTCAGGAGCTGACATGTCTCAATATCAAATAATCTAAAGTTAAGAAAACATCTTTGAATGCCATATTTTGCAGATCTCTTGAGGTTTTTGAAGATGTCCTATCTATCTCTTATATTTAAATAAAAGATTTAATGTTACTTGTCTCTTAGCAACTTGATTTCTGAGTAGCTTAGAAAATAACTGTGATAGACTGTCATAGTAACTAACAAAATGACACGTTTTCATGACTATTAGTTTCCGTTTCTTAATTATCCTAAACTCTAAGCTTTTTCTATTAGCTATTTTTTCACAGCATCAGAAAGGGAACCAAGATAGCTGTCAGACTAAGAACTCTATAAACAGTTCCACATTTATCTTCACAAAAATCTCAGGATGTTGCCAAATACATATGGACTGGACATTGGGAATGTATGCTAAGCCATATAACTCTTATAATCGTGGCCTATTTATTTCTGTTGTTTTGTATTGTATTTATAGTTATAAGAAAAGAACCATTATTTGGACTGAAAGGGAGAGCTGTTGGGGGGAAAAATAAATACCTTAAACTGAAAAAAAAAGGGAAGAGGATTTGGGGTTAAGGGGGAGGAGGGTGGAAGGGTGGGACTGGAGGGGGGAGTAGGGAGGGGATTGTGATTGAGATGTAACTTGAAGAAATAAAAAATAAATTATTAAAAAAAAAATCTCAGGATGTCGGGCATGGGCTTTAATCCCAGCACTCGGGAGGCAGAGCTAGGTGGATCTCTGTTTGAGTCCAGTCTTGTCTACAAAGTGAATCCAGGACAGCCAGGGCCACACAGAGAAACCCTATCTCAAAAACAACAACAACAACAAACAAACAAATTTTTAAAACCCAAAACCAAAAAACAAAACAAACAAACAAAGAAGTGCTCAGAAAGTGCTGCTAGTAATTTTACAGAGAATGAACAGTTTCTCCAAATCAGTTTTCTTTTTATCCACTATGTGGTATAGAGAGATGGAAGTAGAACAAAAAAAAAAAAATGTCTTCACATCTAAAACTGAACATTTCTCTCTTCCCTAGTGAAGCTAGTTTTGTGTTTAGGTGTTAGTTGTAAAGTATAGTGAGTTGAATGTAATTTAACGTGCATTCCTGTTTACTTGGCTAGTAGGAATCTCCTTCTCAACATCCAGGCTAGGTTATATTAATGTTATTTCTCCATGACCCTCAGTTTCACTGTCTTTAAACTTATTCCTTCTGTTGTTGAGATAAAAGTTACTCAGGATAGCTGTTTCAGACATTTTTGATGAAGACACTCATAGAAAAAGGGAGAGAAATGAAAGAGACAACTGCAACATGTGGGGTTTTTTCTTTGGGTTTTTGAGGTTTTTCTATATCCCTAGCTGTCCTGCACTTACTCTGTAGACCAGGCTAGCCTTGAACTCACAGAGATCTGCCTGCCTCTGCCTCCTGAGTGCTGGAAATAAAGGCATGTGCCACCATGCCCAGTTGCAACATGTGCTTTTAACACTCCCAACATGTGATTATAACTGGGAAGATTATCATGATGAACATGTCTACAACATGAGTTCATCATTTCCTAAAGGGCAGTCCTACAGGCTCTGATAATTGATTGTTGCTGGTTTTTTGTCCTTCCTTCCTTCTTTCTGACTTACTTTCTGGCTTTATTGCTTGCTTGCTTGCTTCCCTTTTTTGGTAGTTTAGAGCATCCTCATGCCTCCTTATGATAGGCAGGTGCTCTATCATTACTTAATAGTGTAGCATTTTTTAACATTTAATTTTGACATAGTTTGTTGGCAGTTTGTTTGGTAGCTTCCTTTTTAGTGTCCTGCCTGAGTCTCCTGAGCACAGGATAGATCAATGGATAAATTTGAAGATGTGTGACTGCATAGACAGAGAGACAGAGAGACAGATAGATACATAGTTAGAAAAGTGGATACATAGATAGATACACAGATAAATGATAGATAGATCTGTTGGAAATTTATAAATTGTCATTATTATTATAAACTGTTTAGGATAATTAAAAACACATGTTAATAGTCACCTTATAAATAATCAAATTCTTTAAGTCATTCAGAACTATATTTGAAGTCAAGCTAATGTTAATTAAACTTTAATTAATAATATTTGTTATGACTTTGACCTTCAGAACAAAGTCATAAAGAGTAAGCCATACTTATCCTCCTGTTTTATGTTTAAAGGTATAGCCTAAATCTAGTAACTAAAAACAGACAAGGATTGTTTAACCTAAATATGCTTAGTTTGCAAACCTCTCAGAGATCTGCTAAATATGACATTTAAGATGTTTAAACTTACTATGACAGACAGAGACTCTCAGATACTAGCAATGACACCCAAGATCTCCAATAAATCAATGGACACAGCAACAAAGGACTCCACCTAGATTGTGGTAATGCTAACCACTGGGTAAGACTGCCCAAATTCCTTGCCTGCTTTTAGGACCCAGGGTCCTGGAGCCTGCCAATAAGACCAGGGTCACTGACCAGGGGCATGAGGATTAAGAAATTAAGGCTGAGATAAGAATTAGGATATTAATAAAAGAAGACAAAACATGGGATTAGGAGGACTCCCAGTTAATACTGGAGAACCCTGACTTTATTTCGAAGCCCCTTTTTATAAGTCCAGCAAACAGGTTATGTTTACTACAAACACGTTTTATGCAGTATCCATGCAGTGAAGTCACATAGGCAGAGCAGTCTTGATCCAGCCCCTTACAGAGGAGCCATTTGGTGATTTGTTTGCACCTGAGTGATTTGGTTTGGCTTTTTGCCTGGGACTTTTCATACAGCTGGTACTTGCTGTGTTTTCCTGACTCTGTAATGAGGTGAAGGTGTGATTCTGCCACTCCTGTTTGTTTGATTCCATAATGAGGTGAAGGTGTGATTCTGTCACACCTACTTGTTCTCAGTCTATATAAGCAGTTGAACATTTGGTAAAGTTTGTCACCTTGATCAGATCGCTGTCTTGGGGTCCCTCTTTGTGTTCTTTGTCTCTCCATTTCCCAGGCCCCTGTTCAGGTGGTACAGTCAGTAGTTGCAGGCGACTACACAGTCTGATCTTTTGTGTACAGGTGATAACAGGTAGCAACAGGTAGTTACATGTCAACATTATAATGTTATAATATCCTTCCCCCTGTTACTAGAAAACTTTGTAGTCTTGGATACAATAAAAACAAGGAACTTAGCATATAAAATGCACTTAACAACAAGGGTCTCTAGGAAGCATGCTGACAGAAAATACTATAATGTTAAGAGAATGTAAAGACAGTCAAGTAAGTCATCCATCACCAAGCTGGGGAAACGTTCTCTCTAAGACATCTCTTCTGTTATGCACTCAGCTCTCCACACCAGGGTAAACTATGGATGAGCAGAACAACAGAGAGTTGATTGCCCCACCTTTCTTGGACAAAGTAAAGTCAGTCTTTCCCATGTTTTTCTTTTCCACAAGAAGACATCTTAGGTTTCCTGGGAAAGGAAGCTGAAGACTAATGCTTCTGTTAGAGTCAAGAAATGGACCCCTGAATTGAAGCGACCGAGGAATCACCAGGAATTAGAGAGTGATGCAGTTGCAAGAGGTTTTTTTTCCAGTGCACTAGGGTCTACCTTCAAAGACTCTCCAAGCAGTGAAAAGAAGGAGACCCTGAATCAAAATTCCCTCCATCTTATATAGTAATTTTGAGCAAGCTTACATCAGAGCAACAGTAGGCATATCTCTTTTGATTAACATAGATAACCTTTAAACTGGTAGATCCAACTCAATGCCTGAGATAGCCAGCCCCTCGAGGCAGGGTGGGGATTTCCAAACTCATGAGCTCTGACAACCTATGGTTTCTGTTTTTCTTCCTGTTGCTCTTGGAACCTGCCATACCCAAGTAGGGAACTAGGCCTACTGGTAATGCTTAGAGCTTCCAAACTCAGGGGGTTAGTGTTGTTAGGTTCTGGGGCAAGTTGACCTGAAGTTCAGGGCCTACCTAACTTCCCAGGCTTTTGAAGTCTGGCTAACGGTTGGTCAAGTAACCCTGATACATTAGGACTAAAGTTCATTTGACCAAATCCCAGGCAGACTGATTTTAAATCCTCGCCTTTCACTTCCCTGAGCCCATTGCCCACAAGACATTATTTACACCACAAGAGCCTAGCAGTTGGCCATCTAGGTAATGGACAAGTGTCTGTCATTTTAATTAATACATAGGTTATTTGGATTATACCTCCAGGTATAATTTATCTTCATCACATCTATGATGGCATTAAGAGCTAGGCTAACTGTAGGCTTGTCAGATTGGTAGCAACAAGCAACCAGTTTCTTCCCCCAAGACTGCAACCACTTTATCAGTCCATTTCATATGTAAAAATTAGGCTTTTTCTAGATCTACTGGATCTCTTGTTGAGAAAAGGCAGAGAGTATTGCCATGCTAACAGGCTTTAAATTAAAATGTAAACAGGTTTCAGGTGTAACTTTTTACTATTCCTTTATTTAAAAGAACTTGCTTTGGAGTGACTGCTCTCAGTAATAACTACTCGTATCTCTGATAAATGATTAGATGGAAGGAGAAAGGTTCAAGTCTATGCAAGTTCTTAATGTCTAAGAAAATGTTTTAAGATGTATAAAGGTCTGAGGATATGAAAGCTTAAGTAAGTTCTGAGGGTCAAAGAAAATGTTCTAAGTTATATAAAGGTTTGAGGATATAAAAACTTAAGTATGTTCTGAGAGTCTAAGAAGTGTTCAATGATATGTAAATACAAATTGTAGAGGTATAAAAATGATTTAATGTATATGAGAAGTGGGAAATGTGTCATATTTCTTTTACCCCTCTGTGCTATTGTTATACTAAGATTTCAAAAATTCAAAACTTTAGTATTAATCAATAGAATTCTGACAAACTAGTGGAGTATTGACTGCTCACTACACAGTCTCAAGCTTAGCATTTTGAATTTTGTTTGGTTGTCTTCTACATATAACTTAAATATGCTTTTCATTGGGCTAAATCATCTCTGTCATATATATGTAGTAGTAGAAGTTTTTATTTCTTTCCAAAATTCAGTTGTGCTATTTGAATGTGTTTTTATTTTGGTCCCAAGTGATGGATGTGGAAATGCTTTATCCACTGCTGGGAAACAGACTCCTGACATGGGCATGATGCTTGTAAGCTGGAAAACATCCTGATGGGAAAGCCTGTGATGTTTTGTCAGCTGCAGACCGCCTGGGGTGGGGCCGTGGCTTTTGCAAACTGGAAAACATCCTTGTGTGGATTCTGATAGGGTATGATTAGGACCCTCCCTCAAGGAGAGAAGGAATGCTTTTTGCTTGGTTTTGCCTCTCAGTGCTTCTTTTCACTTCAAGTTTGCTGCTGCTATCACTTGCTGACCAGGTTGGACTGAGAGACTGGACCCTCCAAGCAGGGGTGAGGAAGCTGCTCCCACCACTGTGACTTCTACTTATAGGTGTTTGTTCCAGCTGCTGAGCTTGATGTTTTACTGGAATGTTGGAATCCTGGCTACAAAATGTGGAGTGGCCTGGGGAAGCTACTTCTAGAGAGGTCTACAGTCTTTGTCCCAACTCACCTTCTTTCTCCCCTACCTTGGTTTGGTGGGTTGGAAGGGAGGTAGAGGCATTAAATAAACCACAAATAGTATAAAAAATGTCTACAATATACCTTGCTCATAGATCAAAAAAATAAAGTTCATGTTAAGTTGCCATTTTTGCCATGCTGTTGCTTGTTATAGAATGGGGACTTTCCAAACAGGATATCTGTTGCTCGGGGGCTTTCCAAACAGGATATCTGTGATCAGACATCTGGGGACTGACTAACTGGTAACAGGAACTGAAAAGACCAAAAGTGTACTAACGGTAGCCTTATCTGATTACCAGGAACTCAGAGATGCTGAGTCTGTCCGCCCCTAGCCTGAACCCGTGGCCTCATTTAAATCGACCAATGAGAACCCTGTAACCATGCATCTGCTTCTGTAAGCCCGCTTCTTGCCACCCCAACCCTATATAATCAACCTTCACCCTAGCCTGGCACGCTCAGTCACCCGAAGGCTGTAGCGTCCACAGGCGCCTGTGTAAACAATAAAGTTGCCTCTTGCTCTTGCATCCGGTGGTCTCAGTCTCTGTCCTTGGACGCTGGGCCCCAGGGGCGGTGTCCCCATTTCAGGGGTCTTTCACATGCCTTTTAACCTAAAGTTATACTTTTGCTGGGGCTGAAAGGTAAGAACCTACTTCCGTTGATTTAGAGACACCCGTTAACTGCTTTTTGACAATATGCATTTCAGTACAATGGTAATGCTAATATCTCTAAACCTTTATCTCCTTTTGTAAACTGAATATTCATGTAAACTTCAGGGAATCAAAGACATCCTAAGACTTGACTCCATCTCTCACAAATCAAAATGACTCCATATAAATCCAACCTACATTTCTGCACCTGTCTGTTCCTGAGCGTGGCAGTTTCTCCAGCATGGAATTCCTCCCCTTCCCTAATTACTTGGAAATGTTAACTTCTGGTGCTAGCCTATATTTGACTCAGCAGATTGCCTCTTGGCTGACAGACACCAACCAGGGAGAACCTGAAGAATACAAACTGCTGAGCTCTGGATGTGCTGAAAGCTGATATAAACCAGTTCAACTGATGTGATTGCTTCATGTCTCTTCAGTTGGATCAGCTAATTTGAGGCTTCTCAAAAATTTCCCGTTTCCCTGCTTTTTACTAACCTTTCACCTTTCCCATGCTCTGATATTTGACACCCCAATTTTAGCTAGATGTAGTTACAGAAGGTAGTATATTTTACATGCCATGTTAACAGGTTGAAATGCTAAGTCAAAAGTAAGTTTCCTTTTGGAAAAATCTGTTGTTTTTTATGCCAAACATTCTGGGATATTCCAAGACACTTCAGGAAAAAAATCAAACAAAACCTGCTGGATATGGAGGAACAAAGAAGACAGGCAATTAGGTGTGTTTGATTGGTCCCCTTGCCTAACCACCTTGCTTACCACCTTAGTGGGACCACTGACCTTCTTTTTCCTCCTGCTTCTCATAGGGCATTGGATTCTCAAATAGCTTAGTTAATTTTACTCATATAAGAATTAACGCTGTTATGCTCATGGTCCTAAGAACCTATAGAATCCCCTATACTTAAAAACAGGTAATGAAAGATAAGGTACAATGACAAAGGGGGATATTGAGACAAAGCCAAACAAACTTGTCTGTAGTACTGATATTTTCTCAGAATACATTTTAATCATAGGATGAAACTGAGTTCTAGTTCTAAGGTCTTAGGGGAGCTTAGGACTCCTCAGTAGCTGATAGGCTTCCAATAATCATCTTTTGTTCCCTAAAACATAATGCCTGTTCATGAACAGTTTCTGATATTCATATTTAACTACCCAAAACATAATGGCACAGCTCCTGTTATTCATCTTTTGTTCTCCAGAACATAATATCTGTTTCTAACCACATAAGAACAAATCGATGTGATTGTTTGGACTGTAAAACCTACATTCTATATCAGTTGACAGGGATCAAACACATAAGAAAAGCTTCTATCCCTAAATCCTTATTGCTGGAAAGGTAACTGTAGGAGTCTCAGATAAGGTCACCCCCACATCCTCCCAGGGGCATACCCTGTTGCCAGTCTCCAGCTTGTCTCAAAGATGCCCCTCCTCAGTGTGCTATCTTTTTCCCAGTCCTCTCACCTCATGTCCCTGCTCTCCTCACAACTGATTCCTGCTCCTTTCCCCCTCTCCCTCTCCTTCCCATTTCTGTGTCTTCATCCACTTTTGATGTCTATTCTATTTTGCCTTCTGAGTTTCCCCATACCCATTCCACCCAGCACATAAAGTTATATCAGGGAAGTACATCCCCTTCTGAGTACTCCAATCATTCCTTCTTGGACCTCTTAGTTGCTTATCTTTTTTGAGGATTGTAGTATGGTTATCCTGTACTATACGGCTAGTATCCGCTTATACCATGGGAACCTTTCTGGGTCTGAGTTACCTCACCATGGATGATCTTTTCTGCTTCCAACAATTTCCCTCTGAAATTCATGATTTCCATGTTTTTAATAGCTAAGTAGTATTCAATTGTGTACATGTTCCATCTTTTCTGTATCCATTGTTTGCTTTAGGGGCATCCAGACTGTTTCTTGTCTCTGGCTATTATGAATAAAGCTACAATGAACATAGATGAGCAAATGTCCTTGTGGTATGCTGGGTCATCTTTTGCGCATATATATGCCCAAGAGTTGCATAGTTGGCTCTTGAGGAAGGACCATTCCCTATTTTCTGAGAAACCACCAAATTGATTTCTAAAGTGGTTGTAAAAGTTTGCAATCCCACTAGCAATGGAGGGGAGTTCTTCTTTTTTCCACATCCCTTGAGTTTTTGATCTTAGTCATTCTGATGGGTATGGGATGGAATCTCAGAGTCATTTTGAGTTTCACTTTCCTGATGACTAAGGATGTTGAGCATTTCTTTAAGTGCTTGTCCGTCATTTGAGATACTTCTGTTGAGTAATCTCAGTTTAGCACTGTACCCAATTTTTAAATTGGATTATTTGATTTGTTGGTGTTTACTTTTTTGAGCTCTCTGTATATTTTAGATACTAGTCCTCTATTGGATGTAGAGTTGGTGAAGATCTTTTCCCAATTGGTAACCTACTGTTTTGTTATCTTGACAATGTCCATTGTAATAACAGAAACTTCTCAGTTTGATGAGATCTCATTTATTGATTATTGCTCTTATAGCCTGAGCTATTAGTGTTTTGTTCAGAAAGTGGTCTCCTGTTCCAATGAGTTCAAAGCTATTCCCCATGTTCTGTAACAGATTGAATGTAGCTGGTTTTATGGTGTGGTCTTTTATCTATTTGGGCTTGAGTTTTATGCAGGGAGATAGATATGGATCTATTTGCATTTTTCTACATGCAGACATCAGGTTAGACCTGCACTATTTGTTGTAGATGCTTTTTTCCTTTATATATTTTTTAGCCTCTTTGTTAAAAAATCAAGTGTCCATAGGTGTATGGGCTTATTTTTCAGTTTTTAATCTGATTCCATTGATCAACCAATCTGCTTCTGTGCTAGTTCCATGCAGTTTTTAATACCATTGCTCTGTAGTACAACTTGGAGTCAGAAATGATGATGCCTCCTGAAGTTCTTTTGTTGGAGGCAGCTATTTTAGCTATTCTGCTTAGTTTTTTTCCATTTGAAGTTGATTTTTTTTTTCTTTCAAGGTCTGTAAAGAATTGTGTTGGTATTTTGATGTGAATTGCACTGAATCTGTAGATTGCTTTTGGTAAGATGTCTATTATTTTTTGTTATTTATTTATTTTTTTAAGACAGGATTTCTCTGTGTAGCCCTGGCTGTCCCGGACTCACTTTGTAGACCAGGTTGGCCTTGAACTTGTAGAGATCCGCCTGCCTCTGCCTCCTGAGTGCTGGGATTAAAGGCGTGCGCCACTACACCTGGCAATTACAGACAGCTGTGAACTGCCTGTGGGTGCTGGGCTTTGAAACCCATCCTTTGGAAGAATAGCCAGGGCTCTTAACCACTGAGCCATCTCTCCAGCCCCAAGATGTCCATTTTACTGTTAATCCCACCAATCCATGAGCAAGGGAGATCTTTCCATCTTCTGATATCTTCTTTGATTTCTCTCTTCAGAGACTTGAAGTGTTTGTCATACAGGTCTTTCACTTGCTTCGATAGAGTTACACCAAGTTATTGTATATTATTTGTGGCTACTGTGAAGTGTGTTGTTTCTCTAATTTCTTTCTTACCCCATTTATCATTTGTGTAAAGGAGGGCTACTGATTTTTTTAGTTAATTAATTGTATCCAGTCACTCTGATGAAGGTGTTTATCAGCTGTGGAAGTTCTCTGGTAGAATTTTGGGTGTCATTTACATATCCTATCATATCGCCTGTGAATATGGGAACTTGACTTCATCCTTTCCAAATTGTATCACCTTGATGTTCTTTAGTTTCTTTTACTTTCTATAAAATTCAAGTACTATGTTAAGAACATATGGAGGGAGTTGTCTGTCTTGTCTTTTCACTGATTTCAATGGAATTACTTCAAATTTATCTCTTTTTTTTTGTTGTTGGCTATCAGCGTGTTGTGTATTGCCTTTTTTATGTTTAGGTATGGTCCTTGTATCTCTGATCTCTCCAAGATTTTTATCATGAATTTTTTTTTTTTTTTTTGGTTTTTCGAGACAGGGTTTCTCTGTGTAGCCCTGGCTGGCCTCGAACTCGCAAAGATCCGCCTGCCTCTGCCTCCCAAGTGCTGGGATTAAAGACGTGCCCCACCACCGCCCGGCTTTTATCATGAATTTTTATCAAAGGCTTTTTCTAAAAGCGTCCAATGAAATGAACATGTGGTATTTTTCTTTCAGTTCATTAACATGATGGATTGATTACATTGATGGATTTTCATTTGTTAAACCATTCCTGCATCCCTGGGATGAAACCTACTTATCATGGTCTATAATGTTTTTGATGTGTTCTTGGATTCGGTTTGCAAGTACCTTATTGAGTATTTTTGAATCAATGTTCAGGAGGGAAATTGATCAGAAATTTTCTTTGTTTAGTCTTTGTGGTACAAAGGTTACTGTGGCTTCATAGAATGAGTTTGGCAATGTTCTTTCTGCTTCTCTTGTGGAATAGTTTGAGGAGTATTGGTGTTAGCTCTTCTTCGAAAGTCTGGTAGAATCCTGTGCTAATACCATCTGGCCCTAGATTTTTTTTTTTTTTTTTTTTTTTTGGTTGGGAGATTTTAGTGACTGCTTCTAATATTTAGGGGTTATAGGACTGTTGAATTTTGTATGTGGTCTTGATTTAACTTTGGAAAGTGAAATCTTTCCAAAAAAGTGCCAGTTTCATTTAAGTTATCCAATGTTATGGAATTCAGGCTTTTGGAATAAGACCTATGATTCATTGGATTTCCACAGTGTCCATTGTTAGGTCCCCCTTTTCATTTCTAATTTTGTTAATTTGGACAGTGTCTTTCTGCCTTTTAGTTTGTCTATCTTGTTGATGTTCTCAAAGAACCAGATCTTAGTTTCATTGTAACTATAATATAAATATTGGAAATAATTTAACTAAATATTTCTACAAATGGCATCCAGCTGATGGCAATTAGAATCCATGTTCACAGCCTGAGAAGGTCTAGGGTGAAAGGCAGTTTCCTAGCCAGAGTGGGGAACAGAAACCAAATGCAAAGGTATATCTCTCTTAACAAAAGCTGACATCTTGCAACAATGGTAGAGAGCTAAGGCCTTGGCTCTACCTATATACTGAAAAACCAGCAGCCTTCTAGACAGCTTAGAAGTGGAAGTAACTGCCTAAATTACAAATAGAGGAATTCAGAATGTCTCAATACATTTGGATTCCATTTTAGTTTGTTTCTCTTAACATACAAATGATTTTTACAGTGACATTTGTGGTGTTGTGTATCCTTTTTGAGAAAGATGGAATTAGGACAGGCTTGCAAAAGGAAAGAATTTACAGATGGAATGCTAAATTGCCAACAATGAGAATGGGGGAAGGAGGGAGGCCCTTCCTGATAGACAAGACAAAATTGATGGCAGCTGGACCTCAGAGCTCCCTAGTTACTAGGTGCTTGTCGGGGCTATCTAGGATAGGTCTACCAAAGAAAGGCAGCCAAAAGTACACTCCAAGGAATGATGAACAAAATTACAGCATAGAATAGGACAGCTAGACTAGGGATTTGAAATGTTCTTGTTTCTTTGCTTTATTTTTATTTAGATGTCTATATCAGGAGGTAGAAAGGATGTTTTTGTCATTTGACATTGCTAAAATGCAAAAGATTTTTGATAGATTTGGAATTGTTGCTGCAATTCAGAGTTGTTCTCTAGGTTACAGAGTGACTATTATCTGTGGTTTAAGTGAAATATTTGAGAAGGGTGATAATGGCACCCAACCCTAATCCCATCACAATGGAGGTAGAAGCAGGTAGGTGGATCTTTGAATTCTAAACCAGCCCAGTCTAAACAATGAAGTCAGAGCTGGACCCCCTGCTGATAAGATAAGGCTGCTTGCTAAAGACAGTCTAGAATTTAAAATGACACATTAGTTTTTCCTTGAAGGTACTCTGTAAGTTTTTGCTTAGTAATAAATAATAATGTCTTTACTGATCTAATGGATAAATACACATAATCTTAAATTTATATAAAGAGAAAGGGGTGACAAGCCAGTCTCCTTAGGTATGGGGCTGCTGCAGGAGAACAGGTGCTAGGAGGCATTTTGCCCTAAAAGACATATATTCAGTTAGTTAATTGTAATGACCCAGAGTTAGGCTGGGGGATGAACATGCCTCCCACTGCCAACACTTAAAGAATGTTAACATAAAATAGCATACTAACATAAAATGCTACTCCAAACCAATACTGACTTTGAATCATTGATCTTCTTCCCAAGATCTGTGACGAACTGTGGGATTAGTAGATTTAACCAGAATCTCAAAGCATAATTACAGCTGCTGCAACTGAAGACCTGCTGATGTCAACTATGCTCCCTCAATGGCTAAAGTGGTTTTTACTCCTACTGAAGGACATAATTATGAAAATTACTTATGTCTGCTGCTTCCAATATGTGATAACAAGGATTTTAATGATACGTTTACCTGTATAGTCTCTGAATACATACTAATAATCAAATGGGATTTAAAGATCTAATATAGGGGTTCTGCCCTATCTTCCATGTTAAATGGTTGCGATTCTCCTACCTTCTGCTGTGTCAGCCTAAAAAAATAACAGATTTGTTAAATGTTAATAGCAAATTCCTTCACAATTAAAAAAAATGTGAATACACCATCTAAAACAATTTGATATAAAAATAACATATGTGAATATCTGTTTATATGATTATTAAGAAATATGGTTTAAAAATAAAAATGATATTAAGATAAAATGTGTGTTATAAGATAATAATATACAAATATGCTTTTAAATATTTTGTTTTACCTCATTCTTTGAAGAACCAGGAGCAATGGATTTCTTTTCTTTCTTTCTTTCTTTTTCTTTTCTTTCCAAGACCATGTTTCTCTGTATAGGGTTGGCTATCCTGAAACACACTCTGTAGAGGAAGCTGGCATGGAACTTAGTGAGCTTCACTTGATTCTCCTTCCCAAGTACTCAAATTAAAGGAATGTGATACTACTGCCCAATATATGATTTTAAAAAGATAAAAGAAAATAACTTTCATGAATAAGATTTAATGTTTAAAGTTTAAATGAATATATTCTACAGAATAAAAACTGAAAGGCTTTTATAAGATATAAAAGTCTTAGTGCCTGAGCTATTGGTGTTCTATTCAGGAAGTTGCTACCAGTGCCACTGAGTTCAAGGCTTTTCCCCACTTTCTCTTCTATTAATGTTATAAGGTCTAAGATCAATAATGACAAAAATTATATATGATTATATAGGAAGTGCAGGGCCCGCAGCTTCCAAAACTAAGAAATGACATACCAGTGGCTGCCTGGATAGTTCCCATTTTCTCTCCATACATTACAGCATCAATCTTCAGCCATTTGGCCCCGTTTCTCTGACAGACATTGATTGTAGAGCAGGAATTATAAAGGACTTACCTACCCTGTCTTGGCAGAGCTAGGCTGTTGACTTACCTGCTTCCAAGTTTTGTCCTTTTTGGACAGCATTCTGTCTACAGTTGAAGCAAAGGGTTTTTCTTGCCAAGAGATAAGCTTGCCACTAATTCAACCATCTCACACTGGTGATTCTTCGATGCTCATCTTCTACTTGGAGTAGAATAGGGGGTGCTGTCAGGCGCTGACATGTCTTGATATAAAAAAATCTTAAGTTAAGAAAACATCTTTGAATGCCATATTCTGCACATCTCTTGTAGTTAAATTTTGAGTTGTTTAGGAATCAAGAGGGTGTTCTGGATCTAAGAAGATGTTTCTAAAATTGTGATGCAAGTTAGTATGAAAGCTGAGTTAGATATAGAACTTTAAACTCATGGAGATGGTTAGATAGTAGAATGTTAAAGTCAGGAGCCAAATACATATGGACTGGACATTGGGAATGTATGCTAAGCCATGTAACTCTCATAATTGTGGCCTATTTAGTTCTGTTGTTTTGTATTGTATTTATTGTTATAAGAGAAAGAACCATTTGTTGGACTGAAAGGGGGAGCTGTTGCGGGGAAAAAGATATACCTTAAACTAAAAAAAAATGGTAGAGGATGGGGGGTTGAGGGGGAAGAGGGTGGAAGGGTGGGACTGGAGGGGGGAGTAGGGAGGGGATTGTGATTGAGATGTAACTTGAAGAAATAAAAAATAAATTATTAAAAAATGAAAAAAATAATGACAAAAATTGTCTATGATGTAAACTTGGCTATGTCAAATTATGTATGGATATTTATTTTAAAGTATCTGTCTATCAAAATATTAAATACTAGTTGAAAGTATCAGACTTTTATAAGTCTCTCATAACCTAGCAAAATCCTCATCAGAAAGGCTTCATCCAGCAACTGGTGGAAACAGATTCAGAGACATGCAGGAAATATTAGGCAGAGTTCGAGGAATCCTGTGGAACAAAGAGAGGAAGAATTTTAGGAGACAAAGTGGTCAAGTACAACACAAGAAAACTTACAGAATGAACTAACCTGGACCCATAGGGGCTCACAGAGACCGAATCAGCAACCAGAGAGATTGCAAGGGACTGACCTAGGCCCTCTGCACATATGTAACATTTGTGTAGCTTGTTCTTCATGTGGGACTCCTAGCAGCATGAGCAGGGGATGGCTTTGACCCTGTTGCCTGCCTTTGGGACCCTGCCTTTGGCAGAGTATAGGATGGGGGGGGGGGGAAGGACTGAAGGAGAAGAGCAAGGGGAAACTGGGGTGGGAAGTGAAGTAAATGAATAGATAAACTAATTGAAAGTAAGAAAATATTAAATAATAGATAAAAGTGTCAAGCTAATGTACCTGAGCTTCTAAACGTGTGTGTGTGTGTGTGTGTGTGTGTGTGTGTGTGTGTGTGTGTGTG
>CAJQZJ010026257.1:7437901-7450428 GCA_907164525.1 Lophiomys imhausi
GTGTGTGTGTGTGTGTGTGTGTGTGTGTGTGTGTGTGTGTGTGTGTGTTGCCCTACACTGCTCTCTTTAATAATACGTAGATTCCACTTATATTTAGTTGTCAATGGTGGGTCACTACAGATATATCCTTCTTGCTCAATTGACCTATAAGCCCTATGTATTTGGGAAATCCAGGGGGAATTAAAAGTGTACTTTCTCAAACATAACAATTCATTTATCACCTGAGTTTTATACTTTTTAATAATCCATAGGTTATCTTGTTGGATTTACACTTCCCAGTATGGAATGGAGACTTGGTGCTATAGTTTCAAAATGGAATTACCTCTTAGGTGGAATCCTCTATTGTTCTAACAAACTCTGTGCCTCTGAATGGACATGCTCTGGTGCTTTCAAATTGTTTTGAATTGCCAACCTAGTCTGGATGATGATGACTTCTAATATTTCCAGAGGAAAAGGTTCAGCTGGATCTTCATCTGTCAACTACAGCCCTGAACAATATAATCATTTATGAGACTTTTAGGAAAAAATAAGTGACTGGTGGTTTGAGGTTTCTGGCCTATGGGAAAAGATCATGGACTCAATCCAATTATAATTTAAATATTTATTAACTAGCTTCTAGCAGGAAAATAATCTCTAGTCAAATTTGAGAATGCTATGAGAAGGTGGGTAAAAAGAAGGGGATTTTAAAGGGGGGAAACCACAAGAAGGCCTAAAATAGCTATACAAGTAGGCAAAAACAGATCTGCTCTGTCATGTTAAGTTGTTAAGGCAACTCAAAACAAACTTTGGCTATCTTTGTAGCAAGCTACATAAACAAAGAACAGTTAGTCCTATCATAACAAGTAGATAGTCATGGCTGTACACTTTTGGATTGGGGTTACTGAGTCAAGGTTACAAGGAACTTATCTTTCAGGGATTGAAGTCAGAGATAAACAGCTAATGGGTATCATGATGGATGCCTATCATGAAATGAAGTTCCTGAAGCTAGTACATTGCCATGGCTATCCTTAGACTTACGTTTGGATTCACTGCTTGTGTTAACCGTCTATATATGTTACTGAGAGTTCATTGATTCAAGACGGTGGTGGACATTTCAAAATGATTTGTATGAATTCTTCCCTTTATATTTGTTTATATTTCTCATTTTCAGAAACAGTATGTAGTAGTCACTGTTATATGTGTCACTATCTCCACAGTGACTCTTACTTGTTAATGTAAACTGTCCATTTTTTAACCAACATTTTTATAATACTTACACAGTTTTGGCAACACAAGAACATATATATAAAAACCTAGAGGGCTGTGATTGACATGGTAGTAAACACCTTTAATCTCAGCACTTGGGAGGCATAAGCAGGCATATTTCTGTGAGTTCAAGACCAGCCTCATCAACATAATGAGTGCCAAGACATTCAGAGCTATACAGAGAGAACTTTTCTCCAAAAAGAGTTCAAAACTAGACGCTAAGGTAAAATGCTTAGAAGTGGTGGCATTACACATAGGAGAAATAGTACTGAAACTGAAACCTTGTTATCAAATAATACATTTATTAATAAGTATAAACACCTATTATTTAACAACCAATGTTAATAACCTCTGGGACAGGTCCTCAATCTTATGTCCTTTAGGGCACTTGGTCAACAGTCTTTCTTCAGGTAGGTCCTTTAGGGTAATTGGCTATTGTGTTGCTAGGGAAGCTTCACTTTAAATGAGGCTTGAGGCTTTCTTCTCTCTGGGTGCCTCAACTGTCTGCAGGCCAACTTGGTCAGTTTCTCTTAGCCATTCAGCCACTTTGCCACAGTTGTCTGGGCTGGACCAACCAGCCATGGTTCTATTTAGGCTGCCATTTAAGCCAATTGAAGCCCTCAGGGTAGGTAGGTGCTGCCACGAGGTTTAGTCCTTGGCTTTGTGGCTTGCTGGTTCCTTCTCTGATCACTCACTTCTCCCCAACTCAGGGCTAAGGCTGTTCTCCCTTGAGCTCAGAGCTGACTGTACTTTTTCAGCTCACCTTGAGGTCCACTCTTCAGTCAGCCTGTTTTGGCTCTACCAGACAAAACATGCTGTTTCATACAGCAATATTAACCACAGGTGCCCCCAGGCTCTCCCTCCACATCCTTAAATAGAATCTTGTCATTCTCACTTTCAGTTGAATTCCACCTAATCTGGGCTCAACCCACTTGGTAGCAGCTGAAAGCAATACTAAGCCAGTAACCCTTTTTCAGTCCATATGCTGTCATGCCAGGTGTCCACAGGTGCCAAGCTGATCTTCATGCCTCTTTTAAGAGACTGTCCTTTAGAAGCCTCCATAGATTCACTAACTCTAACTCCCATGAAATAGTACAAACAATACAATATGAGTTAATTTTACAGTGTTCTGCTGGTTTTACATATGTGTGTGTTACTCTTATAAACTATAGCATATATAAATGGAAAGAGGATATAATGAAGAATCACTTAAGGGGAATGTAACATAATAAGAATGTTAGATTTGATTTATCAACTCTCAGGCAATTAGTTACTAGGTTATAGTCACACCATCTTCAGTGCCCCTTCTTCCCGGGCCAAGGACTTATTAAAGAATCTAGAAGATTTGCCCCTTTAACATCCTTTAACATTCACTTTCAGCCCTATGGTCAGATTGAATTAGTAATTTGTTTGACAGTATTATGAGTCATTTATTGCTTTAGGGGATAATGGAGTCTTCTATCTATTCAGACACAAATTAATAATCTGACCTCAAAATATTAAAAAAAGAAACAGTACCTTTTGGAAGCCAGACCAGACCAAGCAAAGTCTTCTCAGAGGTCCTGATGTAAGGATAAAGGAAACATAATTTCTGTGTCTTTGAAGGACCTGCTGGCCTAGGTCAGTTGATTTGAGAATTTCATAAATGAACGTGCATCTACATTACTCTAACACTCCCTCTCTCCATTCTCTAATACCTTTCTTCCCTTTCCATATTTCATATCCCTTCTGTAGGAAGACAGGATCATTCTCATTGGTCCTACTCTTCAACTAACACAAGAATGCTCCTTGTCTCTGGCATTCCTATGAGCTTAGACTGTGTATCTCTAATACTACAGAGTAAGAGAGTAAGACTAAGTTTTGACTATACACATCAGACCAGAGTAAAAAAATAAACCATGGAGACATATTCAAGGAAAAAAGGCCATAATTATTTCTGAATTTTATTTTATTTTTTAAAAACTTTTACACAATTAGAAAAAACTGCATAATTACCTCATCATGCTAAACATTTATAATATTACAAGAATTTATTTGTTTTGTGGGTGGTGCTATCATGGTACCTGAGTGGAAGTCAAAGGTCAGCTTGATGGAAGTTGGTGTTCTCCTTCCACCATGTTGGTGATGGTATTGAACTCTGTTCCTCGGTGTTGGTTGAAAGAAGTTTTATGCCCTGAGTCCTTTCTCTAACTCAATATTTGATTGTTAAAAGATCTGAGATGAATCAGTAGTTTATATGTCCTATCCCTAAGTCTCACACAAGTACAAGGAAAACACAACATATGGAGTATCCCGGTAAGATCCACATAATTTTAATTATTCCCATGAAAACAGGTCTTTTGGCTAATCTGCTGTCTTCTCATGAAATATTTTATCAAAGGCTTCAGCCTGGGCTACTGTAAAGTGATTCTTCCAGTCCCCAGTGATACCTGCAAAACATTCAAGAGAAAGTTATGGAAGATCTGGTGATATAGCTGAAGACCCTGCTTGTCTCTTAATTCATCTGTGTCAAGACTCCTATGAATGTGTCTAAATTTCTTAATCTCACAAAACTGGACATGTCCTACAGTTACAAATGCTTATATTTCCTTGTATTTAAAGTTCCTCTCAGAGCTCTTACTTCCTTTCACAGAAATAAATTTCATATTTTTGGTAGAGTAAAAAAAAGATATTCATGTCCTGAGAATTATAGAGAGTAGAAGTCTGAGATTGGGTCTTTGGTGCTGCCTATCCCTCTTGTAGTGTCAGGATTGGGACTGTTTCAAGTTTTTCTTTTACCTATAGCTCATTGTGTCTTCTGCATGTCTTCTCATGTCCTCTCTGTTCATTTATTGAAATTTTCCTTTTAAAAATGAATTTATAATTCCTTTATTGAAGTTAAATTCTGCAGAAAAGTATTGCTGTCCTTGGGTATATTGCCAAGTATTGTGAAGTATTTCTATTTTTGTAAGCCTGAGAAATCTACAGAATAGAATATTAAGTACAAAATTATTACTTCTTATTTTATGAAAAAGGCTTAAATTCTCCAGTATCATTCTCCAGTATCAATTCTGCAGTATCATGACCATTTACAAGTGTTACACTAGTTCTAACATGTGGTAAAAGTTCAATATATAATCAACTCACCGGTTTGAAACTTGTACTTATAAGAACTCAGTCTTTAGGACTGAGGCTCAGTGCAAAGCACCTGTCTGCAATCCTGAAGTAAGGAGTTGGGGTAGGGAACAGTTTTAGAGAACATGCCTAAGATACCCCAGTTGTCTCAATGGTAGAGCACCTCCCTAGAATGACAAGGGAGTGCCTAGGAGTGTGGTCAGATGCAAACATTTGCCTAGAATCTTCCTGTGAGAGGCCAGGGGAAGATCTAAGGCATAGCCTACTTTCATATTATACATAAGGCACTGGTACCACAAAAACCAGAGCCACAAGAAATCATTACAGCTCTTGTCTCCAAATACAGTCACTTTGAGGTATTCAGAGGAATTTAACATATCATGCCTTCAGAAACATAATGCAGAGCTTATATTTGTTGGAAAGAACCATTTCCAAAAGTTCCAAACAACAACAACACATAAAATTAGACTGAAAAGATGGCTCAGCAGTTAAGAGCACCCACTATTGTAAAGGGTCTCATTTGGTTAAAACATCCTCCTCAGGAAACTGAAAACTTCCTGTAACTACAGCTGCAGGGGCTCCTATGCTTTCTTCTGGCATCTTTAGTCACCACAAATGGAGTAATGTACAAATAGATACACAAAATGATAACAGTTTAAAATATAGGAGGTAGAGAGATAGTTGAGTGGTGAACAGCATCAGCTGCTATTCCAAATTACCTGGCTTCCATTCCTAGCACACACATGGAATCTAACAATCATTTGCAACTCTAATTCCAGGGCCTCTAAAACTCTCTTCTAGCCTCTATAGACATAATGTGCTCCATGTGATACATAGGCATGCATGCAGTCAAATCATTCACATGCATAAAACAAAATATGTCTTAAATACATTCTTAAATAATAATAAATTCTTTACAAACATTCCATTAACAGAAGAAAAACTGAGTTCAGAAATCCTTTTTGGTACTTTTCTTTAGCCCTAGCATGAGGATAACACCTGGTTTTGAATAAAGTCCATTAGAACTAAAGACATTTGGATCTAAGAAGATATTTTTAAAATTATGAGGCAAGTTAGTATGAAAGCTGAGTTAGATATAGAACTTTAAACACATGGAGATGGTTAGATAGTAGAATGTTAAAGTCAGGTGCCAAATATATGTGGACTGGACATTGGGAATGTATGCTAAGCCATATAACTCTTATAATTGTGGCCTATTTATTTCTGTTGTTTTGTATTGTATTTATAGTTATAAGAAAAAGAACCATTTTTTGGACTGAAAGGGAGAGCTGTTGGGGGGAAAAAAGAAATACCTTAAACTAAAAAAAAAAAAAAAGGGAAGAGGATCGGGGAGTTGAGGGGGAGGAGGGTGGAAGGGTGGGACTGGAGGGAGGAGTAGGGAGGGGATTGTGATTGAGATGTAACTTGAAGAAATAAAAAATAAATTATTAAAAAAAAAGAAAATGAAAAAAGAACTAAAGACATTTGCATGATAATTCCTCTCAGTGTTACAAGGCTCAGAACTCTCATACTCAGAAAAACGCCACATTTAGAAACATTCTACTTGTGGCTTTTACTGCATTTTAACCTGAATTATTCATTTAATACAATTTAAACAATATTTTCTGTTCTTTCTTTTTTATGTTTATTTATTACTTCAGGTTACATCTCCATCACAGTGCACTCTTTCCACCCCTCCCAGTCCTGCCCTCCCACCCTCTACCACCTATCCCTTCCATTCCATTCCTCTGGAGTGGAGTGTCCCTACATTTTATTCCCCACCCCAGTTCAGCCATCATATGAGGGCCAAGCACCTCCTCATACACTGGGGACCTACAAGGTAGCACCACTAGGGCAAAGGGTCTCGTTGACAGGAAACAAAGTCTATGTTCATGTTCCCTTTGGTGCATTGGTTGTAGTATAGTTATCCTGTACTATATGGCTGAAATCCAATTAATAAGTGAATAAATGTCATGTGCATCCTTCTGAGTCTGGGTTAGCTCACTCAGGATGAGCTTCTCTAGTTCCATCCATTTGGCTGCAAATTGCATGATTTCTTTTTATCTGATGGATGAGTAGTATTCTATTGTGTAGATGTACCACAGTTTTTTATCCATTCCTCAGTTGAGGGACATCTGAGTTGTTTCCAGTTTGTAGGTATTACAAATAAGGCTCCTATGAACATAGATGAGGAAATGTCCTTGTGATTTGGTGAGGAATCATTTGGATGTACACCCAGAAATGGTGTGACTGGGTCTTGAGGTAAAGCTATTCTAAGTCTTCTAAGGTATCGCCAGACTGATTTTCATAGTGGTTGTACAAGCTTGGACTCACACCAGCAATCGAGGAGTGTTCCCCTTTCTACATAACCTCACCAGCATGTGCTGTCATTTGAGTTTTTGATCTTAGACATTCTGACAGGTGTGAAATGGAATCTCAGATTCATCTGGAGTTGCTTTTCTCTGGTGATTAAGGATGCTGAGCATTTCTTCAAGCATCCCTCAGCCATTAGGAATTCCTCCTGTGTGAATTCTCTGTTTAGTTCTGTTACCCATTGTTTGATTGGATTATCTGATTTATTGGCATTTAACTTCTTGAGTTCTTTGTAAATTTTGGATATTAGCCCTCTGTCAGCTGTGGGGTTGGTGAAGATTTTTTCCCAATCTGTAGGTTGCCATTTTGTTTGAATGACAGTTTCTTTTGCCTTACAGAAGGTTTTCAGTTTGATGAGATTTCCCATTTATTGATTGTTGGTCTTAGAGCCTGAGCTGTTGGTGTTCTGTTTAGGAAGTTGTCACCTGTGATGATGAGTTTAATCTTTCTTGAAAAGACAATGAATGTCTATTCTATTTCAGACATACACTTATACTTTTATTTATAGTGCACTGGAGGGTATGAATATGCTATGATGCAAGTGTGGGGGTTATTGAAGACCTGGTAAGAGGTGTGTGTTGGGGCATGTGGAGGAATACCACAGCAGTTTTAAAACTCAAAGAGTGCAGTCCACCTGTTTGGCACAGTCACTATGGGTTGCCTCGGATAGGCAGAGCCTTGAGGATTATGTTTCATGAGGACTTCATGCTGTTGTGGAGTTTTGCTCTGCTTGCTGTCCTCACATCACATCCCTTACCATCTAGGAGTTGTGTGAAAACTCTCAGTGGTCTTCTAGTCCCTCACTGGGCAGTGTCACTGGCACTTACATTAATAATGGTTGATCTTTTACAGTCACTGCTGCTGGAGCAGATTAATGATTCAACTATTACCCTTAGAAAGAACTTAAGATGTAGATTGTTAGCAATAGCCACTACCCTTAGAAAGAATTTAGAGATATAGATTATTAGCAATGAGCACTACCATTAGAAAGAATTTGGAAAAATAGATTGTTTGTAAGGTTAAGTCAAAATGTTTTTTTTAGTGGTTCTGATGCTGAAAAACTTAAGAAACAATTCTTGAGTTCAGAAAAGAACACTCCTAATAATTGAGCAAGGGCTTTTTGAGGATAGCAAGCAAAAAAATAACACTGGCTTTTATGACTCTGTCAGGCTAAGCTGATGGTCAGAATGATGATTAAACCTTCATACACGTATTTTGTCTTCAGCTTCCTGATATAATTTAATAAAATTGTTAATGAGTAGATATACACCTTAAAGATTTAAAGTAGAAATAACTGATTTTATAGAAAAGTTTAGATTTGTGTTTCTTTTAAGATTCTTATAAGACTGTCTTTTTAGATGATTGATTCTGTCTTTGTAACTGCAAACTGCAGCCTGCCAGTAAAAGAAAGTTCCTTAAAAATATTACCTTCCTTGCTCACTCTTTGTTAACCTGTAACTAGTTGCTTACAAATATATATATATATATATATGTGTGTGTGTGTGTGTGTGTGTGTGTGTGTATATAAGTTCTTGAGAATTTGTTTTTCACACTAATATGCAAAACTTTTGCTCATATGAAGGTATTGGGGAACATGTGTTTTTCCACATGTACTCATTGTAATCATTCACTTAAAGAAAAAATAGTATGTAACCACATTGTGATTTTTTACTGCTGGACTATATAAACTGAAGGAGAAAAGAAATAAAATGTGGAATGGTATGGGAAGTAAAACTCTCCTACATCCACCAAGCATGTATATATGTATATGTGTGAAATGGTGTGGGAAGCAAAACTCTCCTCCATCCACCAAATATGTATATATGAAATTATGTGTGTGATGTGGACTGGTATGAGAACTAAACCCCCTCTCCATCCACCAGATATGTATATATGTATATATGTGGTGTGGTATGGAGCGGTGTGGCATGCATGATGTGAAGTTGGAACTTTCCACCATCTTCCAAATATGTGTCTGTGTGTCTGTATGATTGTTTATCCATGTATTTAAGTGTATATATGATGGTAGCTCCCTTGAATGTGTGTATGAATGTCTGCATGTCTGATTGTGTATATGTGTGTATGAATTGATACTATGAAATGTGTGGGAATACATGGTTCTCTCTCTCTCTCTCTCTCTCTCTCTCTCTCTCTCTCTCTCTCTGGCTTATAAGGAGGTAATGAGCCTCTGAGCCTCTACCAGGTCCACCACCCTTTGTCTCTGAATAAAAGTGCCTTATGTTTTTTTGCTAGATTAAGTATTTTAGGGAAGTTTTTCTTTTTTACAACCTCCAGTCTGGCAGATTTAGAAGTAAAGTAAGTAAAAAGGCCATCTGCCTGAATAAAGAGACTACCAGCCTGAGTGAAAGTGGCTGTCAGCCTGGCAGATTGAGAGTTAAAATATATAACAATGCTACCAGCTTAGGAGATTTAAAGTTAAAGTATATATCAAGGCTGCCAGCCTGAAAGATTAAGAATTACAGTACATAGAGAGAAATGTCATGCACCATCAGTGACTGGCTTCATAATAACTCTGAGGCTGTGTTCCATCTCAAGATGTGTGCCAAGGAGGCAGTCAACTTTTGACAGGTGACTTTCTTTCAGCATATTGGCTCCAAGGCATAAAACTGGCAGCAAGTATCCTATCTAGCCAGTAAGCCATCTTGCTGCCCCAGAGTTATATTTTTAAAATGGAAATTGTCCCCTAAAATTTAGAAGCTAAAGACTTGATTTCCATTCTTAGAAATATTAGAAGGTTGTACACCATGCATGGGATGGGGCTTTCCCAAAATGTGGTAGGTTACTATAATGATGTCCTTGAAGACCATTTTAACCTTTATCCATTCTCCATCTCTTCTATCCTGGTGAAGTGAGAGAGTAAGTTCTGAGGTTTTCAGATGAGAGTCCTGGTTTTATCTTACTGTCCTGGTACACTGGAATGTTTCTTCTTGCCCCTAGTGCATCTGACTCCAACAGACTGAAGAAAACATCTGTCTTTTCCATCTCAAAAGTTCCAAAAGCTTAACCCACTACAACCTCAGCTCCGAGTCCTAAATATCACCTGAATGTGAAACCACAGAATTACCTGCTGCCAAAGCAGGATGGTGGAACAGTCAAGTATACATGTTCCCACCCAACAGATGAAGAGTCATGGTTGTGAGTCATGTAGTACCTAGCTGAGTAAATTCACCTTAAAGTTTCAAGAATGATTGTTTGTCTTAATATTCTGTGCTCCTTGCGCACTGGGTGATGTAAGTTCCTAATCTGGGAATACATATTCAATTATATAGTGTGTTTCTGACACGTCTTATTAAACTGTATGTAGGATTTTTTGAAAAGCAGATCCTGAGCAAGCTGATATAGCCCTGTATAATTAAGAATTCCAGTTGCTCTTCCTGAGCACATGGCATCAAGTTTCATTGTGGTTTATAACCATGTGTAACTTCAGTACCATGGTATCTGAGGCACTCTTCTGTCCTCCATGGCCCTAGGGTGTACACACTGCACAGACAATCAGGCAACCAAAAGAGCTGTGTACATAAAATACAAGAAAATATTGAAATATTTTCCTTGGGAGATGTACAGAGACTTTGCTTGCTGTCACTTCATGTTTTCATTACAAGTTATTATTTGTTTGTATGTGTATGTATATATGAATGTATTTATGTATGCATGTATGCATGTGGGTGCAGGTGTTTACGTGTTCCTGTGAAAGTCAGAGGACAACTTGCAGGAGTTAGTACTCTACTTCTATGATGTGGTTATTTGGAATAAACTCAGGTCATCAAGCTTGGTGGCAAGCATGTTAATCTTCTCAGTGTTTCTATTACTACAACCAAACACCATGATCAGAAAGCAAGTTGGGGATAAAGGGACACATTGGGCTTTCACAGCACTGTTCACCACTGAAGGAAGTCCAGATAGGAACTCAAACAGTGACGAGTCCTAGAGGCATGCGCTGATTCATGGGGCATGGAGGGCTGTTGTTACTGTCTTGCTTCTCATGGCTTGGTCAACCTGCTTTCTTACAGAACTCAGGTCTACCACCCATAATGGGTTGGGCCTTCCCCCATTGATCATTAACTAAGAAAAAGTCTTAGAGTTTGATCTCATTGAGGCATTATCACAATTGATGTTCCTTCCTCTCTGATGACTCTAGCTTGTGTAAATACCAATCAGTACACCAGCCATTAGTTTTTATTTTGAGGAGTCAGGATCTCATGTAGTGAAGGATGGCATGAAACTTTTTATGTAAACAGTGATGATCTTGAATTTCTGATTCAGAAACCTCTACCATCTGACTATTATATTCATGCATCACAAGGCTTAATTTATGCAACACATGGAACAGAAATCAGGGTCCAATGCATGTAAGGGAAACACTCTACCACTGAGTCTATATACAGCCCATACTCAGTTCTTTGAGCAGATGATGTAGGCACTTTCAGTAGACACGAGTTCCTGAGTACAATGATTTATCTGGTAATTTTCATTGTATTTCCCTGCATCTCTCTCCCTCTCCCTCTTCCTCTCCCTCTCTCTACTGAGTGTGTGTGTGTGTGTGTGTGTGTGTGCACATGTATTTGTTGACTGGTTGGATTTTTGTTGTTTTTTCCTTTCATGATATGTCCTCACATGGATAAAGCTGGAATTAAGTTTCCTATGTAGCCATGGATAACATTGATTCTTATGCATCCTATCTCCAAAGAACTATAATACAGGGCTTCATGACACTGTCTAGCTTGTACAGAGCTCATATCATTCACCACAGGGGGATTAACAGAGTCTCATAGCAAGTCTCTCTTTATCCTTTCACCTATTTGTTTTTGTAATATGTTTCTTAATTTTAGAAGTTCTCTAAGCTAAATCACCATTTGAGTAACACCAACATGCCAATCTCCAACCTGACTTCTCTTTTCCACAATGAATCATCTACCTCTAAGTGACTTGTACATACATCACTTCCAAGAATACATTCCCAGGTAAGGCATGTGAAGAGTTCTCTGTGTGAGCACTCAGTGTCATACTCATTGTTGACACATATACCAAAAAAAACCCACCAAAGTCTCAGTCAGCAAATGGATTGATGGACTGAACAGAATTTTATCAGGGGAAGAAACATGGAGGGGCAGCAAATTATTTTAAAATGTTCAACATCCTTAATCATTGTGGAAAATCAAATTAAAACTGCTTTGACATTATATCTCACCCCAGTTAGAAAGATTATTATAAAGAAAGAAAAGTACAACAAATTCTGGCTCAAAAGTGGCATAAGGTGACAGTTATTTTATATGGAGTGCAATATAAATTGTGGTTTCATAAAGCAGTGTAGCCATTTTGGAAGTCAGTATGGAAGTTTGAAAAAAATATGAAACAGACTTCTTATATGACACATCTATACTCTACCTAGGCACATATGCATAGTACTACTTACCTGGAAGGAAAGATACTTTTCATCCATTTTTATTGCTACACTATTCACAGTATCAAGAAAAATGAACCAGCCCAGATGCCCTCAGTAGATGAAAGTAGAAGGAGAATATGATATGTGTACAATGGGATTGTATTTAACCACAAAGGCAAATCAAGTTTGCAGGAAACAGATGGAATCATAAATCATTATACTAGAAGAAGTAGTGCAGATTATGTAAAACAAATGCCACAGGTTCTGCTTAATATGGAGAGCTGAGCTATATATATATATATGTAAAACAAATGCCACAGGTTCTGCTTAATATGGAGAGCTGAGATATATATATATATATATATATATATATATATATATATATATATAT
>CAJQZJ010026257.1:7450438-7484168 GCA_907164525.1 Lophiomys imhausi
ATATATATATATATATATATATATATATATATATATATATATATATGTAGCTGTGAATGTGGACCCAGGTCTGAAAGGAGAAAGGGGACCACAAGATGGAAAAGGTGGTCTTGAGTCAGAAAAGGATATATATCACATGACACATTAGAGTGGAACAAACACTTTAGGCAATGGGAGGCCTGAAGTTGGGCAGGAGACACAAATAAATTATGTTTGAATATGCTGAGTTGCAACTTACACTTTCTATATGAAAATTTCAAGCATTAAAAGTATGAAAATAGGAGCAGGAGAGATAGCTCAGTGGATAAAGAATTTATCACCTAGCCATGAGAACCGGAGGTCAGGTCTACAAGACCCACAGGAAAGCAGGGCAGAGCTGACAATAGTCTGTGCTCCCAGATCTCAGGAGGTAGGTGGGGGAACTTCACGGCAATCTGCCTGGCTAGAGTAAGGGCATCATAATGCTCTGAGTTCATGGAGAGATTGTGTCAAACATATAAAGAGGGAGGGAAGGCAGAAAAACCCCAACATCACATTCAGGAATCATGTAAAACATGGACACATGTGCATACCCACAAACACCTGTACGGATTCATCACAACACTTGTGAACCTACATGCACACCATGCTTATATATATGTACATAATGAAAAAATGAATGCATGAATGAATAAATAAATAAAATAAGAAGACATATAGAAACACCTTAGGTATTACTATTCTGTTTCAAGCACAAGATCCCCTGTGCATCCAGATGCATCTCAAATCTAAAGCATCTCTTTATCTTTTCTCAGAAGTAATAAGGCTCTTTCATCTCTTTTCATGAGATGGTGCTGAGACTTCCAGGATTCTTGCATGAACTCAAAGGAGCTGTTCTTTAGAACTGACTCCAGTTCCACTTGTTTCAATGTCACTCCCAGGAGTTCACAAATCTTCTTAATGGCACTTCTTGTGTCCTAAAGGAAAACAAAAATACCAGTTGTCTGTATGACAACAAAGCAAGAATTGAGAAGAATGGAAGAAATGGAGAAAAAATGGAAAAAGAAAGGAATAACCCAGGAAATAAAGTGAAGAAATATTGAGAAACCTCAAGGAGCATGGAGGAAGAATCAGAGAGAAGTAACTCTTCCAGTTATCCTCTGACCTCCAAATATGTATAATGAAAACAATGACAGAAAACCACATACATATACAGATGCCAACACACACACAGAGACACATATACACACAAACACACACACATACACTTACAATTTGTGTGAAAGAATATATGGGCAGAAGGTAAGACCCAACACATACAGCACCTGAGGAGGACTGGGTTTTGTCTCCATAACTCTAATCCGTTATTTCACAACTGATTGTAACTCCAATCTGGGGATATGCCACATTCTCTGGACTCGACAATAACAATCACTCATGCAAACAAACTCACAAACACACACTTATCCACTGCGCCCTCTACACACAAATGAAATCAATCAGTATTTGGGTGTGGCACATATTTCTAATCCCTGGACTTGTTAAAGGGAGGCAGTCTCTGAGTTTGAGCCCAGCCTGGTTTTGAGTTCCAGGACTCTCATTGCTATATAGACACAAAGTCAAATAACTGAAGATAAAATAAATCTATAGTTAGGAGAGCTGGCATGATCTAAAACACACGCATGTGCACGCGCGCACACACACACATGCATGCACACACACAAGCACATACACACACACTTACATTATCAATAAGGAAGTAAATAAATGTAAACAGGACTTATTAAGTTATCTGGTACATTGATGTATACAAATACTGGGGCTTTGGAAGTGGAGTCACAATCAGGAGGTGAAGGCCATCTTCTCACATATACTAAATCTGAGAGTAGCTTGGATCCAGGAGACCATGTGTTGGGAACAGAAGACTGAACAAGAAGAAACACAAGAAGACTCACAGAGGTCAGTCAGGCATGGAAGGACCACACTTGTAATCTCATCAGGTGGAAAGGATGAGACCGGGGGATAACTGTGAATGAGACCAACCTTGCCTGGGTGCTAGTTAATGTTCAGCATTTTGTGTACTGAAACGTGTGTATATGTGTTAGTCTCTTTTGTATGTTTGTAAGTTTGTGTGCATGTCTTCATGGGTGTGTGTGTGTGTGTGTGTGTGTGTACCAGTAAATGTGCACTAATGTTGGTTTTGGTTTTTTCTCTGGGTTTTATTAGAAGATTTGTTTGGTTTATTTTTGATACAGAGTTTGCCAGGCAGATGCACACAGAGTCCAGTGAAGCATATTGAGTTTCTTCCCCTATCACACTGTCTGCCTTGCCTTCTCAAGATAGTCTCTTACTGAACCTAAACCTTTTTCCTTTTTGTTAGACTGGCCACTGACTTCTCAAAGTCTGCCTGTGTATGCTGCCTCAATGTAACATTTCCAGTGATGTGCAGCCATTTGTTGGTCTTTACAGTCAGTGCTAGGGACTCTAACTCTGTTTTTAATGCTGGGAAAGAAAGGGCTCATACACACTGGTTCATGTCCCCAGCCTCACCAAAGAAATATTTGTAAGATAAAATATAAATAGAGGTCATTGTGCACCAGTGTAGTCTGTAAGGAAAGAAATTTAGGTTGTTGCAACTGGAAAGACCTGAAAAAGGGGGCCTGGAGCTTAGAAAGGAAGAACCAGAAGCAAGCTAGTGGAATGAGCATAGGTAACCCTTAGGATTCTTCCTGAGCCTATCATTGACATGTGGAATGGGGACACTGAGGAATGTGGCTATTCATAGAGTGATGTGATGAGAGGCTGTGTGGTAGCTGTAAAATAATGCTTACTAGTACCATTTGTTGAAGATGCTGTCCTTTTACCATTGTACAGTCTTGGCTTTTTTGTCAAAAATTAAGTGACCATAGATGTGTGGGTTTATTTCTGGGTCTTCAACCCAACTCTATCGATCAATTGGTCTGTTTCTATACCAGTACCATGTTTTTATTACTATTGCTCTGTAGTATAGCTTGAAATCTGATATGGTGATAACCTCCAGATGGTTTTTTTTTATTATACAGGTATTTTGATAGGAATTGCATTGAATCTGTATATTTCTTTTTCTAGGATGGCCATTTTTATTATGTTGATCCTACCTATCCATGAGCATGGGAGAGCTTTCTATCTTCTGATGTCTTCTTCAATTTCTTTCTTAAAGGACTTGAAATTGTGGTCATACAGGTCTTTTACTTGCTTGATTAGAGTTACCCCTAGGTATTTAATATTTTTGTGGCTATTGTGAAGGCTAATTTCTTTCTTGAACCATTTTTAATTTTTGTGTAAAGAAGGGCTACAGATTTTTTGAATTAATTTTGTATCCAGCCACCTTGCTGAAGGTGTTTATTAATTGTAGGAGTTCTCTGGTGGGATTTTTGGGGTCACTTATGTATATTATCATATCATCTGTGAATCGGGATACTTTGACTTCTTCCTTTCCAGTCGGTATTCACTTGATATCCTTTAGTTGTCTTATTGCTCTAGCTAGAACTTCAAGTACTATATTGAAGAGATATGGGGAGAGAGGGCATCCTTGTCTTGTCCCTGATTTTAGGGGAAATGCTTTAAGTTTCTATCCATTTAAATTTGATGTAAATTGAAGTAATAAATAAACAGTAAAAAAAAGTTTAACAATGGTTACCTTGGGATAATATAAAAAATGATGCTTACCTTTTTCAACTCTTCATAACTCAGGATCAAGATGTTGTCTCTCTCTCTCAGGGAGAGCCAGTCATGTATATGTTCAAACCATGATCCATAAGATACTGTGTGGAAGATCAAAAAGTGAAGATTAAAAGGATAAAAGCAGGAGTCCATTGCCAGCTAGATGGGTTAGTGTTTAAAGATAATTGCTGCCAGGTGTCCTGATCTGAATGTGATCCCTATGAGTTACATGAGTTACATGGCACAAGAAGATAAGTGCTTCTTCCTCCCCAGACACTCCACTGCATGAATGAACATACAAAATATGTATTATGACAATATTCATATAAATATATAGGGTGAAATTATGATGTCAGACACTTTGGTGTATTCTTTATCTCACAGACTTAAGGGGTAGAGTGTAAAAGAAAGCCTCAAGGACAATGCTACCAATAGGTATATGTGTGAGGAAAAGTGGGCATTTCAATACAGAACAAATAGGCACCCTGTGCATTTAACAATTCTTCCTGGAGAACACCTTCAGCCATTTCTGAGGAGAAAACTTCATCTTGTTAAATTATTCTTACCTTTATATGATTCTGATTATATGTTTGAATGTTTATGTGTTTAGTGTGTTTCTGTGTTTAAGAGTGGTACAGGGGTCCATGTTTATTGGTATGTGCTTTTGTGGAGCCCGAAAATGACATCAGGTGATTTTTCTCAGTTGTTGTCCCATTTTACTTACTCAAATAGGTTCTTTTTACTTGCCAATTTGATCTATTCTGTCTAGCCAAGCTGTTTCAGGGTTCAGTACCTGCCTGTTAAGTACCATGGTACAAGAAGCAACCAGACTCACCAAGCTTTACATGGGTGCTGCAACTGGAGCTATAGGCCATTTTGAAGCATCTGTCATGGGTTTTGCTCTCTACATTTTGGTCCTCTGCTACATCAATCTGTTTTGTTTTTTCCTAGCCTAACCCTATAACACATACTGTCCTTAGTCATAATTGTTTCTATACGGTTTACTGTTCCACAGAACGATTTAATTATATATACCTCTTCTGGCAGAAACAGTTTTTACTGAATTCTTGGCACATGTGGTGTATGGCCACTTGTACTTGCCTATGTATGTTTTGCATCTATGCACAGGGAAAGAAAGTTTTTGAAAAGAAAGTTGTGTATTGGCTTTTATAGATCTCTGTCTCATTCCTATGTGGGAGTGTCTTTTCCTAAGTCAAGATCTTGCTTTTTTTCTGCCATTCTAGAAACCAGCACTCCTCCTAGTGGTGGTTTCAAGTGGTTTCAATGTGTATATCTTCTACAGTCTAGCATGGTTTAATATTTGCTTCCTAGTTGATGGCACTATTAGAGGTATTAATTTGTTGGAGTAAGAATGACAATTGGGGTGAGCTTTGAGGTTTCAAAGCCTCTGGCCATATCCAATTTGTTATCTCTGGTTAATGTTTGTGTTCATGGAAATAAGTTTTTAGTTTCTTGCTCCTGACGCCATCTCTTAGCTACTTCCTCATGGACTCTTATTTTTCTGGAATTATCACAAATAAATATTTATAGAAGTTGCCTCAGTCAAAGTATTTCATCAGAGCAACAGAAAAGTATCTAGTAACATCCAGAGTCCTCCTGTCTCTGTTCCCTGATCCTTCAGACTGAGGGTCACAGGGTTTAAGAGATGACACCAAGTTTTTTATATTGGTGCTGGAATTTGCTCACAATTCCTCATGGTTGTGTAGGAGGCACTGTTAACAACTGAGCCATATCTTTAGGCTTCACATCATCTCCATCTTATATCTCCATTCTTCAGCACCAGAGTGAACTAAACTGTGTAAAGGATCAAAAAGAACACATTAGTTTTGGTGGCTTTATAGTCATTCTTTAAACTGGTCAGATCAGTGATATAGCTGCAGAGTGATCTCATGGCCAGCCTGGGAAACTCAGTGTGATCCTCTCTCAAAGAGCAAGGAGATGGGAGTGTTGGGCATGGATCTGTCATAGAGAACTTGCCTGGCATGTGTGAGCTCCTGTGTGTACTGAAGTATCTAGAAATTAAGAAAACTGTGGGATGTATAATCATTGAGGGTGAGCCAAGGATGGATCCCAGTCCTGTCACTCACCCAATCTATTAGCAGTGGTGATGGAACCCACATGCTGTTGTAACACAGAGTGGTGAGGGGTCCCAGCAGGATCATGGAGACTCTTAGCTTATCACTTATCAACACAACTCATCATACTTACCTTTCCCTTGAATGAAATTCTCAAAGTATCTTTGCAGTGTGACTGATTTATTGATGGTTTTAATGGCATGGAAGTAGTGATAGCCTGACACAATAACGTCTCTGGGGTTTCTGAAGAGATAAATCACCTTCAATATAAAAAAAGGGACAATGAAAAACACATGCACTCAACTTCCAATGCCTTCATTTTATTTTACAAACTAATTCAATAATATCCTTTCTAAATACCTATGGATTACATACTTGTATGACCGTGTGTGTGTGTGTGTGTGTGTGTGTGTGTGTGTGTGTGTGTGTGCGCGCGCGTGTGTGTGTGTGTGTTACAGTGCCTCATATCCTGAAGGCTGGTCTCAAGTATGCCACATACTTGAGAGTGACTTAGAAGGCATGATCTTCTTCCCAAGATCTCCCAAATACTGGTATTCTAGGCATGCACCAACATACCTGTGTCACTATGGATTCTTTTAAAAATTGGCTACATTGCACATTAAAAATTTTCAAGGTCAAATTCCCCTGAATACTGCAATGTGCTAGGAGTGTGGAACAATGGAGGAAAATGATGGCTCTTTCTTCTTTCCTCCAGCCTACTGCTAAGTAAAGCTCTTAGGAGGGTTGAAAAGGCAAATGGGTCTTATCAATATTATTTTCATGTATATTTGTAGTTCTCTGTATATATGCCCATATGGGAGGCAGAAAATGGGAATCAGATCCTCTGCAGCTGGAATTAGAGGTCGTAGCCACTAACCAACACAGATACTGAGAATAACACCAAGGTTTCCTAGAGAAACAGCAAGTGCTCTTAAACTCTTAGCCATTTCTTTTTGTAATGTAAATATAGATGGTTTTGTGTTTGTGTTTTGTGAGGAAACATCACTAGTAGAGGACTGGTTAATAAATAGTAAAATCTTTATATATACATAGCATTGTCTTGTAACATATCAAAACTGCTCTTCTTTTTTTGACTGTCCTGGACTCACTTTGTAGACCAGACTGGCCTTGAACTCACAGAGATCCGCCTGCCACTGCCTCCTGAGTGCTGGGATTAAAGGCGTGCGCCACCATGCCTGGCAAAACTGTTCTTCTAATAATAATGCCTTCTGTGTCAGATATTACTGAAGATTCCTGGTTGCTTCTTCTGGTCCTCTCTTACCCACAAAATAGAACTGATATCACTTATCTCAACAGACAGCTAGACTTATTGGATAAAATAATGGGTATTACCACACAGCAAAACAGAGGATTGAAATTCTGACACATGAACACACTATTTACAGTATGAACAACCATAATGGTGGTGATTTGATTCACAGGACGGTAGTTATTGAATTTAAGTTCATTAAACATATTTTTAGTTATTAAGATAACTTAAAATTATAATTACTAAAATGAATTAAGATTAATTAATATTTTAATAAATAAGTTATTGAGTTAAATTAGTGTATTAAGCTTGAGTATTTAATGATGTACTGAGACACTTCAGTTGATTAAAGTGCTTGCTGTGTCAGAATTAGAAGCTGAATTCAGATCCAAGCATGGGCATTAATTCCAGGCATTGTGTTATAGGCCTGTATTCCCAACAGGAAGGGCAGTGGAGAGAGGCAGATAACACTGCCTCACTGGGAAGCTAACCTAGAAAAATCAGTGACTCTGGGTGCCATGAGGGAAGACACTGTCTAAAAATCTGAGGAAGAGAGTGATTGAGAAGGTTTTTCCACATCTACTTCTATTGTCCACTGATGGGAGCTCATGTCTGCACAGGCATACATACAAACATACAAGTGCACACCCTAAATACTCACGCATACTTGCACACACATAGTCATACACACATGTGAACACATCACAGAAGAGTATCCCATATGTCTGTATGCATTCATGCATGTGTGCACAGACAAGAAAGTGTTTGCTGTTTAAAATATGGTTTTCAAACTCTACTGATATTTTTCCAATTGCCTATATATTGGGGTGAAATCCCCAACAGATGCTCCAGGTTTGATATTTGTTCAACTATGTTGTCTGAGTGTGATATATAACTCGGAATCACCTAAAGCCTGAAGTCCTCAGGAAACACTCAAAGCAACAGAGAAAGACAGCACTTCAGCAGTGTTCCAGGACAAGACTAATCACACAAGAGCACTTCAGCAACATTCCAGGACAAGACCAGACACATTAGAGTTCACAAGGCTGGCTCAGTGGGCAAAGAGCTTGCTGCTATTGCAGAGGATCTGATTCAGTTCCCAGCACTCATACAAAGGAGGTCATAACCAATACCTCCAGTTCTTCTAGGAAATCTGGCACCACCTTCTGGAGCCTTGGGCACCTGAATATTTGTGTGCATATATAAGCATCTTCACATGCATACACATGATTAAAAATAAAAATAAGAGTTTAAAAAACTGACCACACATTTCTTTACACTTTGGAACTGACCTTGGCCTTGGAACTGAAGAAAGACTTGGGAAAGAGTTGGATGGGAAGGTGAGAGGTGATGAGACGTGGCCCGTTTTTATTGATCAATGTTGTATAGCTTTTTTTCAATTTCTATCCATGGTGTGCGCTCCATGGTAAGTGTAGATTGGATCCATGTGGGGTCTCCCTTTGATTGAATCAAGCAGACAATTTCACTCAGCCAGTTGGTTCCTGGATGAGAAGGAAAATGTGGTCACTCATTTCAACTGTACTCACATAAAATTAACATTGTAGACAGTTCCTAGCAGAAATGTTCTCTCTCTCTCTCTTTATCTCTGTCTTCTGTCTGTCTCTCTCTCTTTATCTCTGTCTGTCTGTATCTCTCTCTCCTTCTCCCTCTATTCTTTGGGTTTCTGTCTCTGTCCCTCTTTCTCTTTCTATGTCTGCTGGTATCAGTCTTTTATAACTTACTATATAATCTGGGTTTCCTTGATAGTCTCTATGTAGCCACCAATGGTGTTGAAATTCTGTTCTCTTTGACTCTACCTGAAATTAGAGAATTACAGTCATGGACTACCCTGCTCAGTTTACCTTTCTCTAGAGATCAAAGCAGGGGATAAATGCATGCTAGAGAAGCACTCTTCAAGTGAACTTCAAGATCAGCTGTAGGAATAGTATGTGTCCAATAAAATGTTTCTGGTAATTTAGATCTCAAATAGCTCTGGTATCTATTATGGTTATCTTTTACCAACATGAGAGATTCCTGCTGATCTCAGTACACAGGCACATGGGTAGAGACAGGTATCCAGCTTGGTAAATCTTCTGAAGCCTATTCCAGTAGTTGCTCACTCAATTTCTAAACATTTTTAGCTTGAGAAACAGAACATATCTACTCAATGAAGATCATCTTACTGTTTTTCTCATCCTCTCTTATTCCCATGACTCTGATCAATTTCATTATTTCACAGGAGTAGCACAACACACATGCTTTCTTTTGTGACTGGCTTGTTTTAATGAGCTTTAAGTCTCCAGAACCTTTTCCTGTTCTAGAGTGTACAACAGAATATTTTTATTTATATACACTTATATTTGTTAATACTTAACAAACACCTATAAAATACCTAAATCCTATAACCTAAAAACTATAATCTAACTAAGAACATTCTAATACCTATCTACAAATACCTAACTAAGGCTATTTTAACTTTCTTTAAAGAATGTTAATATTCTTAGTGTATGTAGGTCCATGCAGGATGATTTGGTTTTACTGCAGTCCCAATAGGCATTCCCTCTCAAAGTTTAGTGTCCATTTGGGCCTTTGTCAGTTCATATGGCCAGTTTTCCCAGAGATAATTTCAACCACTAAATTGTGGCCAGTTCATGACACCAGTTAATTTTAACCACCAAATTTGAACTTGACTTCCTCAGTCAGCTGAGACTCACCTCCACAGTCTCCTAGACCCCACATAGGTCTGATGGCCTAAAGTTTCTCCAAGCAGTTTCTGAGTGGCTTCCAAATTCTGCCTGCTTTGATTCCAGTCTTAATAGGCAGAATTATGGCAAAAGGTTTTTCTTGGGCTAACTTTCAGCCAAAAGATTATCTCTCTTGGACTCTGTCTTTCAGTTTTTGACCATTTCAGTCTAATGGCTTGAGTATGCCATACCTTATTGTGTACTTCTCCAGAATGTCTTCTTAGTCAGTGGAGGAAGACATCTCTGAGCAGAGCTCTCTGGCTTATATATTGAATTATCTTACAATCCTTGGTGGTATCATGGGTCCACAAAGTCTCTCGTGATGTCCAGCACTCCCATCGCTTCTCATGACAGCTGACATAGTCTGTGCAGCTTGTGGAATTTCTTAGCAATGCCCCTTCAACAAAGCATATCATCTGACCTCAACTGGGCTTTGTTCATTTTAGCAGGTTGAAGGAATGTCAAGCTACACCTTATGTGCTGCCAGATGCTAATCTAAACTGCATACTAATTTCACTAAAAAGGTCTCATATTTTTGTCATATATTCTTCCTGTTGAAGGCTTATTACTGTGTGTGTATTTCCATAAAGTAGAGTTGGTTCATGCATCCATTCAGTGATGTATATTTGAGATAACTTACTTAGGAATTTGTCTGAATTGAAAAAACAATTTGATGGAATTTTCATAGATCCAAGAATTTATATGAACACCTGATCTATCCTCCATGAATCAAGTACTGATATTTTCATTATGCACCAGCACATTTGACCCTAAAATATATTTTTATTTTTATACATAATCATTTAGAAATTTTATTTTATATGTATGTTTGTGCCTGAGTGTATGTATGTTTATCACATGTATGCAGGAACTTACATGGTAGAGAATAGATATCTAATCTTTGTGAACTGGACATACTTGTGTCAGTGCTGAGTTGTCTGAGTCAATGCTCTGAATTCCTTGAGGTTTTCCCCAGACCATGTATTTTATTGCATTTTAAATTAAGTTTCTAAATGGATACTTCTGGGGTAGTGGATAAAGTAAGCATTTTATCAGTTGTCAAAACTGAATACCAATTAGTCAACTTGGTCTTCTGCAATAGCAATCTGTGCTCTTAAACACTGACCTACCCCTCTACCCTTTTTCAATTTTTCCTATTGGTCTTGATTCCCAGCTCCATCCACTCATCATAATGTTGTCCTCACTAGTGACATATCATGAAATGCTGCTACCTCTTAACTCCTTGCCTTGTCCTTCTCATTCCTCAAATGTACAGTCTTTGTTCTAATTCCTTCTTAGTATCCAGACAATTCTTCTGCCTGAGCATTCTACTCACTTATTCACCCTAAATTTCTTCCTTTAGTTTTCATTTGAAGTGGTTTCTTACACTAGGTTCTCATTGGCCTTCCCTCTTCCTTCATCCCTAGGAACAGAGCTTGAGAATTTCTTTCTGCCTCTGGATCTGTTTCTAAGGACTCTTATAGTTCCCTGGATGGTTTCCTATCACACTGGATATTTCTGTAAGAATTGGAAATGGTCTTACTCATTGTTTCCCCACCCAATACAGAGAAGTTTTTTTTTTATAGAGAAGGAGGTGACATCCATGCACTGACTGACTTAGGACATAGTCAAAGTTTTTCAATGGACAGTTCAGGTTCTGATTCCATACCTGATTTGGAGATAGAGATACAGTTTAATGAAAAGCACTTGCTCAGTAATCACAAAGTCTTTGATTCAATCCCTGTCCAGGAAAGAACAAAATTCCCACTTACCTGATTTTGGATAAGTCACCATGAATATGTCTTCATCCCTCACCACAAATATGTCACACACTTCTTTTAAAATTTCAGGTGAGTGTAAGGCAGGAGAGAATGGGATCCCTTCTATCCATAGAAAGTTGTCTGTCATGATCTTAAGTTCTGGGTATATTTTGTTTGGGTTATGCTGTTGTTGATTCTGACAGACTCTGGAAGTTCAACTTTATAGAGAGAATAAAATGGTCAATGGTCCTGCCTCATTGGTTTTGAATCAAGTTGCTGATGTAGACAGATATTATATTTTGCTCATAACCTTGTACTGAGAAATTGTCAATGTGTGCACATTACTTTCATGAAAATAGAAAGGCAAACAAAGGCTCAGGGGAGCTAGTATGATGATTGTTATTGGCTTTAGTTTTTCTATAATATCTTTCCATTGATGAAGCTCTTAGAATCTGTCTGAACATGTACAGAGTTTCTCTTTTTGTTCTGTTCTGTTTCTTTAAAGAAGAGATGGGGCTTCATAAGGATATTTTACTGACTTTATTTATTTACTTATTTGTTTATCTATTTATTTATTTCCTTAATTAGGAAATATTGTGCATATCTGTGTGTGTCATACATGTGTGAGTGATGTCATCATCAAAGGAACTTTTATGTTACTTTTCCTCATTTGGCTAAGATTGAGTGTCATGGACAACCTTAACAGGGGTTTTTCATCTGTTGGATCCAGGACATGCCATCATGTGTCAACATTAAATTACAAGGCTCTATGCTACAAGTCCTGGTTTGCCTTCCACTGCTCTGATAATCACCATGACCAAAATGAACTGAGGGAAAATGGTTTATGTCAGTTACATTCCATCATGGCATAGAGTCTGGGTAGGAACCAGGAGGCAATAATGGGAGCAATCCAAGAAGAAAGTCAACAGCACTTGGAAATGAAAAGAAAAACTTGTTTGAATGCCACAAAATATTCCAGCTTCTGCTCAATGTTGTTCAGCGGTGATTAGAATCATCCAAGAGCTTATATTGGACAGAGAACATTGGTGTAATCTTGTGTACATGATCATCCTAGAGTAGACTTTCCATTCTTTCTCCAGAAGAGATTTTCTCTGGAGCTAAGCCAATTTTTACAGAAGCTGAAATAGATTTCTAGTGAGAACATTTCATATTTAGCAAACAACTTCTTGCATATGAAAACCTCACTCAAAGTCAGTTATCAAGTGTAAAGGGCTGATATCTGCATAAACCTACAGAGGCCATAAAATGTCACTAAGTCATGGTTTTCTGTAATAGCTTGCTGAACTTGCTTCACAATGCAACCCAGGACCAGATGCACAGACCTGGCACTTCTCATATTGGCCTGAGCCCTTTCATACCAGTCATTAGTAAAGAAAATGGCCTCCATACTTGACAACATGTCATTTACTTGGAGATATTTTAACAATTCATGTCTACCATTTCTGATTGACACTGGTGTAACCGAACTTTTAAATTATTATTTATCACTTATTTATTTATTACTAAATTCACTTATAACAAACACCAACAATTTCTTAACTATTAATCCTATAAATTCCTACAACCCCTTTAACCTATCCACTAAACTTATTGATAATTATAACAACTACTTTATAACCTTTTAGAATGATACAGTCTCTGGGGCAGGTCCTCAGTCGTCAGGAACACAGTCTTTGTTGTAGATTCTTTAACGCACTTAGCAGTCCTTTTTCTGGATCTCTCAGATGCAGGTTCGTCAGGGTAAGTTGGTTATTGCAGTCTCACCTTAAATAAGGCTTCATGCTTTCTTCTCTGTAGGAGACCCCAGCCGTCTGCAGGCCAACTTATTTCTTTTGAATCAGGAACTCAGCTGCTCTGCCTCAGTCCTTAAAGCCAGGCACAGTTTCCCCTAGGCCAATGATCGGACAGATCAAACCCCTCCAGGCAAAAGCTGAGCCACAGGGTTTAGTCCTTGGCCTTTTGGTGTCTTGCTCAGGCTTTCTTTGCTCACCGGCTTCTTTCTGCTTCAGGGAGAGAGCTGGCCATCAATGGCCAGCCCTTTTTTTCAGCAGGACTCTTGGAGCTCTCTAGCATCAGGGGCCTCTTCTCTCTCTGGGCTCCATGCACTGTCCTTAAATAGGAGGAACTCTGTTTCAGCTTAATTTGGGCTCCGCCCACTTAGCAGCTGAAAACAATGTCAGGCCAGATACTTTGTTTCTTCAAGTCTATTGAGTCTTTCCTGTTTTTCCTGACTTCAACCTTGTTTTTCAGTCTATTAAGTCTTTCCTGTTTTTCCTGACTTCATGCTGATAATGCTCTTCAGGCCCCGAATTAAGAGATAGTATCAGAAACTCCTATATATTTTCTAAATCTAATTTATCTAACCTCTACACACTGGTCTTTGTTAAGTTTAAAAATGAAACTAAGCAACACCCATGATAGTTTGTGTGTGTGTTTGTGTTAATACACAAGAATTTATGACCAACTGGCCATTACTCTACTCAAATACTCCAAATACTCAGTTCCTCTGGATACCATCTTCCTCTTCTCTAATATCTCTATATTCCTTCTAGCCAAAGTGGCTAATTTCTATTAAAAGAATATTGTTCCCTGTATCACTTTAGGTAGTCCATCCAATAACAATTGGTCAATATTAAACATATACACATATGAGCAACACAAATTGACTTAGTTTGTTATACTAGATTTGTATATCAACATATGTAATGAGATAATACTAGATTGTTCTATCTATGTAACAATAATTAACCTAGTTGAGATCCTGAATTTGAGACAGATTTTGGGGAAGGAGAAGGAATTTTATGAAATTCATAAGAACATGCAATTCAGTAGGAAAGCCTATTCATGAAATCCAGCAGCAAGGAGGTGGGAGTCTGCCTTTGTGTAGAGAATCTGCCTCAAATCCAACAGTGAGGTGTTGAAGTGTGGTTCAGTTGCAGAACATTGCCTAGCACACAGAGCAAAGTGTATTTAGTCTACATCAGTACAAAAGTTAATGAATATGTAAGTGAACACAGGCCTTCTCTCTGTTCATTTGGTACACCAATAATCTCCATGACTGAATAACTACTTTTTTTTAGCTTAGAGAACAAAGCTTCAATAAAAATACTCTCAGTGGTCACATAGCTCTGGTTGGGACCTACCTGCCAGGTGTTCCCATCAGCCTAGTTCTTTCTTATATTGTCATACAAGTAGTTCTTTTTTAGAAGAAACCAAGGCTGCAGTTCCCCTAGACATGACTACAAAGGAGTTCCCACAGGGGATGTCCCAGTGCAAGACAGCAGGACCTGAGAAGCATGTTGGGAGACTTACTGGAGGTGGATAATGTGTTTCCTCATGAAGAGCAATGGGCTGCTTGTTTCACCCTAAAGAGAAGGCAGGGAGATAATGCAGCCTCTGTGTTCTCAACAGTAGTATTTAAATGCAGACCCTTGTGATGTTGTGAAAAATATAATCTCAGAGTTTAGGCTGACATTGGTTTAAGAGTAACCTGTAACTTTCAAAGTTTAACTTTTCAAGAGAAATAACAGCCATAGTTCACAAAATGTCTTAGGATGTTTGTATAACATGGTCACCTGATCATTTTCTCTCTGCTTATGCCAAAGTTCACATCCTGCTTTGTCTTGGTTTGCAGTTATGCCTGTGGGACACTCAAAGTTCTCCTCTGTGGGTCTCATCATCCAGCAGAGTCCACGCTGGTGCTCCCAGGCTGGGCTTCATGTCCATGATCTGTGCTTGACTCTGGCCACATCTAATTTTCTCTAGAAAATCACAGCATCAGCATGCAAAAGTTGTAGCAAGACGTGATTGAGATTTACTTCTTACATCTTCAAAAATCTATATTTAGCTGGAATCCCCATAGAAAGTTTTATTTGTTTTTCCCATGGGTTATTATGTGTCCCTGGCTGACCTCAAACCATCCTGTTGCCCATTATGAACTTGAACTTTTTCTTTTTCTGCCTACATATGTGAGTAGCACATCTAATGGAACCCAAGTGATTTCTGCAGGCTCGGTAACCACCTTACACCCTCAGCCCAATCCTCAGTCTTGCTTATTATTTTGCTGTTATTTTGTGTCTGAAACAGAGTGGGACAAAAGGGACCTGGCTCTCAAATTCCTAAACAAACCAGAGCAGTGACCATGTGTCAACATCAGATCCCTAGACTTTATGTTACAAGTCCTTGTTTGCTTTCCCTGGTCATGATAAAGTCCATAACAAAAACCAACTACAGGAGAAAATCACTCTTTCCAGCTTATAGGTTATGGTCCATCGTGGAAGAAATTCAAGGCAGGATCCAACAGCTAGGAGCATTAGAAAGTTAGTGGGAATTACTCCAGTACTCAGAGTCAGAGAGAAAACTTTTTACTGAATGATTCCGAATCACTTAGATCTGAAAAGATGTCTTGTGACAATTAGGAACCTCTCACAACTTTACAGGGAAGGCAGTCTTGAATATCTTGTCTCCAAGATCATCTTAGGCTGGTCTTTTCAATCTAGCACTGAAAAGAGATTTTTCTCTGGAGCCAAGAAAATTTCAAGAAGCTTAAATCAAAGATTTTTAGTGAGAATAGTACCAGGTTTGGAGAACAGAAATTGCTGTGCATGGAAATATCAGTCCTGGTCACCTTGTAAGGTATTAGGACTGACTTGTGATTTTCTTGTACAAAGAATCTTCCAGGTTCTCAAAACAGAATTCAGCACTTTAACTGTGCCTTGTTTGTGGTTAACATTGCTGCAATGAAACACCAAGGCCAAAAGCAAGTTGGAGAGAAAATGGCTTGTTTCACCCACACTTCCATATAACGGTTTATCATCCAAAGCAGTGAGGGCAGGAGGTCAAGCATGGTAGAAACCTAGAGTCAGGAACTGATGCAGAAGCCATGGTAGAGTACTGCACAGTGTCTATCTCCCTGTGGTTTTCTCAGCGTTCTTTTTTACAGAACTCAAGACTACCATCACAGGACTAGCACAATTGTCTGGAACCTTTATGATCCACTATTTAAGAAAATGAGAAAAACACCCAACCCACATGCCTACAGTCTGATCCTATAAAGACTTTTTCTTATTTGAGGCTACTTGCTATCAGGTTATTCAAGAGTGTAGCAAGTTGACATAAAATTAGCCACTGCCAACAGTTAAATTTTAGCTGTGGTAGAAACAAATCACAGAATTTTAATCTGATTTATAACTAAGCTTATTTATCATATTTGGTTAATGTTTAAGCTTTCAATTTCCTTTGCCCTTCATAACATGTTCTTCTAGTTTTGTTTCCATTTCTGTTAAAATCACCATGAAAAACAACTTGTTGAAGAATGGGTTTATTTCAGCTTGCAACTTATATTGCAGCAAAGAAGGAAATCAGGGTAGGAACCAGGAGGCAGAAACTGAAGAAGCCCAAACATGTAATTACTAAGCACTTGGAGATGAAAAGAAAAACCATCTTGAGTGTTCACCAAATCTCTACCTTTTTCTTAAGTGTGTCTGGAAGTGATCAGTGTCATTTCATAGCTCATATGGGGCAAACTAATTTGTTGTAATCATGTATGCATGAAAATCCTCAAGTTATTTTTATTTCCTTGTACTAGGAGAACTTTTTTCTGGAGTTAATCAAATTTGGCACAGGCTGAAATTACAGGTTTCTATGAGAACAATTTCCTGGTTAGTAAACAGATATTGCTATACAAGCTGATAACAGTGACAGTCACGTCTCTAGGGAAAAGTGAAGACATCTGCTTGCATCTAAAGAGGCCTTGGAAGCTTACTGCTTCCTGGATTTTCTCATGGCTTGCTTAGCCTGCTTAATTATATATCCATGGTCTAGCTGCCCAGCACTGGCACCTTCAGTCCCGGGCTGGGTCCTCCCACCTCAATTAAATGACCATGACTTGACTACATAGCAGTATGTTGGAGATATTTTCACAGTTGGCATTGCCTTTCCCAAGATGATCCAGGCTTATAACACACAGGGAAGACATGTGAAATGTAACTATGATGGACTGCCTAGATCATGTTAGCTTATTAGGTGTGCCTGTGTAGAATTATCTGCATTACATTTGTTGATGTGGGTAGACCAAGTCTGAAAGTTAGATATTACCTATCTCTGGCTTGTATCTTGTACTGAATGACGTAGGAAAAAATGAGCTGAGCAGCAAGCATACACATATATGTTCAATACTCTCTGTTCTTGCATGTGGATATGAGTAGCTTTTTCAAGTTTTTGCCATCACAAGAATCCCCACAATGATGGACGGCAGCCTGGAAATATGAGCTGAAATATCCCTTGTCCTCTAAGCTATTTCTGTCAGGTATTTTACCAAAGCATTAGAAAGGAAATCAGGACATCTGTCAGACTAAGTACTTTGCAAACAGCATATCTTCACAAAAATCTCAGGAATCCTGCTAGGAAATTTACATAGAATGTACATTTTCTCCAAATCATTTTTCTTTTTGTACAGTATGTGGTATTTTCTCTTGAAGAAGAAAGATGGCAGTGGAGCAAAAAAAAAAAAAAAAAAAAAAAAAAAGTGTTTTCACACGTGAAATTGAACATTTCTCTCTGGGTAATAACTTTCCTAGCGAAGTTATTTTTGTAATTAGGTGTGTATTATAAAGTATAGTATAGTGAGTTGCTTGTAATTTAATATACATTCTTGCTTACTTGTCTGGTAGGAATCTCCTCGTCAAAATCCAGGCCAGTTTATGTTAATGTTGTTTCTCCCTGACTCTCTATTTCACTTCTCTTTAAGCCCTCTGTTTATTTATTTTTTTCTGTTATTGAAACAAAAGTTACTCAGGATAGCTCTTTCAGACGGTTTTCACCAACATGCTCCTAGAAAAAGGAAGAGAAATGAAAGAGACAAATGCAACATGTGTTTCAACACTCCGAACATTTGTTTCTCACTAGAAGGATTACTATGATGGGTATATCCACAACATGAGCCATCATTTCCTAAAGGGGGTTCTTACAGGCCTTGGTGGTTGGTGGTTCCTGGCTTACTTTCCTTCCTTCCTCCCTCCCTCCCTCCCTCCCTCCCTCCCTCCCTCCCTTCCTTCCTTCCTTCCTTCCTTCCTTCTTTCTTCCTTCCTTCCTTCCTTTTTTGATATTTGAGGCAGTCTTCATGTCTCCTTGTGATATGCAGGTGCTCTACCATTACTTCATAATATAGCATTTAAAAAAATTCAGTTTTTGCAAAATTTGTTGCCAGTTTGTTAGTTAGCCTCTTTTTTAGTGCCTGCTGCCAAGTCTCTTGAACACAAGATAGATGAATATATTAGAAGATATGTGAATGGATAGACAGACAGACAGTCAGACTCTTGTGAAGTTGTGAAGAACCTAATCTCAGAGTCCAGAATGGCTTCAAGTTTTCAAAAAACTTGACTTTGGTTTAAGGGTAACTCTATAACTGATCAAAGTTTGTCTTTTTTAAATTATTTTTTTATTTCTTCAAGTTACATCTCAATCACAATCTCCTCCCTACTCCCCCTTCTGGTCCTACCCTCCCACCCTCTTCCCTCTCACCCCCCCATCCCCTTCCTCTTTTTTTTTTTTAAAGATTAAGGTATATATTTCCCCCCCAACAGCTCCTCCTTTCAGTCCAACAAATGGCTCATTGAATTATATCAACAAATACAATACAAAACAATAAAAATGATTAGGCCACAATTATGAGAATTATAAGGCTTAGCATACATTCCCAATGTCCAGTCCATACGTATTTGGCAACTGGCTTTAATATTCTACTATCCAACCATCTCCATCTCCAACTCAGCTTCCATCCTAACTTGCATCACAATTTTTAAAACATCTTCTTAGATCCAGAATACCCTCTTAATTCCTAAACAAGTCAAAATTTAACTATGGGACTATAGCTATCTAGACTTCACCCACATCAGAGACATGAAAAGGATAAATATATCTGATTGTACAGGAAGTACAGAGCCAGCAGCTTCCAAAACTAAGAAATGACACACAACTGGCTGCCTGGACAGTTCCCAATTTCTCTCCATACATTACAGCATCAATCTTCAGCCATTTGGCACCGTTTTTTTTTCTCATAGACATTAATTGTAAAACAGGAATTATGAAGGACTTGCCTACCCTGTCTTGGCAGAGCTAGTAGCTTTTCAAGAGAAATAACAGCCATGGTTCACGGTTCACAGTGTGTGTTAGGATGTGTGAAGAACACAGTTATTCTACCATTTTGTTTCTGCCTATATCAAGTCTACAATCTGCTTTGTCTTGGTTTGCAGCTACCCCTGTGTTATAACCAAGATTCTGTCATATGGGTTTCATCATCCCCTGACTCCAGAAGAATGTATGCTGGTGCTCCCAGGCTGAGATTCATGTCCATGTTCTGTGCTTGACTGTGGCTGCATCTAATTTTCTCTAGGAAGTCACAGCATCACCATGCATAAAGTTGTAGCAAGATGTGATTGAGATTCACTTCTTACATCTTTTTTAAATCTATATTCATCTGCAACCCCCATAGAAAATTCCTTTTGTTTTTCCTACAGGTTATATTATGTGTCCTTTGATGACCTCAAACCATCCTGTGACCCAGCAAGAATTTGAACTCCTGCTGCTTCTGTCTAAAAGTGAGGGCAGTCCACGTGATTAAACTCAGTGACTTCTGCATGATGGAAAAGCACCTTACCCACTAAACTGAATCCCAAGTCTTGATCAAGCAAATTTAAAGAGAGTGAAATCAAAGGTTTTTGTTTTCTCTTATTTTATGTCCAAAACATAATGGAACAAATGTGATCTGGCCTTTGAATTCCAGAACTAACCAGAGAGGTGAGTCTGTGTCACCATAGGATTCCAGGGTTCTATGTTACATGTCCTTGTTTGTTTTCCTCTACTGTGATAAACTCTAGGACCAAAAGCAACTAAAGGAGAAAAGTTTCTCTTTCAGCTTAAAGCTTACAGTCCATCAGGGAAAAAAATTCAAGGCTGGAACCTGAAGTCAGGTACTGAAGAATGCTAGTGAGAATTACACCAACATTCAGAGTCTCAGAGAAAACTCTTCAGTGATTTCAACTGAATAATTTAGATTTTCAAAGAGGTCCTGTGGCAATCAGAACTTCCCATAACTTTTATAAGACAAGCACTATTGTCATAATTTTGTCTATATGACTATCTCATATTGGTCTTTTCAATCTGGCACTGAAAAGAGAGTTTTCTCTGGAGCCAAGAAAATTTCAAGACTGTGAAATCAAAGATTTTTGGTGAGAACATTTTTTTGTTGTTGTTTGGGAAACAAAAATTGCCCTATAGGGAGATATCAGTCTTGGTCACTTCCTATGGGAAAAGGGCCGACACCTAATTTTCTTGTAAAAAGAATCATCCAGGTTCTCAAAACAGAAGTTACCATTTTAAAAGTGTCCTATTTTTTGTGGTTTCCATTGCTGCAGTGAAACACCATGGCCAAAAGCAAGTTGGGGAAGAAATAGCTTATTTCAGTCACACTGCCATATAACAGTTTCTCATCCAAAGCAGTGAGGGCAGGAAGTCAAGCATGGTAGAAACCTAGAGTCAGGAACTGATGCCGAACACATGGAGGACTACTGACTGCATAGTAGCTATCTCTCGATGATTTGCTCAGCTGACCTTCTTAAAGGACCCAAGACTACCATCACAGCACTAGCACAATAGGCTGGAATATTCCTTATGATGTGCTAATTAAGAAAATGCCCTACCAACTTGCCTACAGTCTGATCTTATAAAGGCATTTTCTCAATTGTAGCTCAATGCTCTCGGGTTACACAAGATTGTGGAAAATTGAGATAAAAGTATCCAGTGCAAACAGTTAAATTTTAGCTGTGGTAGAAATAAAACACAGACTTTTAATCTGATTTCTCATTAGGTTTAATTGTCATATTTGGTTAATGTTTAAGCTTTTCATTTTCGTTTCTCCTTCATTGCATGTTTGATTTCCATTTCTATTAAAAGTCACCATGAAAAAAATGCAACTTGCTGACAAATAGGTTTGTTTCAGTTTACAGCATTTATTCCATCATGGAGCAAAGTCAGGGCAGGAAACAGGTGGCAGAAACTGAAAAAGGCCAAAAATATGATCATTAAGCACTTGAAGATTTTTAAAAAAACCCTCCTAAGTGCTACCAAACCTCTAGGTTTTGCTCATTGGTGTCTGGCAGTTACCAACAACTTTTCATGGCTCATATAGGACAAGAAAATGTGTCATAATCTTGTATACATGGCAATCCTAAAGTGATCTTTATTTCCTTGCTCTAGAAGATATTTTTTTCTGGAGCTAATCAAATTTTACAGAAGCTCAAATTACTGGTTTTTATGAGATCCATTTCACCTTTAGCAAAGCGATAAAGCTGTCCAAGAAGACAACAGTGAAAGTCAGATCTCTAAGAAAAGTGAAGACATCAGCTAAGATGAAACTAAGTTATAGTTCCAAGGTTCTAGGGAAGCTGAAGACTCTAGTAGCTGACTAAATTCTGTTAATCATCATTTGTTCCCCAAAACATAATGACTGTTCCTTACCAGCTTCTGATAAGGATTCATCTTTTACTCCTCAATACATAACAACTGTTTTAGAACATAATGATTATTCCTACCACAGTTCCTGTTATTCATCTTTTGTTCCCCAAAACATAACTGATAGTAAGCACACTTCCATTATTCATCTTTTGTTCCCCAAAACATAATGACTGTTCCTAACCACACAAGAACAAATAGATTTGATTGGTTGGACTGTAAAAACCTACATTCTGTAAACTTGATTTAGATACATGAAGAAAGCTCCTATCACTAAATCCTGATTGCTGGAAAGCTAGCTGTAATGTGACACAGAGGTTTGTGGTTTTCAACCTTAAAAGCTCAAGGTTTTGGTGCAGCTCCTGAGTCTGTTCTGCAGACCTTATTGTTCAGTAATTACAATCAGTGGCTTGATTACAATAAAGTTTTATTATTTGTGTTGACCTGATGGATGATTTGTGTTGAATCTAAGCAGATCCCATAACACTTCTGTAATGTTTCAAAGATGTGACAAATAAATACAAAAGCTTCCAAATGGGGTATCATTGGGAACATTTTGTCAGTCTTGCCTAGAGGCCATGTATGTTTTAATTTTGTAGTTCCAATGAGACCCCCATAACAAAAATAAAAGTAAATCAGTAAAAAAAGTTAAGAACAACAAAAATTAGGTCTGGAGGCTCATACCCATAATCCCAGCATAGAAGAGGTCACCAAGAAGACCTCTGCAAATCTCAAACCACTGGGACTTCAGACTGACACACTTGCCTAAGGAAAATAACAATAACAATAAGAAAAGGGTTGAGGTAGATCACAGTGGGCACAGTGTGCTCTGTCCTTGGTATCAACTTTATGGTGAGGTGAGACATATTGGTAATCTGATCTGGAATCTTAGCTCCTCAAGATCATCATCAATTTGATGCCAACTTAGGATACATACAACTATATATTAAATAGAGGAGTGTTAGAAAGTTATCAATATGGTTGGAGAGATGGGTCAGTGGTTAATAGCTTTGGCCGCTCTTCCAGAAGACCCGGGTTTAATTCCTAGCACCCAAGTAGGAGCTCAGAACTCTCTGTAATTCAAGTTCCAGTTGATCTGACTCCCTTACACAGACATGTATGCTGGCCCAAAAACAATGTACATTTAAAAATTACTTTAAAATGTAAAAAAAATGGATCATTAGATAGTCCATGGTCAAGTCCTATAAAACAGAATTGCCCTAATGTTTCTGGATTATAACAAGACATTATTTAGGGCTGTGTCTTCCCAGATGCCAAAGAAGCAGGATAAATGCTGGGCAGTGGTGATGCAGGTCTTTAATCCTAGCACTGGAGTGCAGAGGTAGGTGGGTCTCTGAGGGTATGAGGATAACCTGGTCTACAGAGCAAGTTCCAGAACAGCCAAGGCTACATAGATCCACCTAGTTTGAACTCCACCCACAGAGAAAAAAATAAACACAAAGGTCAAAAAGCAAGATGAAATATCCCCTAGGACATAGGTTTCCCAAAAGGAAGCATATTAATTATCCATGTTGGGTATAATGTCACCATGAGATACTCAGTAGCATTTAAAGTACATGTTAAAGGCACACTCAAGAGGTATGGGCCTATAATCTCAACATTTGTTGAGCAGAGGAATGAGAAATTCCAATTTCCTGAGTCAAACAGTGAGTTTGAGATCAACCATCTGCACTATCTCTGGAGACATTACCATTAGAATGAAGAAATTTGAAGCTTTGGAGATGGCACAAACAAAGGTCTAGTCACCAAACCTGAGTTTCCAGTAACTTGGTCCAGTAAACAGAGGTCTTCCCTAATACATGTTCCAAGAACTAAGAGGTCAGTTGAAGCTTCTGTATTACTGCAACTGGGAGTAGCTTGACCTCTGGGAAGCAAAATGAGGCTTCCTTGGTATGGATTAAAACAGTTCAGTCCCTTCCTTACAAGAGACATCAGGTCTGTCTTCTGAATACCCATTTAGCCTACAGAAAAGTTGTGAACAGAAACTAAGCCACCATATCTGATCAATACCTTGAGCCCTCAGTGAAGGAGTCTTGGAGAATCAGGGTATTGACAACAATGTCTACAGAGAACTTGGGGACCAGGTTAGATTTTTCTGTGTGGCCCAGGCAGAGGGAGGGTGTTTGAGAAAGTGAATATATAGAGTGGGTGAAGACTGAGAAGGCCATTGGCCTCTAAGAAGGTGTGATAAGCAAGAAGAAAAAATGTGTAGGATCCTTAGAATCAGGCTGAATAGAAGTCCATTTCTTGTGAAAATGACTGAGAGGAACAGCCCCTATTCCTCTGGGCTGGAGCTCCAAGATGGCAAAGCCAACTTTCCCTTAGTTTTCAATTTCCACACAAAACTGTCACTCCGTAGTTTAACATTCATTAAACCTTGGACATTCCTGGTGACACACATCATTAATGTAAGCACTGTGGAGGCTAAGAAAAGGTAATCTCTAGAACAGACTAGGCTAGTAGAGAAACCATGACTTAAGAAACAGAAACAAAATAACTATGTTTTGGAGGTTGGATATCTATTGAATCAGCCTGGCATCTGGCAGTGCATGTGGTCCTGGATAGTGGTACTACCTCCTGGATGAGGGCCTGAGGTTTGTCAATGAGAATGCAGCCTGATGCATATTTAAGAGACTCCCTGAATGTTAAAGTCAGGTGCCAAATACATATGGACTGGATATTGGGAATGTATGCTAAGCCATATAACTCTCATAATTGTGGCCTATTTATTTCTGTTGTTTTGTATTGTATTTAAAGTTATAAGAGAAAGAACCATTTGTTGGACTGAAAGGGAGAGCTGTTGGGGGGGAAAAAGAAATACCTTAAACTGAAAAAAAAAGGGAAGAGGATTTGGGGTTAAGGGGGAGGAGGGTGGAAGGGTGGGACTGGAGGGGGGAGTAGGGAGGGGATTGTGATTGAGATGTAACTTGAAGAAATAAAAAATAAATTATTAAAAAAAGAAAGCTCAGGAAACTGGAATGGGCTTTTGGCTTAGCATTGCTTCTCAACACTGCTGAACTGCTGGACACTGCCACACTTTCAAAGACACTAGAGAGATAGCAGCCAAATTTAGGCATAGCCAAATTTGTGTGGAGCCTAGGTGGAAAGCCTTGGTTCCAGGAGACACAGAGAACAGCAATCTGCAGAAGGTTGTGGCCAGGTACTGGGAGAAACTGGGTTAAACCTCCAGAAACTGCAAGAAACAGGGAGAAACTCTGAGAAACTAGGAAACCTGCCAGCAGTCTTGAGAACAGCACCATACTTAAGGGTGGGTGGTAGAGCCCAAAAAAGGGAGCAAGAGTCGGAAGTGAGAAGGGGATGTGTGCCAAATGTTGGCACTGAGGCAGTGCTGATAGAAAAGTCTGGAATTCAAGCAAAGATGTGCTAACCAGTCCCTAGGCCACTCTACACCCTGAGGTGGTAAGAATCAGGTATTCAGGCACCTAGCCACATAAACTGAGACCAGCTGAAGAGATGAGAACTAGAGGCTGAGAAAACACTATTGGAAGGTGCTCCTGCCACAAGCCAGCCAAAGAAGGCTGAGAAAAGTCTGTGGAAGGTTACAACTGCCACAAGTAAGCTTGGGGTTAATGCACAAGAGATGTGGCATAGAATCTGCTTGGAGAAAGTTCATGAGAACCAGATGCTGAAGAGTGTGGCCAGCTGGCACCACAGTGTCAGGAGCAGAGGGGCCTGAGGCTACATTCATCAATGGGCTCATGGCTGCCCAAAGAGAGTGAGGCTGAGACAGGAGCACTCTGAGGCCATGGTGAATAGATTGTGAAGAGACCAAGAAAACAGGCGGGAGTATGGCCCCTGTCTCATGAGGGTGTGACAAGGTCCATAAGAACAGAAGAGTCCTCAACAAGGCTCTGACCTGCAAGAAACTTATGTCTCCAAATAATATCTCAATGTCCCCTAGTGTCCTCAGGAATTCCATTACAATCAAGCCTCCAAAGGCATCCAGTCCCTAAGAGCAACCTATGCCAACAAATGGCTCAAATTTCCCTAGTTCCTACTGAAATCACAATGCAATCAAGTTTCCAGTGGCATAAAGTGCCTACAAGCAAATTATGACATCAAGTGTCTTAAAGTTCTCTAGTTGCTCAAGCAACCTTAATGCAATCAAGTCTCCAATGGTATCTAAAATCTAGAAGAAACATGGTTTACAAGAGTCTTCAGGACCATAAATAAAGCCAAATATCCTTTTCAATACAGATCTGATTATAAACCCAGGTTTCCCAACACTAGCAACCAAACTAGTGCATGCTTGTCCCCTGATGACCTCATCTTCCTCAGGAGTTGTGGTTTCAAGCGTTCCCTAGACTCTCTGGAGCAGTCAGATACATACAATAGCCTGAAAGATTACCTCAAGTCTCCAAAGAAACATCAGAAGAAAAGTCCTAGGTACACAGGAACAAAAGCTTTTTCTGCAAGATGATTTTGATCAATGTACATACTCAAGCATGTAGCAATGACTAGAGCTGTCAGAATAACTTCCTAGAATAGCAGATCCAGGTTGGACTCTGTCTTGTCCCTCTTTCCAGCAGCCATAATAGCCACTCCTCCATCAGGCATCTTCATTCTGAGAAGAATCCCTCACTCTCTGTGGTTCTTTAATGATTGGGTAACATAGAGAGTAGTGGAGGAAGTTAGACATATCTACCTCTGGGGCCTAGCCTGGCATTCTGTTTCAAACCTTGTTCCAAAATGGAACCACATTATTACCCTGCAGTGTCTCAGGGATCTAGACATAAGGACACCTAGTAAAACCCTGAACACTCTAGCTGAATCTTTCCTAGTTTTTTTTGTTTTGTTTTGTTTTGTTTTTTTTATGTCAGGCCATACATACCCAACCTACCTTTGTATCTCCTTTTAGGCATCAACAGTCTCACACCTCTCTTTGTGTGTGTCAGGTGGTGTTAGAACCAAGCTTAACTTTTGCCATCTTGACCTTCTGGCCCAGGCTGAGGCAAGCATGTTTTCTTCTAATTTCTCTTTTATTGCTCTAGACCCAGAGACAACTGGACTAAGAACAAAAAGAACAGAATTTTTCAGAAATGCCAGCAATAAACTGAAGCTCTAACACAGATGTGGGTCAATCATTAAATTACTGTGGCCACTTATGTGTCCTTTTGCCTCTTGCAATGGTTTGTGCTCCGTTCCCAAGTGCTACCTCATTCTGGAAGCTTCTCTCGATGTTCATCAGTTTTGGGCAGGTGCCATGTGTAGTCTCCAAGGGGATCTGCTTGTTTCTCAAGCTGCATCTGTAGGTACTGACCTGGGTCAGCCCACAGCGGTTGAAGGCCCAACCAACCTCAGCTGAAGTCCCAGTACCAACAGCAGCTACATCCTGAGGCCCCGGATCATGCTCAAGCCTCAGTTTCATCTGCTGAGATCTTGTAATGAATCTTTGAAGTCCTGGATATGATGGAGGAATTGCAGACTTGGAGTTAATCCTGACTTCACACAAACTGCTCAACACTTGAGGAAGAATCGTTGGTATAAACCAAGAAATCTTAATTGCAAGGAAGAGGTAGTCTTGCAGTCAAGGGTCAGGATATTTATGAAATGTGGGGTGTCTTAAGGAGTAAACGTCTTACCCTGTTGTTGGTTTCTAGATACAGATCAACTGCTCATTCTGGATTTAGAGCTTCTTCTGTACCTGCCAACTTAAGTGGGCTTGGGCTGAGGTTTTATTTGTTTTGCTTTTCATATGGAGGGCTTTTCTGAACCTCCAAGCACTCCTCCCTCCCAGATCAGTTTGATTTTTTGACACTGGTTCCAATGTTATTTCAGAAAAGCTGGCTGGACATTTTCTCTGTACTCCCTTGCTTTAGTCCCCTGAATAGTGCAATATTAGTTGGTGACTGAGATTTGGGCAGAAATTAGAAATTCCTCAGGGAGTTTTCTTTTCCATGTTTGTTTCATTTATTTTTCTCATTAAATACAGTCGGTGTTTTTGAGTAAAATTTAATGTTGTTCATTTTTCTACCTCCCATTTGAAAACATCACGATGCTAAGTAACTCTGAGGCTAGAGATGGCAGTCACCTAGGATATTTGCTGTCAGACTGGAGAGGTGGCTCAGTGAGTCAGAGCATTGTTAGTTTACCAGGAAAGCCTGTTTTAACAACTAGACCCCACCAGGTGACTCAAAATCACCCACTTGGAATAACAGTCCTTGAGCATCTGAGGCCATCTTGTGGCATCCTGTTGCCCTAGGCATACCCATGCTGTATTTACACGTGTGCAGGCAAAACACTTATAGACATAACAAAAGAACAGATTGCTTGTTGATATTGAAGCATGGAATTTGGTTGTGGCACCTTGGTCTCAAGCTCCATGTGTGCCTGTAATTTGAGTTCTCGTGGCGATGAAACCCACTTTTTGACTCTGCACCAACACTTACAAGAGAGACACATTTACACAAACATAAAAGAAAAAATTTTTTAAATCTTTAACAGAAACAAAAGTAAAAAACTATATTTGTCATGTTAGTTCACAACATTAATCTCTGGGTTTGGGATACTGATGCAGACAAATCTTTATCAGTTTAAGGCCAATGTGTTACATATAGTGGGACTGTCACAAAAACAATCTTAAAAATTCTGTACTTATGTGAATGTATTTGTTGGTTAAAAATTGGGAAATACTTCAGGAAACATTTTTTACAAATTTTTTCTTGTCAGAATGTTAGTTTCACTTTTAAAAATTGTGTATATATGGGGGGAGGTTTTGTGTGGTGTGTGTGTGTGTGTGTAAATTCCTGTATGCATATAACCCCATATCTGGAGCCTGGGAGGTCAGAAGAGGCAATGTGATCTCCTGTGAGTGGAAATACAGGCAGTGATGGTCCAACATGTGGGTGATTGCAACTGAACTCATGTCCTTTGCCAAAGCAGTAAATTCTCTTAACTGCTCTTAACCACCCAGCTCTCTCTCCATTCAGACAGAGTGTTAATGGTTCTAAATCATATGTGGGAATCACTGACATAGTCCATAATGCTCAGAGTCCATAGGAATAAAATGCTACCTTTGTTTACTTCACATTCAACCTGACTCTTCTTTCTAGTCCCATCAGTCTCACTGTCAGCTGCAAGTCCAATTCTAGGTGATCCTATGTCCTCTTCTTGCCTGAGAGTACATTGTATACCCCTGTGGTACTTTGTGCAGACTGAACACTTATACCTATAAAATAAAAACCATAAATCTTCTCATTAAATGCTCTGAAGCATGCAACACTAAACTCTATCCAAGCCTTCACCTTTAAAATACTTTTGTGTATCCACCAGGAATAATTGCTCACTCCAGGGGTGTACATGTCAGAAGAAAGCTTGCAGGAGTTGCTTTTTTTTCCTTCTACTTTTTTAGCCCCAGGGATGAATCATAGAACAACAGGTTTTGAGGTAAACTGCTTTCCCAGAAGTGCCACCTCTTGTGGCTCCCTCTTCCCTTCTACTTTTTATTTTGACCCTGGGTCTCACTACCCAGTTTCTCCAAATTTCCAGTAATCCAAGGAAATCTACTTCTCCAAAACTTCCTATTGTCACCTGACCCACAATGATCAGAGGACCCTCTCTACTTCTATGTAACACATCTTCTACTTCCCCAGTGAACTCAAATTTCCAAAGTTCTCTAGGTGCATCAGGTCTACAAAGTCAACAAGGTCTCTTGGCTTACGAAGTCTTTCAGTGTCACAAGTTTCTCTCAATGATCTGTGGAGGCAGATGATAACATATGTCATGATCATCAAGGAACAAAAACTGGTACTACAAGTATATTTTACTAACTGCATATACCTGAGCCAGGAGGAACACATGACAGAGGCTCAAAGGCTTGGCCTGATGGAACAAATGGTGAAGGTTTGCTGCTCCTGTGTTTCCTTCTTCCCTAATCATATAACCACTTCTCTGTCATCCAAGTGCACACTTCTCTCACTGCTGTATTTCTGGTGCTCCTCCATTGCTTGGGGTTCCTTGACCCAGTTCCAAGTTGTAGAAAATTGGTGAAGATGTATTCAAGGTTGAATTTGCATCCATTTTAGACACTTTTTGCTAAATTCTGATTCAACAGGTAGGCATACAGACCCCACTGTGTCAGAGAGGCCTAGATATTAGGGTCCCTCAAAATTCGCAACACCTAGTTGGGGCATCTTTATTCTGGGGGTTTTAGGTCCATATCATCCTGTCTTCATCCTTCTTGGGTCCAGGAATGTTAGACTTTTATGATATGTGTTGGGTTGAGACCAAGGATGACCTTTTACTCCCAACATCTTCACATTTTGGACATAAATGATGCACCTGGCCACTTCTGATCTTGGCTTTCCATTGTATCTCAAGATATGATTCAAGAACAGGTGAACTATAGAGTATGGGAAAAAGGCTTGAAAACTGTGTGGGACTCCTGGATGTGAAAATCGTGATAGGCCTACCTGCCGAAAAGTTGTGAACCCCTTGTTGCCTCTGTGGGCACAGATTGTGTGAGCCAGAGACCTTCAGGTGTCAGCCGTTCTCCTCAACTCAGTCCATTGTGTAACTCCCTAGACCAGGAATCCAGCTTGTCCATCTTTGATCAACGCATGGAGGAGATGTGGTTCAGAAAGGTCCAAGTTACATGGCAAAGGCCGTGGGAGAAAGGTAGAGAATTACATAGGAAGCAAGGCCACCTATCTAGTAGTAGGTCTAGTATTTTCCAAGTTTATAGCCTCATTCTCAGCTGGACAGTGCACATTCTATGTATGAGAGACCATTGAGTGTCAGCACTCCTCCTCTACTCAGACCTTCAAATACTGCCCCAAACTCAGATTCCATCTTCTCCATGTGTTAAACACTATCAGTTGTGAGCTCTTCTCCTCAACTTAACCCCTTGAGTACTTCTCCAGAAAAGGAAGCCATTTGATCCAAGAATGATTGGGCCTGCAAGGAGATCTACCTAAAGAATTCAAGATCTAGGAAGCAGAGGGAGAAAATTAGAGTACTACAGTTAAAGCAAGGCTAGGATTCCCATGCTAGAATTGTGAACCACAAAGTCACTGTATTTCTCCTGTCTTCTGTCTGTTATAAATCTTGTCCCAGATACAGTGCAGTGTCATTTCTCCTTTTTCACTCAGCCACTCCACTACTTCACCAGACTGAAAATACAGTTTCTAAATGTGAGAGAGACCATCATTTGTCAGCTCTATTCTTCCATCAATGCAAGTATGTGCCTGGGCCCAGAGTTCATCTCTCCATTGATCAGTCCAATGAGAGTCTCTTATGTGAAGTCCTCATGTGTGTACAGTCTGTCCAAACCACAGCAACAGGAGACAGAATCCAAGGTCAATCAGCAGCTTATGCATAATCTGCAAACCAAGTTCCAGCCCAAGATTAAGTCCCAGCCCAAGCTCCAAGCCCAAGATTCTCAGAGACAGCCAGGAGCACAGAGGCAACAATGGCCCTCATATCAATATGGCCTACCTCTGTAGCAAGGCCTTCTGATGCCAACATAGCCTCAGGCTGCAGTACACACACCTTATAGCTATTTTGATACAGTATTGCTTCATGTAGTCCAGGCCTGCCTGTATATTCCAACTATCTTTTTCTTTTGCTGAGTCTTTAGACTATAGGTGTGAGCTAGCACACCTGGCCTCACTATGACCTTCTCTCATCAATTAATGAGTTGTGCCAATTTCCTATTGTCTTATTTATACTTTATCCTTACATCGATAATGTGATTTTAATATATTTCCAAGTATCTATCTTACTGCTTTACAGTTTGCCATATTATCAAAAAGAGTAAAATCTTCGATGCTCGATATGGTTTGGAGAAAAAGAGCAAGAATTTAGCACCAAGTAAGTTCCCAGAATCCATGTTCTGTGTCTTCCAGCTTCCTGGACCTTGATTACAGGGATATGCCATCCCTTTGGACGTCATGGGCACATACAGCCACATATGCACATACTGCTTTCATAAACTAACTTTAAAAAGTGGAAGAATGAGTAATCACTTGACCATCATAAAAGGTTGAACTAGCTTGGTATGATGGCCTACACTTTTAATCCCACCACTCATGGTGCAAAGGAAGGTAGACTTATGTGAGTTGGAGGCACTCTCTATAGTGAGATCCAGGACTGTCAGGGCTATGTAGATCCCCTGCATTAACTGATAAAGTAAGGAAAGAAATGAGAAAGGAAGATAGAGGTACACAGTAATGGGAAGAATTAGTAGGGCACATGGACTGCAGGCTGGGTAGAGGTCTATTTCCTGAAATGGTCACCTACCAAAGAAGCTGCAACTTTCTTTGGGCTATAGAGAAAGACAACACCTTAGTAAGGTCCCAGGGCAAGGCTAGGCATATAAGAGTTCATAAAGATGGCTCAGTGGGAAAAGAACTTGGTGCTTTTGCAGATGATCTGGTTTAGTTCCCAGCACTCAAACAATGCAGCTCATAACCACCTATGACTCTAGTTCTAGGAGATCTGTCACCATCCTCTGGTGTCTCGGACAACTGCATATTTTGGTGGTGCATATGTAAGCAGCTGCACATGCAGACACATAATTAAAAATATAAGTGAATAAATAAATAATAGTCTTTTATAAAAACGACCACAGTTCTGGACACTTTGGCACAAACCTTGGCCTTGGAACTAAAGAAAGACTTGGGAAAGAGTTGGATGGAGAGATGAGAAATGTGAGATGTGGGCCCTCCATATTGATCAGTGCTCTGTAGCCCTTTTCAATTTCTATCCATGGTGAGCACTCTATTACAGTCATAGATTTGATTCATATGACATCCCCCCTGGACTGAATCAAGCAGACAATTTCAGCCAACCAGGTGGTTCCTGGAAGAGAAGGAAAATTGTGTTCACTCCACCAGAACTCACAAAATACCACATAAAGCTAACATTGTATACAGTTTCCAGCAGAAATGTTATCTCTCTGTCTTTCTCTGTCTCTCTGTCTCTCTTTCATACGGTCTTATATAACCTGGGCTTCCCTGGAACGCACTATGTAGCCACAATTGCTGTTGAACTTTGTTCCCCTGTGTCCATCCCTGGAATTAGATATTTTCAGTCGTGAAGTACACTGCCCAGTTTGTCCTGCTCTAGAAATCAAACCAAGGACTAAGTGCATGGTAGAGAAACAGTCTATCAACTGAACCTCATGATCAGTTCTAGAAACACTATGTGACTAATAAAATGTTAGATCACAGATAGCTCTGATGTATTCAATGTTTGTCTTCTGGCCACAGGGAAGATTCCTGCTGATCTCAGTACAGATACATGGGTGGAGAGAGGCATACAGCCTGGTAACTCTTGTGGAGACTATTTCAGTTGTTAATCAATCAGTCTACAGATCCTTTTTAGCTTGAGAAGCAGAACATATCTACTCAATGAAGGGTCATCTACTTCTTTACCTCCATGTACCTCATAACCTCAATTTTCTCTTGTTCCTATGACCCTGATTGATCTCAATATTTCATGGTTGTTGCAAAATCCACATGTTTAGTTTTGTGACTGGTTGCTTTACTGAGCATAAAGTCCTTAGACTATTTTCCCATTCTAGAGTGTGTCAGATGTTCTTTCTGCTGAAGGTTGATTGGTGTGTGTGTGTGTGTGTGTGTGTGTGTGTGTGTGTGTGTGTGTGTG
>CAJQZJ010026257.1:7484178-7502000 GCA_907164525.1 Lophiomys imhausi
GTGTGTGTGTGTGTGTGTGTGTGTGTGTGTGTGTGTGTGTGTGTGTGTGCATGCTCATAAACTATAGTTGGCTCATGCATTCATCCAGTGATGGATATTTGGCACAATTGAATTCTTTGGAATTTGTCTGAATTTTTTCTGTTTCTTTCTTTTTATAGAGAGTGTTTATAGAGTGCAGAATGGCTTGAACTCTTTATCTTCTAGCCTCCATAGATCTGGTGCTGGAACTTTAGGCATACACCACCACATTTGATTCTACAATCTAATTTTATATTCATTTTTATACATAAACATTTATTAATTTTATTTTATGTGTATGTTTTTTTGTGCTTGAGTGTATGTATGTTTACCACATGTAACCAAGAACTTACAGAGTAGAGAACAGATATCTCATATTTTTTAACTGGACTTGTTGATGGATGTGAACCATCATGTCTGTGCTGAGTTGTCTGCAAGATGAGCCAGGGCCCTGAATTTTTGAGCCACTTCTCCAGAGCATTGATTCTACTCTATTTTAATTGAAGTAGCTGAATGTATTTGTATTCCATATGTGTTCTGTGCTACAGAGACAATGAGGGGATGAGAGAAAAACCCAGCACTTTATCAGTTGCCTAAACCAAGTGCCAATTAGTCAACTTGATCCTCTGGAATAGCAGCCAGTGCTCTTAAACACTCATATATCCCTGTAGTCCTGAATTACTTTTCAATTTTTTTCTATTGGAGTTGATTTCCAGCTCCATTCAATCCCTATAACATTGTCCTCATTACTGGCTATTGTGAAATGCTGCTACCTCTCAATGCCCTGCCATGTCCTTCCAGTTCCTTGAATTTGTAGACTCTGGTCCATTCCCTTCTTATCATCTAGACAAGTCTTCTGCCTGAGCAGTCTCCTCACTTATTATCTCCACATTCCTTCCTTTCATTTCCATTTATAAATGGTTTCTTGAACTAAGTCCTCACTGGTCCTCCTGGTTCACTCATACCCAGGAATAGAACTTGAGAGTCTCTGCTTCTGGATCTTTTCCTATGGACTCCTCTAATTTCTTGGATGGTCTCCTGAGCTGTCATTTCACCATATTATACTATCAGATTTGATCCTTCTTTCTGAAATTGTAAATGGTGTTAGTCAATGTTCCCTGCTCCTAAGGATGTGGCATTCATTAACTGAGTGAGCCATATTTCTTTGATGGACAGTTAATAGTTTTTGATCCCACATCTCATTTAGTGGATAGAGATACAATTTAATGAAAAGCACTTGCTTAGCAAGTGAGAAGGTTCAATTTCTCTCCAGGAAAGAAAAGAATCTCACCTGATTTTGGATAAGTGACTATGAGTGTGTCTTCATACTTTATTGCAAAGCTGTCACATACTTGTCTTATAATTTCAGATGAGTGGAAAACAGGAGATTAAGGAATCCCTTCTATCCATAGAAAATTGTCTGTCATGATCATAAACTCTGGGTATTTTCTGTTTGGATTCTGCTGTTGGAGGTGCTGACAGATTCCTGGAATCTGAATTTTTTTTTTTTTTTTGTTTTTCGAGACAGGGTTTCTCTGTTTAACAGCTCTGGCTGTCCTGGACTCGCTTTGTAGACCAGGCTGGCCTCGAACTTGCAAAGATCCGCCTGCCTCTGCCTCCCAAGTGCTGGGATTAAAGGCGTGCGCCACCACCGCCCGGCTTGGAATCTGAATTTTAAAGTGAGAACAAAATGGTCTGTGCTCCTGCCCCACTGGTTGTGAAATCAAGTGGCTGATGAAAACAAACACATATTGTTATGTTTGGTCATAACCTTGTACTGAGAAACTGTCAATGTTTGCACATTACTTCCATGAAAATAGAGAGACAAACAAACACTCGGGAGAATCGGTATGATGATTGATGTTGGTTTTAGTTTTGCTATAAGCTCTGTGCACTAAAGAAACTCTTTTTTTAATATTTATTTATTATTTCAGGTTACATCTCCATCATAGTGTCCTCTTTCCACCCCTCTCAGTCTCACCCTCCCACCCTCTACCCCCATCCCTTCCATCCCACTTCTCTGGAGTGGAGTGTCCATACATAACAGTCCCCTGCCCCAGTTCAGCAGTCATATGAGGGCCAAGAGTCTCCTCATACACTGGGAGCCTACAAGGCAGCACAACTAGGGCAAAGTGTCTCTGTGACAGGAAAAAAGTCTATGTTCACCTTCCCTTTGGTGCATTGGTTGTAGTATAGTTATCCTGTACTATATGGCTAAAACCCAACTATAAGTGAATAGATGCCATGTGAATCCTTCTGAGTCTGGGTTACCTCACTCAGGTTGAGCTTCTCTAGTTCCATCCATTTGGCTGCAAATTGCATGATTTCGTTGTTTCTGATAGCTGAGTAGTATTCCATCATGTAGATGTACCACAGTTAGAAACTGTCTTAGCTCATAGAGAGTTCCTGGTTTGGTCTGTTTTTTCTTGTCACTGAAGGTATATGTGAGAGAGACAAGTCTTGGTAATGAGTGGTTGGTGAAACTTTTTTTCATTTTGAATAGTGTATACAGGTGTAATGTCCCTATACATCATAGGCAAGTATTCTGTCATTAGCTTAAATGGCAATGTTGGTTAAAATAAACTTTGGAGACAATATATCACTAAGTTGCCAAATGACCATTTTGTGCTGTTCTCTTGTATCAGTCTCCTGAACATGGAATACATCAATGGGTAGATGGGAACATGGCTGGGCAGGAAGGTAGGTAAACAGAAAGAAATATAAATAAAAATATATTTTATTATTTGTTACCTGTCATGCATACATACACAGATTTTGTAACTTGGTTATTGTCTCAGTTACTTTTCTATTGCTGAGATAGAACAGAATGACCAAAGAAATTTATATTATAAATCCTTTAATTTGGCTTATGGTTTCAGAGAGCTAGAATCCCTGATGGTGGAGAACTGCAGGGAATTATGGAATTGGCCTAGTCTGGCTACCTTTAGAGGCATGCACCCTTGATTTTCTTTTCAGGTTAGAGTTCAAGGCTCTTGGGGCACTGTGTGCCTCTCAGTTCCCAAGAAACAGAGGCATTCAGGAAAGAAGGAAGCATTCAGGGCACCTTGTGTTTGTCGGTATTCTCTAAAAGTCAACAAAAAATAGAAATTTGGCAAAACAGTTGGTCTTAGACGTTAACCCTGTATAACTTCAATATGTCACTGTAACCTGGCAACTATCATTGTATTTCTCCTCTCAACTGCCATTATATTTTGTTTCTCCTACGTTTATAAAGAGCTTAATTGCTTGCAATAAACTGGTCACAGCCTCCGTCTTGCTGCATCCCCCTCCCCCCCCACCGCCAATCTATGCCTGGTCAAGACTCATTTTGCATTGTCCGTATCATGTAATCTTAGCCCAGTAAGTAAATGCTGGTGATTATAGAGAGTAATTGCAGCTAAGAGCTAATATTTTGATCCACAAATCAGACCAAAGTGTACCAAAAATTAGTGGAGATTGGTGTGAAAGCATGAAATAGAACCTTAGCTGAGCTTATTTTTTATTTCTTGTCTAAAATTTTTGACACAGTTAGGAAATATTTGTATGATTTCTTCATCATTCTATGTATTTAAAGTATCATGAATAGTTTAAAATTATAATAATTTATTTACTTTGTATGTAGTATCACTGTGGTATATGTGTAGAAATCAGAGGATAAATTGGGGAAGTTGAATCTCCATTTTGCCATGTTAGTCCCAAGATTAAGCTCAGGTTTTCAGGCTTGGAGGAAAGTGTTTTTACTCAGTTGGCCATCTAAACAGCTCTAGATTTGATAATAAAAGGATCTGAGAAGAAATGCTGAGTTTTTAAATATTTCTCTATGACACAATTAAGTACAAGGACAAAAGATCATATGGAATATTTTTGTAGAGTTACAGATAGTTTTCAATATTATTCCAGTGGAAGAGTTCTTTAGGAAAATCTCTGTCTTCTGGATTACTTTCTCCAAGCCGTCATCCTAGGATATTATGAAGTTGTTTTTCTAATTCCCACTGATGTCTATAAAACAGATTAGGGCAGGTCTTATGATAGGCCTCAAGTACCAGCTTGTTTCTCACTTCTTCTGGACCAAGATTCTTATGGAGGTGACTAAGGTTCTCAATCCAAATAACTTAAAACTGCATATATTCTACAGATATAAATGTTCATATTTACTTATCTTTACAATTTTTCTTAGTGCTCAAATATCCATTGGCAGAAAAAGTATAATATTCTTGGTTGAGAAAAATAGTAGATATCCATATCCTGACATTTCAAGAGAGTAGAAATCTAAGACCTGGTGTTTGGTGGCATCTGTTCCAACTTTGAAAAAAAGCAGGTTTGTTTCTGGCATCTCTCCTTGGAATGTAGTTTGCTATCTTTTCCTTGAATCTAGATCCCATCTTCACTCTGTGTTTCTGTTGTAACTTCCTCCTCTAATGACACTAATTCTATTGGATTAGTGTCCCCATGAGTCATCTCATTTTAACTTACTTGTCTTTGTAATGGTGGCACATATAAATAGTGTTGTTATTGCTCAGTTATACATCAATTACCATAAATTAAGAATTTCAACATTTGGAGTGAGACTTTCAGAATAGAGCCTCTATCTGTAACCCCTGTGAGAGCTTGGGGATATGGCTCAATGGTAGCATATCTTTCTTATATGTACAATTCTTGTGCTCAGTCTTCAAACAACACAAAATAACTAGCTACCTCCAAGTCATACACACCTCATTTCTCAAAAGAGTAAAGTAGTGACATATTTGAGACTAGGATTTCAAAATACGAAACATTAAGAAATGATAATTCAGAGTATACATTGATATAACCCCTTCACAAAGTTATATCCAAAAAACAAAACAAAATGAAACAAAAACCAAACCAAAATAAATAAAATAAAAACTCTATAAACATGAATTGGAGACATAGCCTAGCAGTTAAGAGTTCTCACAGATTTTGCAGAGGACCTGAGTTTAATACACAGGACACAGGCTGGGCAGCAATCCACTGTCTATAACTGCAACTTCAAGGGATTGCATCTCTGTTCCAGCCTTTTCTTTTATTTATTTATTTGTTTGTTTGTTTGTTTGTTTATTTATTTATTTATTGTTTCAGGTTACATCTCCATCATAGTGTCCTCTTTCCACCCCTCCCAGTCTCACCCTCCCACCCTTTATCCCCTAACCCTTCCATCCCACTTCTCTGGAGTGGAGTGTCCCTATTTAACAGTCCCCTGAACAAGTTCAGCAGTCATATGAGGTCCAAGAGCCTCCTCATACACTGGGGGCCTACAAGGCAGCACCACTAGAGCAAAGTGTCTCATTGACATGAAAAAAAAGTCTATGTTCATGTTCCTTTTGGTGCGTTGGTTGTAGTATAGATATCCTGTACTATATAGTTTAAATCTGACCATAAGTGAATAGATGCCATGTGCATCCTTCTGAGTCTGGGTTAGCTCACTCAGGATGAGCTTCTCTAGTTCCATCCATTTGGCTGCAAATTGCATAATTTCATTATTTCTGATAGCTGAGTAGTATTCCATTGTGCAGATGCACCACAGTTTTTTAATCCATTCTTCTGTTGAGTGGCATCTGGGTTGTTTCCAATTTCTAGCTATTACAAATAAGGCTGCTATGACACTTCCTTGTAATTTGTTGAGGAGTCATTTGCAGCCTTTTCAAGTACTGCCATATATCTCTCACACATACATATGCATAAGTAAAAATTGATTTTAAACAATTAGGTGATTGAGTGAGTCACAGTTCAACAGTTCAGAGTGCTGGGTGTTTGCTGTTCCATAACTCCAGGATTTTATTGTCAGCACCAAAATGGCATCTCTGAATTGCTTCTATCTCCATATCCAGAAGTTCTGATGTCTTCTTTTGTTCTCAGTGGGCACTCTATGCATATGGTACATAGACACACATGCAGACCAAATCTGCATTCACATAAATAAAATTAAAAAGTTAAAAAATCAATAAATATAATTCTTAAATATTTGTAATAGCTGATTACAAACAGCTCCTTGTATAGACAGTTTTACTATGGCTCCTCAATAAGAAAGCCCTAGCATGAATATAGCACCAGGTTTTGGGTAAAATCCATTATGAGCAAAGGGAATTTTCATGATGTTTTCTCTCAGTGTTAATAAACACCTAACTCTGGTACTTCCATCCATAGGAAGGTCAGCAATACTAGTGGATATAAGTTAAGAGGTTTATCAGCTAATGTATGGGGCCATCAAACTAAGTAGAAAAAGAGAAGCTAAGATTTTCACAAATATTTTAAAGCCATTTTTAGAAGGCACCGGTGGAATGTCAAAGGACCCTCCTGAGGAGAACATGTAAAGGCTCACTGCCCTTTCCCCTACTAAACTTCTCAGCTTTCTCTTAACTTACACCTTTATGTTTCCTCTTACCTTTACCACATCTGACTGTAATAGCCTGTGTCTGTACAGTTTCTAAGAAAGACTGCCTATCTTTCATCTCAGAAGTCCCAGATGCTTAACCCTCTGCAGCCTCTGTTCTGTGTCCTAAATCTCACCTGAGTATGTAATCAGACAAGTATTTGCTATCAAAGCAGTGTGGTGAGACAGATCTGGATAGATGTTCCCATCCAACAGATGAAGAAACATATTCCAGAGCCCTCCAGTACCTACAGAGACAAATTCACCTTGAAGATTGAAGAATAACCTTTAGTCACAATTCTCTGTGCCCTGTGGCATCAGGTCTTCATCTAGGGAAGCAATTATAATCAAGTAATGTATTTGTAACATACCATCATTCCAGATATTTAAATTGTATGTACTATTTTCTTTTTGAAAAGTGGGTTCAAATAATGACACATGCCAGATATGTCAGATCTCCAATATTCGAGGACCATTGTTGTGGCTTGTCACTAAACCAGAGATTTCAGTGGCTCTGACCTCAACAGATGGCTTGACTCAAGGTGTGCACAACTAGACAAGAAGCTATAGTAATTCAGAGTATTTAAAATCTAATGATTGAACGTGGTGCTTCCAATATGGACAACAGTAATGGGGGACTTTGATGCCCAGGACAGGAATTAAGCTTGTTAAAATTAATTAAGATTATTTTAAAATTCAAAATTATTAAAATTAATTCAAAGTTTAATTAAAATATATTATTGAGTTTTATTAATGAAAAAACTTGGCTAATTGTGAGTCAGTAAGATGAATCTGTGGGTAAAGTGCTTGCTGGGCAAGAATGAGAGGCTAAGTTGAGATACCAGTACTCACATTAAATAAAGGAATTCTTCAAAATGCCTGTAAACCCAGGGCTGATGGAGAGGAATGGGGACAATGCAGATAACGTGGACTCACTGGGAAGCCAGCCTAAAGGAGTCAGTGAGCTCTGGATGCCATGAGGAAAGACCCTTTCTTTAAAAGGTAAGGAAAGGATTGATTGAGAAAGTCTTTCCAGATCCACCTCCATGTTCAACATACGAGGGATCATGTCTGAAGACACATACACATACATGTGCACATGCTGATCACACATGCATAAGCACACATACTCAAACACACATGCTAACACATGACTCAAGTACACACACGTGCATATCTCACACATGTCCATGTATAAACACTGCAAGATCCCTACCACACATGTATACACACATGTGCACATACAGAAACATATGTGTGTGTGCATACACAATTACACATTTATATATACACATGCATGCATACAACAAAGTATGTGAGTGTTAAATTGTGGGTTTCTAACTCTACTGATAACCGTTCCATTGTCTTTTAATTGGGGTGGAATTACATGCAGGTATTGCAGGTTTGACATTTGTTCAACAGTGTGATCAGAGTGTGCTCTATAACTCAGCATCAGCTAAGGCCTGAAATCCTCAGGAAACAATCAAGTTTAAAGAGTAAGACAGCACTTCAGCTAGGTTCCAGGACAAGACTAGATACAAAAGAGTTCAAAAAGATGATTTGTGTTTAAAATACTTGCTTATCTAGAACTGAATGCACTTCCCAGCACTCAAACCAGACAGCTCATAACCACATATAACTTTTGCCCACTGGTCTACTGCTGAGAAAAGCTCCAATAAGTATTCAAAAGGCAACTGGGTTTTATTAAGATTCATTTCATGTGCATGTCTTTCTCTGTGTCTTTATGCATATGTGCGTGGCTTGCCTTGGGTAAGTAAGAAGTCAGATACTTTAGATCTGAAATTACAAGGGTTAGACTAGCCCCCAACTGAAATGCATACTGAGAGCTGAACCCGGGTCCTCTGAAATATCAAGTTCTTAGGCACTGACCCATATCTCCATGTAATACAAATGTAGATGGCCTTACGTTTGTTTGTTTGAGGAAAGAACATTAGCAAAGGTGATAAAATGTACTGGATTCATATACACAGCACTGTACACTCACCCATCAAAACTACTTTTCCAATAATAGTGATCGGTGGGATTTTCAGTATTACTGATTATTAGTGATTGATTATTGTGATGTTCCCTTAGCTAATCCAGAAGATTGAGTGGCTCTGATCCCAAGAGACAGTCAGTGGATGTAAAACCAATCATGACCACAAATTAATCCAGAGTATTTAAAGTCTGATACAGGAACACACTTCTTCACATATGATGAACTGTATTCAGGAAGAAATGATTTATTTGTCAGGAGTCATTGAATTTAAGTTTATTAAAATTAATTTCTAAAATTATTGAAATTATTTAGCACAATTTTTAAAATTAAAATAGATAATTTAACTTAAACTTTAGATGAAACTTGCCTAGTTGTGTGTCAATGAGATGGTTCGGTAAGTAAAACTTCTGACTGTTCAAGAATAAGGACTTAAATTCAGATCCCGCTGTCCACATTAAATCCAGGCATTGTTACAAAAACCTGTAACCCTGTCACTAGAGTAGATTGGTGGAGACAGGCAGAAAACAGAATCTCATTAGGCAGCTAGAACAGCAGATGCATTAAGTTCTTGGTGCCACAAGGGAAGAGCATGTATCAATAATAGAAGAGAATGACTGAGAAAGATGTTCCATAATCCCCCACATATTGAGAAGCCTGTCTACACAAACATGCACATACACTTGTGAACAAAGTACACATTAACACACATGCACACACATATTTATTGACATATGTGAACACACCACAGAAGAACAAGTACACCCACATGTATGCACATGTATACATGCACATATGCACACTCAGAATATTTGGAAGTTAATGTTTTTTTATTTTACTATACTGCTGTCTTTTCACATCGCTGCTTACGTGGAGTAAATTCACCCAGTGAATACTACAAGTTCAGCATTTGTGCAATAGTATGATCTGAGAGTGCCTTGTTATTTTATTCAGTATCAGCTAAGGCGTGATAATCTCAGAGATGAAATTTTAGCAAGGTCCCAGGAAAAGGCTAGGAAAGCAAGTTTTGCCTAGGCACAAGCCTTAGTGGGCAAAGCACTTAGTGCACTTGGAGAGGACTGTGTTCAGGTCCTAACACTGAAACTGGGCAGCACATGACCGTCTATAACTCCAATTTGATTAGATCAGGTGCCATCTTCTGATGTCTCATGCACCTACAGGTGTGTTATCATATGTAATCAGCAACACATATATGCACATAACTAAAATTAGAATAAAATAAATTAATGGAAAGAGTTTATAAAGATAAACTCACTCAGATTTGTGCACTTCAAGAATGCCTTTGCCCTTAAAACAGAAGAAGAAAGACTTCAGGAAAAGCTGGATGAAGAGGGAGAGGTGTAGAGATGTGGCTCCTTCTGGTTAATCAGTTATATATATATATATATATATATATATATATATATATATATATTGAATTCTATACATGGAGATCACTCCACTGCCATCATTGATTAGACCTATGTGGGATCCCATTGGTCTGAAAAAAGCAGACAACTTCTATGAGGAAAAAATATTCAGTGACTCTGCCTCATTGGTTATGAAACCAAGTGGTTAATGAAGAAAAATAACTATGTCTACTCTTGGTATTAACTTTGTACTTGGAAAATGTGTGTTCTGCTGACTTCCATGAAAATAGAAGGACAAACAAACATACAGGGCAACTTGTGTGATAGTTGATTTTATCCTTAGTTTTGGATAAAATTATAAGCACTGTCCAGAGATAACTATCTTGGAATCAGTGTGTTCTGGTAGATATTTCCTTGTTTTATTTCATCTGAAGCAGAGTTGTAGATTAATTAGAAAATTTTATTTATTTGATCCATAATTGGTGTTGTATATCTTTATGTATGACATGTATTTAGTAGTGGGATTGAGTGCCTGTTCCTATCTCATCTTCCTAATTCCTCCTAATTGTGTCAAATATTAGCAGTTGTTAATTTCAGCAGAACCAAGTCTGCAGTTTACCTAGTTGTGCTGCAAAGGAGTTCCCTCATTGAATGTCCCAGAACATGGCACACAGGGCTTCAGGGGAATCAAAAGAAGGAAGTTTAAGACAGATGGACCTGTAAATGATATTAGGAGGCTTACTGAATAAGGACTGTGTATTTTCACATAGAAATATACCCTCTCTGTCTCCTCCAACAGTATTAGAATTTGGACTTCGGTGATGTAATGAATTTGACCTCAGAGCCTGTGCTGGCTTCCATATTCTGGGAAGCAATCCAATGACATTTTCTGAAAACATACAAAGCCATAACTTTGGTTAAAGGTGCATGGAAAGCTGAGTAACCAAAAGGGTACACAAAAACCATAATTTACTGTATTTGTAATTGAGCTAAGAGGGTGTGTGAAGAACCATGAGGCCCTACCACTTTTGTTCCTGGCTATGTCAGATCATATTTTGCCTTGTCTAGATTTGGAGTTATTCCTTAATGACAGCCAAGACCTGACCTCCTGTTTGTCAAATGGCCCCAGCTTACTCTGTCTTCCAAACACCAGTGATGCTTTCTGGCTGGTCCCAAATCCACGCTCTGTGGTGTGCTACAGCTGTCTCTGTTCTGGTCTGGGAAGACACAGCATCATCATGCACAAACGTGGAAGTTGAGATTGTAAAAAGATATGATTGAGATTTATTTGCTTTTCTCATTTGAAAATACTATATCCACCTGCAATCTCAAAAGATATTTTCATTGCTTTTGTTTTGGGCAGGTTTTCAATGTTTCACTGGCTCAACTCAAACTCATGGTGACCTTGATGATCTGGAACTGCTTATCTTCCTTCCTCAACCTCCTAAGAGTTTAGATTACATACATGCATGGCACATCTGATTTTTATTGCACAGAGTATTGGACTCAAAGAGGCCTCCAAGCTAGATAAGCACCTTACCCTTGAGCTGCATCCTAAGCCTTGCCTATTGTATTCATGTCACTGTTTGTTTAAACCCGAATGGACCAAACAGAATCTGACCCTTAAAGTACTGAACAAACCTTAGCAGCCACCACATGTCAAAGTTGGATTCTAGGGCTCTATGTTACATGTCCTATTTTATTTTCCACTGCTGTGAGAAATACCACGACAAAAGCGATGTGGGGAAGAAAGAATTTATTTTAGATTATAACTTATAATTCATCATGGAGAGAAATCAGAGCAGGAACCCAAGGTTAGAATTGAAGTAGGACAAAAAGAAGATCTTAAGTATCCACAGATAAATAGACTAAAACCTGGACTGTCCACCCAGAGATGTCTAGCTGTGACTTGAAATATTTTATACTCTTTAAAGGGCAAGAATTCTTGCCCACTTTACCATCAAAGGGGGAATTTTTCTTTCCTTCTCCAAAAGAACTTTTCTCTGGAGCTAAACAAATTTTACAGAAGCTGAAAATACAGGTTTCTAGTGAGAACTATTTCATGTACACCAAGCAGAAGTTGCAGTCTAGGCAGAAAGAAATGACAGCCATGTCTAAAGGGAAAAGGGCAGATGTCTGCCTGGATATGAAGAAACCATAGATGATCACTTCTTTTTGGGTTGCTCCTGAGGACTTCCTCAACCTGCTTTGTTATAAAACCCAGGATCGGGTGCCCAGCACCAGTACCTCCAAAACTATTGGCTTAAGCCTTCTCACATCAATAATTAATCAAGAGAATAGCTTTCAGATTTGACTACATTCTTGTATGTTGGAGATATTTTCACAAGTGGCATTCCCTCTTCTCAGAGGGACCCTGGATTATGTCAAGTTCACAAAAAACTAAACAACTCCCATACATTTTTGTTCTTGTTCCTTGTTTGTTTGTTTTCATTGAATAATCAGTGACTATGCCCAGTCTGTCATTGTTGTACCCAAAAGGAAATCTGTCCAGTTAGGACTGCAAGACATACACTTTCTCTTCTCTTATATCTCTGTACTTTCTATAGAAAGAAATGGAACTGCTTTCTATTATTTTTTGTTTGTTTTATTGAAACTCTTCATATAGGTCATCACTTCTAAACACATTGACATCTGAGCAACACTCAATCCACTCAGAAGATTTATACATTCTATCTATGTATCTATCTAACATCTATCAGTATTTTGTATTTGTGCGTATATATTATATGTATGTGTCGCAGAATATTTGATCACATTTTACACCCCGATATTGTGAATTAAAAACTCTGTTTCTATTATGACATGGCTCAGTCTTTAATCCTAGAACTTTCTGTTTATGGTAAATAAGCACTTTTGATATGGATCTGTCCTAGCACACACCTCTAATCTAAGAGCTTTCTACACAGGATCAAGTAAAGTTAACTATAGGTTAAGAGGCAGAGCAAGAAACCAATTGACAGGGATTAAACAAACATTGAGCTAGAGTGTATTAAAGTCAGTGTGGAGAAGAAGTGGCTTTTTAGCTTTGGAATTTTCTCTTTTTACTTCTGGGATGTTGGTGAGTTAGGAACATCAGTTAAGTACTTTCTCTGCCTCTCTGAGATAGCAGATTTTCTTCCTAGTATCTGGTTCCTGAGTCTTCATTGATAAAATCATATTACTGGAATATTTTAGTATTTTAAAACAACATTTTGGCACTCCTACATGGTGCACAACACCACAGACAGGGATATCTTTCCAGTTGTAGACAAACTGAGAAGGCGTCAGATTTGGTAAGCCATCTGGGAAGTCTTAGAGGAGAAAGTTAAGGATGGGAAGCATATTAGAAGGCTTTAGTTTCCTGTACAGTGTTACTTTAGATGGCTTGAAAATATAAGCAGAAAATGAAAAGCTGAATGACTTAGCTGAAATTATCTCAATATCAATTATTATTGTTATCATGTTAGAATTTTATATTTTATTCATAATAGGCATAATGACTTTCTGTATCTGCTCAAAGAAAAAGGCTTTAGAGATACAGGAAAATGAAAAATATGAAAAGGAAATTGATAAGATACAAGCATTAGAAATACCTACAGAGGGATTGAAACAAGCCTTAGAAAGATCTATAAATGAGAATAAAAAAAATACTCCAACACAGATGACCCTTAGAAAGACCTATAAATGAGAATAAGGAAAATTCTCAGACACAGACAGAGGACTTTAGACAAGAGCCTACCACACCACTGCATAATGAACTGAAAGGAGGTGTCCAAAGATTGTTAGAAAACCAACCTTAGTTTATCCAATTGCTATAAAAGTTCTACCTAGAGATGATTTGCATCCTCAAGGTTATAATGAAATGACGTGGAATCCTATAGACACATTAGATTTTAGGAGATTTAAGGAAGAGGTCCTCTCCTATGATATATATTCATCCTATGTGAAGTAGATTCCAAATTCATGGGCAATTCAGAACAGGATTAGACCTCAAGACAGGAAAGATTTGGAAGCAGCAATATTGGAACCTGGCCCTTAGTTACAATGGCAATCAGAGTGGAAATAGGAAACTAAGGCCATAGAACATCAAAATCAGGCCAGAGGTGTTGATATTTCCCAGGACCAATTGCGAGGTAAAGGTTAATATGCTGATATACAAAGGCAGTTTGAATTTGATGATCACACTTTGGCACTATGCCATCTAACAGCTTTAAATTCTTGGGATAAGATTGAAGAATCAGGAAAGTGGTCTGAGTCATTTACTAAAATTATACAATGCCCGAAAAAAGCCTTCACTGATTTTTTGCCAAGATTGACTTCAGCTGTAAATAAAATAGTATCAGGTTCAGAAATCAAAAAATATTAATCAAATCTTTGACTTTTGAAAACGCTGACTTAGAATTCAAAAGGGTGATTAGACCTTTAAAGGTAAGGTCAGCACCAATACAGGAATGGATTAGAAATACAGGTGATATTAGATCTCATGTTTATGATGCTAATCTGATAGAAGAAGTAATTTCTAAAATAATCTTAAGAAAAACCAAAAGGGCAGATGTTTTAATTATGGTAAGGAAGGTCATTTGAAAATGGATCATAGACAAGGAATTCCTACAAACAATGTGTTTTCTAGAAATAATCCAGAAAGAAGGCCCCAGTTTTTTTCAGTATGCATATAATGTAGCAAAAGCCAGCATTGGACTAATGAATGCAGATCATCAAGGGATAAGCAAGGTAACCATTGTCATATAGAAATCTCCTAGGGACCCTCCAGCAGGTCCTCATAACAAATTCAATTTAATCACTCCCTGTCTGCACAGGAGAAGCTCATCCACAGAGCAATTAAAGGATTTAATGCCTATTGTTAAAAACAACACTAGTCTGGATGTAATCAAGGAGAAAACAACTTCAATAAATATTACAAAAAATTCAGAGGACACTACAAAACAAATATTTTGGCAAACTTATAAATGATCAAAGACCAAAGATGAAAATACAAATAAGTGACATTGAAATTGAAGGTTTAGTCTCTCATGGGAGCAGATTAAACAGTAATTTCACCAAAATTTTGGCATACAGATTAGCTTCTTCAGGAAGTAAATATCCAGCTTCCACAATGAGATTTTTTTAATGTTGGGGGAGGTTTCAATGGTGGAGGGTGGGTCTGAGGGGAGGTGGGAGATGAGTGGGAACAGGGTGCATGATGTGAAATTCACAAAATAAAAAAAAGCAATCAAAAGAAAAAAAAAGGAAACACAGACTCATGGAGAGTAGATTTGTATTTTGTTTATGGATTGTTATGTTTTTGATACCAGGTATTCTGTAACTGAAGCATACTTTGGAGCTGCTGTGTAGTCAAGGCTGGCCTGAAATTCATGATGCTTGTTCCTCTACATCACAGGAAATATAGTTCTGCTGTACCAACCTGGTGTGTAGTGGGATCAAATGTGCCTAACTTCTGTTTCAAAAATCTGTCAGTCTTCTGTAAAGACTCCTAAAATAGGGCAATATTGGAAACATTCCTTTGTGTTTTCAGGCCATACATATTGAAAGTATTCATTCTATGAGATTCTATGTTAATAAATAAAAAATAAACAAACAAACAAATAAATAAATAAATAATATAGAACAAAAAGCCGAGCATATTATTTCATATTTGGAACCCAGTATATAGGAGGGCCTTCAAAATCTCTGCAAATCACAGGAGAGTGTGAGCTACAGAATGATACTCTGCCTTGGCAAAACAAGAAAACCCACAGGGTGGAGAGGAGTTCAGTGGGAAGAGTTAGCTCCATCCTCAGCACAAAATCTACTCTGTGGTAGGCCATGCTGCAAATCTGTAATCCAAGATTCTATAGGTCACCATCAGCTACAAAGAAATCTCAAGGTCAGTTGAGTATACACAAGATTCCACCTTTTAAAAAAGGAATTATAATAAAGGAAACACTAGAGACACCATTGGCCATATCTTCAAGAACAAAATTGTTCTGCTGTCTCTCTCACATATAATAAGAGCAGATGCAGGACCAGCCTCTTCCCAAATGCCAAAGGATATGATGTTCACCTATGGTATTAGGATTCCAGCAGGAAGCAGAGTGAATATCAAATTAGGGCAGAATATCACTATTAGATATTCAGTAGCAGTTAAAAAGTATGATAAAGGCACACTCAGGGGATCTGGACCTCTAATCTTAACATTTGTGAGGCAGAAATATCAGAAGTTCACAGTCATTCTCAGTCATACAGTGACTCTGAGACTAGACTGAGCTACAGTAACCATATGTAAAGCTCTACCCTGTCACAGAAAAAAAAAGAGCTCTTGGGAGAAAGTTTGGGAGAAAACAAAAGGAATTGGGAGACCTAGTTTTCTGAGAGATGACTTAGCTAGTAAAGGCACTTGATACTAAGTCTGAGGACCCAAGTTATATTCCCAGAACACCAATGATGGAAGGAGAAAGGCAACTGCCACATGTTGTTCTCTGAACTCCACATGTAGGCCTTAGAATGCATATTTCTAGAACACATACACAAAATAAACTATATGTAATGTAAAAATGAATATTATTTTTTAATACCCACCCTAGCTCCCAAACTATGACATAGAAATCTTTACATTTATAATTGATTTAAGCACAACATCTGGCAGATGTTGAGTTAGTCTAATCCATTCATCCTGGCCTGGACTACTTCCTAGCCATGTGGACCATTACCACATGGCCAATTTAGCTTTGCTCTGGCATCTGCTATTACATGAGTGTCCTCATGGTGACTCTTCTCTCCCACTGGTACCCACCTCAGAGCCCCTCACTAGGATCAGAAGTCAATATTATCCTTTTATTCTCAGCTATTGGCTGTACAGATCTTTATTAACCAATCAGAGGGTGATGGAGAACAATTTTTTACAAAACAACATTGAGACAGGCCCACCGAACTCCCAGATTCCCTTTGAACTCTGGTGAATCTCCCACAAAACTGTTGGTAATTCTACTGGCCTAATATAACAACTTATATTACATAACAGAGTTTAGGTTACATACACCCTTGGTCCGGGGCTCTTTCCCCAGGATAAATCATGTCATTTCATAGAAATGACAATGCCAATGTCCAGACTGTAACCACATGTTTGGGTGCAGAAATCATCAAATGAAGATCTAGTGCACAAAACATTCTCCAAAAATAAAACTTTTAATTTTTTTTTTGAGGAAAGGTTTCTCTGTGTAGCTCTAGCTATCCTACCAGGGTGGCCTCTAACTCACAGATTCTCCTGCCTGTGACTCCTAAGCACTGGCATTAAAGTTGTCTGCTACCAATGTTAGACTGGTTGTTTGTTTATTTATTTATTGTAATAAAATATTTTAATACATATGTTCCCTCATTTGGTTATATTCCACCTAGTATTGTGGATTGATTTCAGGATCTCTCACAAAGTTGGATATATGCTTTGCAAATGAGCTTCATAAGCTATGCTCAGTTAATTTTATATTACTTTAATATTGTAGTTAATTTTAATCCTCTGTAGATGTCAATAATATTTTCTGAACTAGGCACAATAAACTGATTGAAAGCAGTTCATTCTCTGCCAAAAATACATCAGTAAATGTCCCCTGCACACACATTCAGTGCAGGGTCAGTCTCTGAACAGACAAGACACCATCAGGCCTATGCCTTGAGCACTCTGTACAGGAACTTGGGGACAACTTAGGGACCTTGTGGACTCAAGTGACCTGGGAGATCAGAGGCTCTAGATGACTCAGGTAGATGCATTTTGGTGGTGGTGCAAACATGTCTGAAAAGAATGACAGTCAAGAAGGTCTAAGGTTAAGCAGACCCTTCTCCATCAAAAAAAAGGTTAGCCAAACTGTGGAACAAACCTTTAATCCAAGAACAAAGGAAGTGCAGGCAGGTGGATCCCTGTGAGTTGGAGGACAGCCTGGGCTATGTTGAGAGACTATTTCAATTTAAAAATCAAAGGAAGGGAAAAGAAAGAAAGACACAATGAAGAAGAAGAAGAAGAAGAAGAAGAAGAAGAAGAAGAAGAAGAAGAAGAAGAAGA
>CAJQZJ010026257.1:7502010-7513467 GCA_907164525.1 Lophiomys imhausi
GAAGAAGAAGAAGAAGAAGAAGAAGAAGAAGAAGAAGAAGAAGAAGAGAGTGTTGAGGAAGGTCTAACAACATTGCTTCTGATAAGTTGATTTCAATGCTGAGATCTGGTTACCATCTCCTCAGAGGCATTCTCCTGATTGGCTAATAAAAGTCTCTGATGGCCAATTAGCTGGGCAGAAAGAGTATAGGAAGGTGGGACTTCCTGAGATTAGAACAGGAACCCTGTGTTTTATACAAAGGATTAGTTCATTCCACCAGGAGTTATGGAAGCAGATAGATGTGTTTGAGAATGCTGGAAGGTAATCACAGGCACATGGTGGTTTGGGATTAGGTGATCTGGGTTAATTTAGAGAAGCTAATTGAGAGTCTGCCCAGATAAGAGTTAAGTGTTGAAACATTGAAAGGTCTTGGTGTATTTAATTATTGGGGAAAGGACTTCAGCAGCTTATCCACTGTCAGTCCAAGAAATCCAGGCCCATCGGACTCCCAGACTCCTGTCAAACTCTGGTGAATCTCCCACCAAACCACTGGTAATTCTATTGGCCTAAAATAACAACTTATATTACATAACAGAGTTTAGGTTACAAGTGGTGTAGGTCACCCTTGGTCCGGGGCTCTTTCCCCAGGATAAATCAAGCTACCAGATAATGTGGAGCAGGCCTGTGGGCTGATATCCTGCCAGGCCACCTGCTGCTCTGCCAAGCCTCTGACTGCTCCACCAGCCTAATCTTACAGTTAATACTTATTAATAAATACAATTGATAATTAAATTGCAGTGGAGAGGGGGGTAGCATCAGTAAGGAAAACTGGAACCCCTGTGAAGCTGGCTGCCATTTCTTGAGATGGTCTCCAAATAGCTAAGGGACAATTTCTTCTGGACTGGAGCCATCAGAGGCCAGGAGAACAAAGAGGCTTAGGTCGAGGATGGGCTAGTTTTTGAGTTCTCAAGCATGACAGCACCAACTATGTCTGCTCAATAAAAAAGATGTGCACAAAGCATCCAAGTTTCCATAGAGTTGGACCACAGGATGGAAGGATCTCCTGAATATGGAGTGTAAAAAGGTAGAGTTTCAACCACCAGCAGTTATCTGGGCAACATGAGAGAGCCTGCTTATATCTAGTTTGAGTTGGTAACTAAGGCTCTTCTGTGAATTGATAGTTAGGTGGGGGCACTTTGGGCTTGCCTTCTCCATGGTTCCATCATTTATTGGGGTGGAGACAGATGGCAACAGGTGAGGAAGAGAGAACTTGGGACTTGTAACCCCTGGATGAATTTCTTCCCTATTGCCATTTTTCCTGGACTGATATTCTTTTTTATTAACACAGGAGATATTTGTATATTTATTTCCATGTAGATGCATAGAAGACATAGAATCAGGTGGAAAGAAAGATAAATTCCCTGAGTGATACTTGCTGAATAAGAGATCAGGAGCAAATGCCAGAAAAGCATGATGGGTAATATCCGGGTCTTTGAAGCTTCTCTGATCAATTTCCTTCCTTCCACATTCTTCAGTGCAGAAATGTACCCTAGTAGGATCACATCCCAGTATGGTTCCATGTCCAGCAGTATATAGAGTTCTCCAGTGAGATTCAACCTACATAAGAAACTCAGGTCCTTAAATGTTCCAAGGTCTACCTTTGCATCCAAATTACCAAATTTCTTCATATGCACTCAGGGAAACAGGTTTCCAAGTGCCTCAAGAACCTGCAAGGAACCTGTCTTGAAATGTCACAAAATCATCTACTATCCCCAATAATTCCAATAAAATCAATCTTCCAAAGGCATCCACTCACTATGAGAAAACCAAAGTCACCAAATATCTCAAATTTTCCTAGTTGCTACAGGAGCCACAATGCAATAAAGTCTTTAAAGCTTGACTATATTGATATCCAGTACCTGCAAGCAACCAATGTTTCCACATATCTCAAAGTTCCCTACTTGCCAAAGAAAGCCCAATACAATTAAGTTTCCAATGGTACCCAAAACCTGAAAGTTACTTAGATCACCAAGTATTTCCTAAACCATCAGTGAAACCAAATCCCCTTATGTACCCAGGTCCCCTAAGGTATCCAGGTATCCCAACACCAACAACAAACCCAGTGCACTCTTCCCAAATACCCTCATGTTCTTCAGAGAGATCTGGTTGTAAGTATTCCTGAGTCTCTCTGGGGCACTGAGATACAGATGGTAACCAGGAAGTTTGCCTCAAGATGCCAAAAATGTAGCATAAGAAACACACTGTGTACTCTAAGGAAGAAAAGCTCATGCTTTAAGAATATTTTGATAAAACCATGTATCCAAGCCTGCATCAATGTATGCAGCTTACCCAATGAATTTGCATGATGAAGTACCAGATCCAAGCCTGATTTTTTCCTCTCTCCCACAGCAAGAATAGCCACTCCCTTATCAGGCATCTATACTCTTACAACAACTCCACACCTTTAGATATTCTTTAAAGCTTGAGGCAGCATAGGACAGTTGTGGAAGGTAGATATATGTGCATCCATGGCAAGTGCTAGTACTCTGATTCAACCTGGATACCACCATGGTGCCACATTATCATCCAGCCTAGTCTCAGGGACCTAGACATCAGTGCATCTAGTAAAATCCTGGACACTAACTGGAGCTCCGCTTGTCCTTTATGTCAAGTAATACCCATCTCACCTTCTTACCTCCTTTCAGACATCTAAAGTTCCAGTTCTCTCTGTGTGTGTTTCCTTGATTGTTATTAAAGCCAAGCTTTCCAATCAGTCAGTACTTTCACTTTGTGTTCCAGGCTGGGGCAAAAAGGTTTTCCTCTGATATTTCATTTGTGCATCCAGATATGGTTCAAGAGCCATTGGACTAATTACAAACTGAAGAATCCCAGAATATTCCAGAAGGGCTTCCAGAGATATGTGGGAGCTCTAAAGCTGTTACTGGGTCAACATGTTCTTGTGGTCACATATCTGTACTTCCCTCTGCCAATGGAGAGTACATTTGTCCAGACATCTCTGGTGTGGGCTCCTTTCCTAAGCTCAGTCCAATCCTAGAAACTTTTCTACATAGTGTTTTGGCCTGTGACTATTCTAGATCCTCTGAGAGGATCTGCCTGATGGATGGCCAAGCCCTAGTTGCCTATCCTGGTCAGGTGAAGACCAGACTGACCCAGAAGTACCTGAAGCACTGAAGCTTCTCGGTGGAAGCTCCAATTCCCACTATAGCTGTTGTATGAGGCCCAGGGTATGGGCCAGACAGTCTCAGGCCTATCATCTGAGGTTCTTTAGCAAAGAATCCTTGAGGACATTTACCCTTCACTTGAGGACTGGTAGACTTGGAATTATATCATTAACCCTCACCACCCTTCCCAACCCTGGCCAAGCAAAAGAACAAGAAATTTTGATAGCAAGGAAGAGGTGGCTTTGCAAAAAATGGCCAGGACATTTATGAATCTCTGAGCTTGGTAGAATGGGTGCCCATGTATCCTAAGTATTTCAGACCATATCCTGGTGTTTATTCATAGAGTTCAACAGATTAATTCAGCTCTGTAGTTATGTTTTATTTGACAACTTAATTTGCCCTGGATGAGATTTTTTTTAAATTCACCTTTATTTTTAAAGCTCAAATGTTTGATTTTACCAATGACGTCTCAGGAGTCAGATGTCGGGGTGAAACTTACTAGCTCAGAAAGGCAGAGAAAGCACCCAGCTGATCTTCCTACTCTACCAACATCCCAGAAGGAAAAAGCCCCTTCTCCTTCTCTACACTGTCTTAAATGACCTTCAGCTCAATGCCCCTCCTTTATATTTCCAGTGTTTTCTTATGTTCCCTCCCTGCCAACTGATTGCTTGCTCTGCAGCTTGACCTATGGTTGACTTTATTTAATCTTATTTACAGAAAGCTCTTGGGTTAAGGGTGTGTTCTAGGGCTGAGCCAAACCACAACTACTTTTCTACAGTAAATAGAAAGTTCCTTGGTTAAAGGTGTGTGCTACAGTTGAGCCACACCACAACAAAATACAGGTTTTTCCAGTACACAATCTCAGGGTTCACAATGTGATCAAATATCCTGTAACATTTCCCCCATTTTGTCTAAATAAAAGACATTTTCTCTAACATTAATGAATTATATACTACATGGTATGAATTACATCTATAATGTGTAGTCCATTTGTATGTAACAGAAAATTTTTAGTCAAAACACTTATATTTATTAGTACTTAAAAATACCTATAAAAGCCTATATCCTATAACCTAATACCTAAAACCAAATTCCTATAACTAAGAAACACCTAACCAACCTATTTTAATTTTCTTAAAATGATATTAATGTTCTTAGCATAGATCCATGCAGGATAACTTGATTTTTGGTATTCTGGATATGGTAGTCATTGTAGACATTCTTTTCAAAGCCTAACATCCATTGGGCCCAACTTTACCAGTTTGTATGGCCAGTTTATTTCAACTGTTAGGTTGTGGCCAGTTCATGAGACCATACTATTTTAAGTGCTAAATTTGAAGTCAGTCTCGTCCATCAGCTGAGACTCATTTGTATTGACTCCTCAGCCTGTGTTTGCATTATGGCCTAGTGTGCTCAACTGAGGCCTCTGAACCACCTAGCCTCACTCAATCTCCCAGCATTCTTGAGCACCTTAGATGGGTGGCTTTAAGTTCAGTTTTTTAAAAACTTTCTCTCAGCATGTTCTAAGGCATGTCTTTCCTACCAGCCTTCTTAGGCTGGCTTGCCGAATTTGCTTCAGGCTATTGCAGTCTAAATGCTGATGAATGACATACCTTGCTTCACTTCTCCAGTGTGAGATTACAATCTCAGTAAGTGAGGACAAAAGAAAGAGAGCTCTGTGTTGATCTCTCTAATTTATATATAGCATCATCTTGTGATCCTTGGCAATCTTGAGGCCCATAAGATCTCTCCTGATATCTAGCAGTCCCATGGCTTCTTGAGACAATTGAGGTCATCTGTGACTTGTGTGAATTCTTAGCTAAGTCCCTTCAACAAGGCATTTTGTGTTTCTCACAGAGATACGTCCTCAACTGACCTCTGTCCATCTCAGCCCAAGTTCAAGGGACGCCCAGCTCCTCTTCCATGTGCTTCCAGATCCTAATTGATCTGGATACTAATTCACTAAAGAGGACTGAAGACAGCTAACTCCCATCACATTTGTGTTTAGCAACATTGGAGAAAAGTACTCTACTACCTATATTCTATCTTGGTGAGGCCAAAGTTCTGTACCTAAACCACTTTCTAACATAACTTGCGTTTATCAACCTAAAAATATTCTGTTAGATTTAAAACATTTTCTAAAAATCCTAAACAACTTAAACTTAATTGTGTAACAATAACTATCTAGTTTTCAACATAATGAGAGGCCTGAGAAGGGAAAATAATATATGAATAAACAGGAAGTACAGAACAAGCAGCTTCCAAATCTATAGAAAATGACAGAAACAGCAGGCCACCTGTACAGTCACCCAAGATTTTCCTGCAATATTAAAGAATCTATCTGAGCCTACATTCCCCAAATATCTGGCACATTTTTCTGTGAAACAGGAATCGTGAGGTTCATATCTATCTTGTTCTGGCATAATTTTCCAGTCAACTTTCTTTGTGTTATACTTGTTCATAGCTTGAACAGTATACACAGCATTTGAAGCAAGGGCAGACTGCCACATATGAAGCAAAATCCATATGGACATTTTTTATTACTCACTGTCTTTGAGATTGTTTTTTGGGTGCTACCAGGAGCTGACAAGTTTTATTGTCAAAAAGGTTGTAAATTAATAAATCATCTCTAAATACCATATTATGTATATCTCTGAGATTTTTGAGAACCAGCTATCTCAGTGTATTTGAATAGATACATGTTGCTTCTCTCTACCTATTTATTATCTGCTTAACTTAGAAAATACCTGTGATATTCTTAATATATCTGGAAAAAGCAATTCTTAACTTTATATGGAATAACAAAAAACCCAGAATAGCTAAATCAATCCAGGACAATAAAGAAACATCTTGAGGCATCAACATCTCAGATTTCAAGCTGTACTACAGAGCAAAAGTAATAAAAACAGCATGGTACTGGTATAGAAACAGATGAGTGGATCAATGGAATTGAATTGAAGACCCAGACATGAACCCACACACCTATGGCCACTTAACTTTTGACAAAGAAGCCAAAACCATACAATGGGGAAAGGACAGCATCTTCAACAAATGGTTCTGGTCTAACTGGATGTTGACATGTAAAAGAATAAAATTAGACCCATATTTATCACCTTGCACAAAACTTAAGTCCAAGTGGATCAAAGACCTTAACATAAGGCCTGAGACACTAAATCTATTAGAAGAGAAAAGAGGCAAAACCCTCTAACTCATTGGCACAGGTGACAACTTCCTTAACAAAATACCAACAGCCCAGGATCTAAGACCAACAATCAATAATTGGGACCTCATGAAACTGAAAAGCTTCTGTAAGGCAAAAGACATTGTCATTCAAACAAAATGGCAGCCTACAAATTGGGGAAAAAATCTTCACCAACCCCACATCTGACAGAGGACTAATATCCAAAATTTACAAAAAAAAAAAAACCTCGAGAAAAATGCCAAGAAACTAAATAATCCAGTCAAAAATGGGAATCAGAGCTAAACAGAGAATTCACACAGAAGGAATTCCTAATGGCTGAGAAACACTTAAAGAAATGCTCAGCATCCTTAATCATCAGAGAAATGCAACTCAAGAGGACTCTAAGATTCCATCTCACACCTGTCAGAATGGCTAAGATCAAAAGCTCAAATGACAGCACATGCTGGTAAGGCTGTGGAGAAAGAGGAACTCTCCTCCATTGATGGTGGGAGTGCAGTCTTGTACAACCACTATGGAAATCAGTCTGGCGACATCTTAGAAAACTTGGAATAGCTCTACCTCAAGACCCAGCCATACCACTTCTGGGTATACATCCATATGATTCCAAACCAAACCACAAGGACATTTCTTCATCTATGTTCATAGCAGCCTTATTTGTAATAGCTAGAAACTGGAAACAACTGAGATGTCCCTCAACTGAGGAACTGATTAAAAAACTGTGGTATATCTATACAATGGAATACTACTCGTCCATCAGAAACAATGAAATCATGCAATTTACAGCCAAAATGGATGGAACTAGAGAAGCCCATCCTGAGTGAGCTATATAATCGGATTTTAGCAATATAGTACAGGACAACTATACTACAGCCAATGCACCAAAGGGAACAGGAACGTAGACTTTGTTACCTGTCAATGAGACACTTTGCCATAGTGGGGCTGCCTTGTAGGCCCCCAGTGTATGAGGAGGCTCTTTGTTCTCATATGACTGCTGAACTGGGGCGGGGGACTGATATGTAGGGACACTCCACTCTGGAGGAGTGGGATGGAAGGGATGGGGTTAGAGGGTGGGAGAGGGGTACTGGGAGGGGTTGAAAGAGAGTACTGTGATGGATATGTAACCTGAAGTAATAAATAAACATAAAAAATCTTATAAAAAAAGAAAACACCTGTGATTAGCAAAACTAGTACCTAATAAGACCACAAGTTTGATTGACTATTAGCTTGCATTTCATAATTATCCTAAATAGTTTGGAATAGCACCTTTGAAATGGAATAGAACTTGACATTACATTTTTAAGAATTACATAGGTACAATACCTTAAAAAGATTTGGTATGTAGTATGTTGTAATCAAAATATAACCTTCATTTTCTATCAATATACAAAGATCTATTTCAATATAATCAAATATAACCTTAATTTGTACCAATATAAACATATCTACCAGAGTAGATTTAATCATCTACCCCTTTTTCTATTATTCTGGTATTATTTCCATAATCCCCCTTTTTAAAAGAAAAATATTAACTCTATCACAGTAAAACTTATTAAATAATGAAGTTAGTTCTGCCAAGCTTTCCACAATGTCCAACTTAGTTATATTTGGAGTCATAGGATTAAGTATTTTTGAGTTCAAAGTTCTGTAAAATGTTCATGTCAGTCTCATAGGAACTCAGCAATTTGAATGTCCTGAACAGTTTATAGTCTGAAGCTGAGCTTTGGGTGGTGCTTGTCAGCTTAGTGGCAATGCTGGCTAGGTAGATCATATCAACCAACCAAAATGTGTTCACTGTTTCCACCAAACCAGGCAGCAGAAGAGGCATGGGTGGTTAGTATTTTTCCAGTGGTTAGCATTATACCATCCAGGTGGATTCATCATTATGGGGATATATAATCCTGGAAACCTAAATTCTTAATATTAGGAATAATAGAAAACCTGAACATTTTAAGTGCCATACTCAGCACATCTCAAAGGGGTTTGAGGATCATAGTCTAAGAAGTACAACTGAGGCACACAAACTATATTCCTAGTTACCTGGTTCAGACTCAAACCTGAAAACATATACAAGAAGATAGATGAGGCTCATTTCTAGAACTAGTAATCTGTATGACTGCTGGTATAATAATAGAAAGTTCATAGATACAAATAATCTTATAGAATTTGAGATGGTATTTATGCCTTAAGAAAAAATTAAAAGAATCTAATGAAAACAAAAGATTATGCGATTGATGGAAATAGAATAGCCCTTTTTGTCGTTGTCATTTTCTTTGTACCATACCAAATGGCTCTTTTGATATGAGACAGAGATTTTGGGTTTTTCCTTAACAACCATGCGTGGATTTAGCAAAGTATAGATCCATCCTCATCCCAAAGCCCGCTTTGATTTTTAATTGAATTGAGACCACCTAAAGATTATTTGCCACTTATATCTGTAGAGGGCAGAAGAGACAAGAAGCAGGTGGTGATACATTTTGGCCAATTTACTCCTTTTCTTGGGACATTTTCACTAGATGATCCATTCTTTTTCTTCAAATGTTTCATTTGTCCAGTGTTCTCTGGATTCCTTGGTTGGACACTTTTATTCTCCTGGAAAGATAAAAATAAAACCCTGCCCCAAACTGTAACTCTGGGGGGTACCTTTTTTGGCAGGTTATATGATCATCAAATTCATGCTGGATTTGTAGCTCAGCATATTGACCTTCACCTAGCAATTGATTCTGGGAAATATCAATACCTCTAGCCTGCTTTCATTGTTCTATGGCCCTAGCTTCCTCTTTCTACCATGTTCACCATTGTAACTGAGGACCAGTTTCCAACATTTCTGTTACCAAATAATTTATGTCTTAGGGGATAATTCTGTTCTGAGCTTCCCATGAATTTAATGCCTTCTTCATATAAGGTGAATGCATACCAGTATTTATTGTTCTGGTTTCACAAAAATTGCTGAATATGTACAGGCATTTGAAGAAAACAGATTTCTGCAACTTGTCTTCTGTCATCTACACTGACTCCACAATGCCTGACATAAAATGTAATGTAAAAAGCTTAAAGAATCCTTCTTGAACTGGGTATATTTCTGTGATTTATGGTGCTGGCATAGGAGCAAGGATAAAGCCTGAATATCCAACGTCATACTTACCAGATATTTGCTCTTATTTGCCTCTGGCCATGCCTTTCTCACAAGATTTAATCATTTTCTGTCTTCTCTATTGATTTTCTTTATGCCCACAAGAATGGAGATTGAATCAGGGTCTCATTCATATTAAACATGGAAAGATATATCCTACTCAGTTGAATTTCTAGTCTCCACCACCTGTTTTTTTTTTTTTAATGAAAAGTTCTGGTCACATATCTTTTGTTGATATTAAAGTCACTCAGTAACCCAGGATGCCCTTGAACTTCCAATTCTAATGATTCATTTATGAAGTAGTTCAGATTATAGGGTTGTGACTTCAGATCTGGCTCTGGTGTAGCCTTTGATAACATTAAGATATAGGATTATTTCATTAAAACAACCTAGAGACTCATGGATACACTTTGTAGTTTGATTTTTTTTCCTTTTGACACAGGGTCTCTTGTAGCCCAAACAGGTTTTATAGCTGCTTTGTAGTCAAGACTGGTCGTCAACTCCTCATCCTCATTTTTTCACTTCCAAGGCAACACTAGCCTGCTGTACCCACCAGGTGTGTAGAAGCAGTAAATGGTCAAAGTAGCTGTAATATTTCAAATATCTAGCATATAACTGTAAAATATTTCAAATGGGGAACATTTATTCAGTGATACCGATGAGCCATACATGTTTTAATTTTGTAGTTCCAATGAGATACTAGGACAAGAATAAAATTAAGTAAATTAAAAATGTCGAGGCAATTGAAATCTAGGTATGGTGTGTTAAGGCATGTTTTCTGTAGCTCATGTTTTTCTAACCAAACCATAGCTTCCAGAATAACAACTATGAGTCTTTATATATATTTATACTCAACTAGGTCAAAGCTTTACATGTTAATCAACTAGTTCATAACTTATTATCTCATTTATTATATTCTCTGTATGCCACATGGCCAGTTACCTCTGTGCAGGATTCATGAATCTGTCTGTCTCAGGAGTCTCAGGGTGAATCCTTCCATGGCTGATTCTATCTTTGAATCCACTCTTTATACTGGAACTCTCACCTCCTATTTCCTGCCCCAGGTTTTTATTGACAGGTGAACTTACAATACTGACATAAGAGATTCTCTCAAATAGTGTCTAATATCTACAATTCAAGCATAAAAGAGGCTCATGAACAAGACCTCTGCCAATCCCAGTCCACTGTGGACTTCAGACTGACACTCTATCTCAGAAAGACAACAAAACCAAAATGATTGGCATGGAGTAGACTCTAGCCTTTGTAACAAGCTTAGTGTGTGGCAGGCCATGCTAGTAATCTGTAATCTTAGCTCCTCAATGTCATCAACAGCTACAAGGAAAATTCAAGGTCAGTTTGCAATACAAAACCCCTCAATTAAAAAAAGTATTGTTAAAAAGGGTACCAAAATTTGTCATGTCTTCTAGCACAGAATTGCTCTAATATATCTAGCTTATAGCAAGAGCACCTGCAGGACCAGTGTTTTTCCATATGCCGAAGGAGCATGATTGGACACAAGGTTTCCAGAAAGGAAGCAGGATAAATATCCTATTACAGCAGAATGTCACCATGAATTATTCAATAGTCAATGAAGTACATATTAAAGGAACATTCAAGAACTCTAAGCCTCTAATCTCAGCATTGTGAGGCAGAAGGTTCAGAAGTTCACAGTACTCCTCAGTCATACAGTGAGTGTGAGAGTAGCATTAGCTTCAGAAACCTAGTATCAGCCTCTACTATCCTTGGAATCATAATTCTTAGAACCCAGAGAGCTAATGTTGGAGATATAGCACTGAGAAAACCCTTGTTACCAATCTGAGGACTTGGGTTTTATTGCCACAGTTCACATGGAATGGAAAAATAACTGTCCACATATTGCTTTCTGAACTCCACATCTGGGCTCTGCCAGGCTCATGAACACACACACACACACACACACACACACACACACACACACACACACA
>CAJQZJ010026257.1:7518420-7564116 GCA_907164525.1 Lophiomys imhausi
ACACACACACACACACACACACACACACACACACACACACACACACACACACACACACACATGAACTGTACTGCTAATACCACAACCATTACTGCTAATAATATCTTTTTTAAAAAACCTTGAAAATTCAATAATAGAATTTATTCTATGACCAGACACAGTCATACATTTGTACAAGAGCAAGAAAATAAACACCAGTGTCTACTTAAGATTTAAACTTTTTTATTTTATTTTTATTAATTTATTCATTTTATATCCTGATTGCAGCCAGCCTCCTCCCTCCTCACCACACAGTCCTATCCTCCCACACTCCTCCCCTTTTACCTCCTCCCCTTATCCTCAGGTAAGGGAACCCCTCCACCAGCCCACCCCAGCCCATCAAGCCACATCAGGACTAAGAGCATCCTCTTCCACTGAGGTCAGATAAGACAGCCCAACTAGGTTAAGGTGGCACAAACAGGCAACAGAGTCCATGTCACAGATAGCCCCTGCTCCATTTGCTAAAAGATATATATTAAGGTCAAGGTATTTATCAGCTGCATATGTGTAGGGAGCCTAGGTCCAGTCTACATATACTTTTTGGTCAGTGATGCAGTCTCTATAACCCCCCAAGGACCTAGGTTGATTGACTCTGTTGGTCTTCTTGTGGAGTTGTTGTCAACTCCAGATCCTTCTATTATTCCTCCTTCTCATCTACAAGACTCCTTGAGTTCCACCTAATATTTGGCTGTGTGTCTCAAACAGCATCTGTTTCAATTCATTTCTGGGTTATGCTGTTACACTATGTTCCTGTCTGTCAGTATAGCAGAGTCTCATTTAAGGAGTCAGGAGTTGGCTCTCTCCCATGGGCTGGGTCTCATGCTGTGCCAGTCATTGGTTGGCAATCTCCTTAATCACTGCTCCCTCTTTATCCCAGTACATCTTGTAGGCAGGGTAAATTAAAAGGATCAAAGTTTTGTGAGTAGGTTGGTGTCCCCTCCCTCCTCTGGTAATCCTGCCAGGCTAGGAGGTGGTCACTTCTGCCTCAATGTCCTCCACTGCTAGGAGTCTTAGCTAGACTCACCTCCATATGCTCCCAGGAATATACCCATTGGCAGGTCTTGCTTGTTTCAGATATGCCCTCCATTGGTTTCCCATCTCTCTCCCACCCCTCTCACCTTTCACCCCCTGCTCCTACCATACCTGATCATTCCCCTCCCCTCATTCTTCCAATCATCCCCCTTTCTTCATTCTCTTGTGATGTCTATTGTATTTCCCTTCTGAGTGGGATTCCAACAACCTCCCTTGATTCATCATTGTTACTTAGCTTCTTTGGGTCTGTGAATTGTAGGATGGTTATTCTGTACTGTATGGTTAAAAATCCACTTACAAGTGATTACATATCATGTGTATCTTTCTGGTCTCAGTTACCTCACTCAGGATGATCTTTTCTATTTCCATCCATTAGCCTGCAAATTTCATGATGTCTGTGTTTTTAATAGCTGAATAGTATTCCATTATAGAAATATACCACTGATTCTTTATCCATTCTATAGTTGAAGGAATTCTGGGTTGTTTGCAGTTTCTGACTATTACAGATAAAGATCTTATGAACATAGGAGAGCAGATGTCCTTGTGGTTTGGGTATATGCCCAGGTGAAATATAGATGGATCATGAGGTAGAATTATTCCCAGTTTTCAGAGATACTGCCAGATTGATTTCCAATGTGGTTGTAAAAGTTTACACTCCCACCAGCAATGGAGGAATATTCCCCCTTCTCCTCATCCTCACCAGCATGTACTGTCATTTAAGTTTTTGATCTTAGCCATTCTGATTTGTTTGAGATGGAATCTCAGAATTGTCTTGAGTTGCATTTCTCTGATGACTAAGGATGCTGAGCATTTTTTCAATGCCTCTAATCCATTAGAGATTCCTCTGTTGATAATTCTCATTTACCTCTGAACCCCATTTTTGATTGCATCATTCAGTTTGTTGATGTTTAATTTCTTTAGCTTTCTTTGTTTATTTTGGGTTTTAGCCTTCTGTCAGATGTGGGGTTCTCTATTCCCAATCTGTAGGCTGCCATTTTATTCCACTGATGGTGTCCTTTGCCTTACAGAATCTTTGAAGTTATTAATTGTTGATCTTGGTGAATGAGATGTAGTGTTTAGGAAGTTGTTTCCTATACCAAAGAATTCAAGGCTTTCCCCCACTCTCTCTTCTATACAATATTATATTTAGTGTATCTGGTGCTATATTGAGGTCTCTGGTCCACTTGGACTTGGGTTTTTTGCAAGGTGATAGATATGGGTCTATTTGCATTTTTCTGCATGTAGACATCCAATTAGACCACCATCATTTGTTGAAGATACTCTCCTTTTCCATTGTTTGATTTTGGCTTCTTTTCAAAAATCAAGTGTTTGTAGATGTGCGGGTTTATTTCTGGGTCTTTGATTCAATTCCATTGATAATTGGTCTATTTCTATGGCAATACTATGAAGTTTTTATTACTTTTGTATGGTAAGAGTTTTTCTTTCTTAAAAAATCCAGTTATGTCATGAGAATGGTTTTGTTATAATCCCAGGTATTGGATATGGGGCACCTGATATTGTCCACAGCTGTTATCTATAATTGTCTCTTGTGATATAGCAGGGGTGTGGTTTGTTCAGCTGAAGAAAGTTTAATTCTGAGGACTGTGTAGAAGTGTATAATATGCCAGAGCCCAGAGAAGAATGGGGGATCCTCTGAAGAAAGAAGGGGCTGACTTTCTCTCAGCTGGTGCTCTCTTGCACTGTTGTTGATTTTTTTTCTGATGCTGGATTTGCTGTTATTGATTTGCTGGACTTCTTGATATCCTCACACTTGAGATTGGTATGGCCCCAAAGAACCCAATGATTCCCAGAGGAGAGGCTTGACATAATGGGAAACTAGATTTCTAATACCATAGAGGAAACAGCAATGTATGAATAGTGTGTTTCAGGACATCAGCAAAAGTTTTATTTTGGCTGCTGCCACTAGGTTCTTTCCTGTTTTGCTCCCACAGGATATTTTTCATGTTATATTCTTCTTCCTCTTTTATGGTGTTTCAAAACACCATTGGAAGAATTCTTGAGCAATTGGAAAAGTTGTGAGTGCATATGGAGGCGTCTGAGAAAAAAAAATGGATAAAGAAATGATTGCTGGAATGGCTGTGAAACTAGAGAGTTTGCAAGTAGAGGTCAAAATGCTTAGCAAGCAAAAAGGTCCAAAGTGAGGAGAACAAATGGGTTCAGTGCTGATGACTGAGAGTCAGAACTTCCCGAAGGAAGAAAGAGGGAATTAGACTGGGCTACAAAGAAGACTGTCACCTGGCCTTGTTCCACATATTTTTAGTGTCAGGTCCCCTTGGCCCCTGAGTGAGGTTAGGGGCTGGGAAGAGCAGGAGGCAGTATTGGGAAAAAGGATTAAATTGGAGCAAGTGTACCTCCACAGGAGTTGCCCTGGTTTATGAAGTCACCCTGGGTTTTTTCCAGTAATTGTTCAGCACATGCTTGTTAACAGTATTGATGAAGAATATGATGAGATAACAAGACATCCAATAGAAATGATAGATATGAGAAGTTTTAAAGAGTCTACTTTTCCTGTGGAATGCATTTCCCTTTCATTAAATAAAAATTAAGTAACTGGGCTACCCAAAACAGAATTATTCCACAAGTTTGGAAGGGATTGGTGACAGCTGGGCTAGAAGCTAGTCAGCAGTTACAATCGTTATAGTAGTAGATAGAGGAAGCCATCAATTATAGAACAAAATAGGACAAGGGAGTAAATATTGTTAAAGAAAAATTGCTGGGGGAAGGACAATATTCTGAACTACAAGAACAAATTTGATATGGTGATGTTGTTATAGAACAATGCCACTTGGCAGGTTTAAGAGCTTGAGATAAAGTTGAGCAGCCTAGGGAAAGACCCACCACATTTACTAAAATAAACCAAGGTGCTGGAGACCCCTTCACAAACTTCTTACAGAGATTGGATTTGGATATAAACAAAGTTGTATCAGACTCTGATGTCAGAAAGTTGTTGATAGAGATCTTTGCACTTCAGAATGTAAATATGGAATGCTGGAGAATAATTATGTCATTAAAGGCAAGAGCAGCACCATTGGATGAATGGATAAGAGGCACAACTGATATTGGTTCTCATAAGCATTGTGTTGATATCACAGAAAAAGCCATAGCTAGAGGTCTCAGATATCAAGACACCAAGTGTTTTAACTGTGGTGAAGTTGACCATTTACAAAGAAATTGTAAGGCTAAATCCATAAGAGAGCATAATGCCCTGAGTGGTAAGAAATATGGTACTTTCCAAACCAGATTTCATAAAGGCTGGTGCACTAACTCTGAGGAATATGTTAGAAGTGAACAAGTAGTTTCTGGTGGCAATAGTTTCTACTTGAAAAGAAAGCCTTGGCTTTCTGGATCTTGTATACCCTTTGATAAAGGACAGCATTGGACTAATGAGTATATTTCCAGGAGGGAGATATGGGGTAACTTCTTACCTTGGGAAAATGAACTAAGGCATCTATCAGGCCAAGGATCAGTAACACAATGTTCACTTCATTTCAAACAAGAGCAACCAAGAGTTTATAAGAAAAAAAAACAAAAAAATGACTGATAAAAAAACCTTTTAATTCATTAAAAATGTCTTTGTCACTCATTTTAAAATGCTACTTTTAGGTCCAGTCTTTCTGAAAGCTACTATTGAAACCTGTATAGAAAAATTAAGATATGCAAACTAATAGTCAATCAAGCTTATAGTCTTGTTAGATACTAGATTAATTAAGTACAGAAATAAGCTATATTTAGTTTCTTACATATGTTTATAAAGATAAGCAGATAGTACATAGCTAGAAACAAGTAATATTTGCTTATTGAATATACCTCATAAACCTCAGAGGCCTACAGAATATGCCATTTAATATGCTTAAATAATAAAAAGGGTTTTTTTTTTGATGGAGAGACAAATCTGCTCCTGGCAGCACCCCAATCTACTTAATAAAAGATGATGAGAATCAAAAAAAAAAAAAACAAATGTGGCAAGATAGCCACTGGACAAAAAAAAAAAAAAACTGTCAGTCCAATCTGTAAACAAGCAAGAAATGAAAAGTTGACTTCCCAAATTTACAGAGATAAGGTAGGCCAGAAAAGTCTGGGAGATATTCTGGGCCTGACAACTGATCTCTGAATGCCCCCAAAACACAGATAAGTTTTATTACATACATACATATGCAATATAGATATATTACCTATAATTAGGTAATAATTTAATTTCCTTCTCAAGTCTGTGATGGGGTTGAATAGCTATATTATTACAATTAAGCTTAGTTTTTTAGGATTTAAGAATTATTTTAGGTCTAGTAAACTGTTTGTAGTTTGATAAACACAAATAAGAATAGAAAATGATTTAGGTACAGAACTCTAACTCACCAAGATAAGCGTAGATAATTGAATACTTTCTCCAAGGTTGACAAATACAAACGGACTGGATATTGTAAGTCTAACTCTCTGTTGACAGATCTCATAAGTGTTCTTAGTGTATATAGTTTACTAAGAAAAAAGTCATTTTATGAATTAAAAGGAAGAAAGGTTATTTTTATTTCTTAAAAAAACAGTTATACTGTGAGACTGTTTTTGCTATGATCCCAGGTGTGGGATATGGAGCTGCTTCAGTTTGTCTAAGCTGTTAAATAGAATTACCTCTTGTGCTCTAGCAGGAGCATGGTTTATCCAGCTGCACAATGTATAATTCTGAGGACTTTAAAGAAGGGTATAAATGTCAGAGCCCAGAGAGGGTCAGGGGTGGTCTGAAGAAAGAAGAGGCTGCTGCTCTCCCTGATGGTGCTCCTCCAAGCTACTGCTGGTTTCTTCTGCTGTGTTTGCAGTTGCTGGTTTGCTGGACTGCTGGATACTCTGAGGACCGAGTTTGGTATTTTCCCCAAAGAACTCACCAAACCTAATAAGCAGGATTTAGTTAAAAGAGACCTACATTCATTGTTCCTCTAAACTTCTTTCTCTCCCAACCTGGGTTGGGTGTTGAAAGGAATAAGAATTGGAAGGGAGGTAGAGGATTAAGTATCATAAAATAGAGTGGTAAAACAAAACGGCCTCATACTATACTATTGCTCTGAAGTAGAGCTTGAAATCAGGGATGGTGGTACATCCAGAAGTTCTTTTTTGTATAGGATTATGTTACCTCTTCTGATTTTTTTGTCTTTTCATGTGAGGTTGATGATCGTTCTTCCAAGGTCTATAAAGAATTGTGTTGGTATTTTGATGGGAATTGAGTTGAATCTATATATTGTTTTTGGTAAGTGGCCATTTTTATTATGCCAATCCTACCAATCTATGAGCATGAGAGACCTGGTGTTTCAATAAAACTAAAATATCCCAGTCATTTAAGCTTACCAATGAAGACTCAGGAGTCAGATGTTAGGTTGAAAACTTGCTAGCACAGAGAGGCAGAGAAAGTCCTCAGCTGGTGTCCCTATTCAGCTAAAAATCCTAGAGGAAAGTGTCCAGAGCTAAAAAGCTCTTTCTACTCAGCTCCCATCCCAGAAGGAAAAGGCAGAGAACATACAAGAAGAAGTCTAGAAGGAGATAATCCCAAAGGAGAAAGTCCAAAGGAAGATGAACTCAAAAGAAGAACTCCCAACTCCTTCCCCACATTCTCTTAAATACTCCTCAGCACTATGTCCCTCCTTTCTGTTTAATCCCTGTTGTTGGTTTCTTTCTCTGCCTTTTGACCTAGAATTAACCTTATTTTAACCCTGTGTACAGAAAGCATTTGTATTAAAGGTGTGTTGTTAGAACTGAGCCACACCATAAGTACTTGTTTAAAATAAACAGAAAGTTCTTGGATTAAAGGTATGTGCTTAGAGGTGAGCCACACTATAACCATTTGTTTACAGTAAACAGAAAGCTCGAGGATTAAAAGCTGCATCATCCCATAATAGAATCAGATTTTTCAATTCACAATTTAGAGGTTCACAATGTGATCAAATACTTGGCAATAGAGATCTTTACATCTTCTGATATCTTCTTTGATTTGTTTCTTCAGAGTTTTGAACTTCTTTCACTTCCTTGTTTAGTTACACTAAGGTATATTATATTATTTGTGGTTATTGTGAAGGGTGTTGTTTCCTTAATTTCTTTCTCAGCCCATTCATCTTTTGTATAAAGAAGAGGTACTGTTTTGTTTGTTTTGTTTTAGTTAATTTTGTACCCAGCCATGTTGCTGAAGGTGTTTATCAGCTGTAGGAGTTCTCTGGTGGAATTTTGGGGCGGGGGTCACATGTATACTATTATATCTTCTGTGAACAGGGATATTTTGACTTCTTCCTTTCTTATTAGTATCACTTTTATCTCCTTTCTTTTTCTTATTGATTTGCCTAGAACAAGTGCTATATTGAACAAACATGGTGAGAGTGGACAGACTTGCCTTGTTTATGATTTTAGTGGAATTGTTTTGAGTTTCTCTCCATTTAATTTGATGTTGGGATATTGGCTTGCTGTATATTGCCTTTATAATGTGTAGGTATGCACCTTGTATCCCTGATCTGTCCAAGACTTTTATCATGAAGGGGTGTTGGATTTTGTCAAAGGAGTCTTCAGCATCTAATGAGATGATATTTGTGATGTTTTCTTTCAGCTTGTTTATATGGTGGATTACATTGATGGATTTTTGTAATTTGAACCACACCTGCATCCCTGGGGTGAAGCTTATGTGAACATGGTTGATGATGTTTTTGATGTTTTCTTGGATTCTGTTTGCAACTATTTTATAGAGTATTTCTACATCACTGTTTATAAGAGATATTGATCTTAACTTCGCTCTCTCTCTCTCTCTCTGTTGACTCTGTTTGGTTTAGGTTTCAGGGTGATTGTGACCTCATAGAATGAGACTGGCAATGTTCCTTTTGTTTCTATTTTGTGGAATAGTTTGAGGAGTATTTGTGTTAGCACTTCTTTGAAAGTCTGTTAAAATTCTGCATTGAAACCATTTGGCCCTGGGTTTATTTATGTATGTATTTATTTATTTGAGTTGGAATATTTTTAATGTCTGCTTCTTATGGAATAATGTCTATTTCCTTAGGTGTTACAGAACTATTTAAATGGTTTATCTGGTCTTTAGTTTTAGTAAATGAAATATGTCAAGAAACTTGCCCATTTCATTTATATTGCACAATTTTTTGGAGTACAGGCTTTTGAAGTAAGACCTTCTTATTTGTTGGATTTTCTCAGTGTCTCTTGAAATGTTCTCTTTTTCATTTATGAGTTTGTGAATTTGGATATTGTCTTTCTGGCTGTAAATTAGTTTGATTAGGGATTTATCTATCTTATTGATTTTTCTCAAAGAACCAGCACTTGGTTTTGTTGCTTCTTTGTATTGTTCTCTTTGTTTCTAATTTATTGATTTCAGCCCTATGTTTATTTCCTGCTGTCTACTCCACTTGAATGTGTTTGTATCTTTTTGTTATACAGCTTTCAGGTGTACTGTTAAGTTGTTAGTATGAGATCTCTCCAATTTCTTTATGAAGACACTTAGTGCTTTGTAATTTCCTCTATGTTCTGCTCTCATTGTGTTCCATAAGTTTGGGTATGTTGTGCCTTCATTTTCATTGAATTTTATGAAGTCTTTAATTTCATTTTTATTTCTTCCCTGACTCATTGGTCACAGAGTAGAGAACTGATCAGCTTACATGAGTGTGTAGAAATTCTGTTGGTTCTGCTGTTGTTGAAATCCAGCTTTTACCCATGGTGATCTGATAAAATACAAGGGATTATTTCTATTTTCTTGTATCAGTTCAGGCTTGCTTTGTAACTGAGTATATGGTCGATTTTGGAGAAAGTTCCTAAAGTTGCTGAGAAGAAGGTATATTGTTTTGTGTTTGGGTAAAAAGTTTTTTTTTTTTTTTCTAGGTGGATAGCTCAAAGTTCTAATGACCAAGCTTTAGGAACTTTATTCCTTGTCCTTAGTCCCTTTATAGCATCTAAGACAAAGTTCTTTACATTAGAAGAAAAATTACATCATAGCCATAAAAGCAATTATTTTAAAGACACAAAAAATCATGACACGAGGAATTTACAACAGGATTACTGATTACATGTGTTTCCTCTAAAACTATACCTAACCAAGCATTCTTATATTCCAGAATTTCATTGTAAGTTCAAAGCAATATTTCATGTCATAGGTCAACAAGGTTTGAGGAGTTACAGCAGGATTGATTACATGTATTTCCATTAAGACTCATAGCTAGCTAAACATGGGTGAAAAGTTTTATAGATATCAATTAATTCCATTTAATTTAAGACATCTGTTAATTACATTATTTGTCTGTTTATTTTCTGTTTCAATGACCTATCCATTGGTGTGAATGGGGGGTTGAAGTCTCCCATTACTTATGTGTGGGGATCAATGTGTAATGTAAGCTTTAGTAATATTTCTTTTACAAATGTGGGTGCCCTTATGTTAGGGACATAGATGTTCAGAATTGAGATGTCCTCTTGTATTTTTCTTTGATGTGTATGAAGTGTTCTTCCACATCTCTTTTGATTAGTTTAGGTTGAAAGTCTATTTTATTAGATATTAGAATGGCTACTCGAGCTTGAATCTTGATTCTGTTTGCTTGGAAAACCTTTTCCCAGCCCTTTATTCTGAGGTAACATCTATTTTTGTTGCAGAGGTGTGTTTTTTGTATTCAGCAAAATGATGGATCCTGTTTTCACATCCATTCTGTTAGCTTCTGTCTTTTTATAGGGGAATTGATCCCATTGGTGTTGAGAGATACTTATGTCCAAGAATCACTATTAATTGCTGTTTTGATATTGGTGCTGATAGTGTGTGTTTGTGTGTGTGCACTATTACTCTTTTGGTTTTGCTGCAGAGGAATTATTCATTCCTTGTTTTCTTGCGTAAATTTAATCACTTTGTGTTGGAGTTTTCCTTCTAGTATCTTCTGTAGGGCTGGATTTGTGCCAAGATATTGTTTAAATTCCATTTTGTCATAGAATATCTTATTTTCTTCATTTATGGGACTGAAAGTTTTGCTGGGTATATAGAATTTTGCACTGGTATTTGTGATCTGTTAGAGGCTGCATTATGTCTTCCCAGACCCTTCTGGCTTTTAAAATCTTTGTTGAGAAATGTGGTGTAATTCTAACAGGTCTACCTTCATTTGTTACTTGGCCCTTATCTCTTGCAGCTTTTAATATTATTTTTTTCTGTATATTTAGTGTTTTGATTATTACATGGTGAGGAGATTTCTCCCTTTTCATTTAATATATTTGGTGTTCTGTAAGCTTCTTGTACATTTATAGGAATCTTTTTCTTTAGAATAGGAGAATTTTCTTCTGGGATTTCATTGAAGATATTTTCTGGGACTTTGAGAATCTTCTTCTTCATTTCTGATTATTCTTAGGTTTGGTCTTTTCATAGTATCCCAAATTTCCTGGATATTTTGTGCTAAATTCTTTTTATATTTAGCATTTTCTTTGACTGATGTATCAATTTCTTCTAGCATATCTTCTATGCCTAAGATTCTGTCTTCCTTCTCTTGTATTCTCTTGGTGACGCTGCTGTCTGTAGTTCCTAATTGCTTTCCTAGGTTTTCCATGAAGACTTCCTCAGATTGTGTTTTCTTTATTGCTTCCCCTTCCATTTTCAGTTCTTGAACAGTTTTATTCTTTTCCGTCTCCTATTTGATTATATTTTCCTGTATTTCTTTAACGGATTTATTAATTTCCTTTACTTGTTTGATCTTATTTTAGTGCATTTCTTTAAAAGCCTTATTTTTCCACTTTTACAGCCTCTATCATTTTCATAACATGGGATTTAAGGTCATTTCCTTGTGCTCAGGGATTGCTGCTTTAGAATACGTAGGTACTTCTGGTGTCATGCATCCCTGGGTTTTATCGCTTGTGTTCTTATGCTGAGTTCTAGCCAACTGTTGTCCCTGGTTATTGCTGTTGCCTGTTGGACCACATGGAAAGGCAGGTACATTCCTGGTCCAGAGGAAGTACTTTGCTGGGGACCAGCAGCTGTCTTTGGGATGCTGGTAAGTCCATGAACTGGAGGGTGGATCTCAGGGATTATCCTGAAACTCACCTCTGCTAGCTGTGTCTCAGATGTACCCTCAGGCAGGGGGCTGTGTTGGGGTAAGTCTAACCTGGATGATCTGAGTTATGGATGATCTTGAGTTATGGCTGATCTGCTTTGGAAGGTGGCATGGTAGCTAGTCGCAGGATTCACTGGAGAGCAGAGAATGGAGCCATGTGTCTCTGAGATCAGAGCAGGAAGTCGGGTAGATCTGTGGACCAGTGGGTAGATCTATGCATTTCTCAGGTCTGAGAGCCCTTCTCAGGATAGCAGGTAGAGCTGAGGGGACTGGTGGATGTTTGTTTCTGGAGCCCAGGAGTGTTGTTCCATGATTTAAAACTTTTAACAATTTAATCCCATGGAAACAGTCCTGGAGGGAAACCAGCCATTTTCTCCTGGTATACTTTAGTGAAGGCTTCAGCTTGGGCAACTGTGAAGTGATTCTTCCAATCCCCAGTCGTGCCTAGAAAATGAGAAGCAGACACATAGGTGTGTTAATGATAATATTAACACTGCTCTGACTACTTTACTATCTCCTTCACAAGGACTACATAGTTAATAAAGTTCAACTTCCAGTGGCTCACTGGAAAACCCTTCTTATGCCTTGGAATAATATATATACAGACTTCTCCCTCTTTGGAAATAGTGCCCAAACTTCTCCTTTTCCAACCTATCAGCTACATAATCTAACAGCAGTAACATTGGTTCTCTCTTTTTGTATGACCAGATTATTCCTGCATCCCAATATAATTGCTTTCATTACACTATGCAACCCAAAGGAGTTTCTCATCTCAACTATTCAATCACACTTCAGTTGTTCTTTCTATAGTTTAGTGTTTACTTATAAAAGTTCTTCACAGGATATGGGCAACTTTTACAAAATATTTTAAAATTAATTTAAATTATGTGTGTAGGTGCAAATTGATGTAGGTGCATGCAGATGATAGAGACATCAGATCTGGAGCTGGAGATACATGCAGTGTAAACTCATGACAGTCATCATCTTGGTCCTTCCATCAGATGCAAGAGACCAGACACTTCCAGGTGAGAGCACCCCAAGACTTCTGTTTCACTCTGCCATGATGATTCATGTAGATGTACATGATTTCATTTTCTGTCTTTTATAGTTATGTCTGTTTTGGACATATGTTGGTTCCTCATCACAACTTTCCAGTAGGATTTTAGTTTTTGTCTTAAAGACTTCAAATTGTCTAACTGTGCACATTGCATTGCATATTTCTACACCCTGGAGAGCTGATGTTTTCTATACAGGCATGTCTTCTTCTTTGTTTTCTTGTGCATGCCACTGTAGCCATCTCTTCTTATATTCCCTCCATGAAGAACACTGTAGAACACTGTAGCCCACATGCTTCCTGTATTTTGTGTCATAGCTGTGACACTTTGATATGCTCCATGCGTTTTCTTTTTGTATATATGTATGAACTGTATTTGTAATATATTTGAGAGATAAAATATTTCTTAAATTGCCAAAGACTTTATTTGTCAAAGCTTATCATACCTATATAGAATACTCAATAGGGAATTATTGGAAGCATTTATAAATGAGTGAGGAAGGTACTTGTATTGTTTTTATTTTGCTGATGCTGAATAATTAGTCCTTGAGATGTTACACAGCACATTTGTGATAGATGTGGATTTGGAGCAAAAAAGACTGACAATAGAAGTCATGATTTTTCTTATTACAGTACGTTTTATGTATCATATAAGTTAAGTTTAATTCTCTGGTTGGATATATTAAAGAAAATGTAGAACTTTCAAACTTAAATGGAAATTATTAATACATCATATTCAAGTAAGCTACCATTAATTGATATGACTATAAGATTTTTATCTGTTAAGATGGAAACCTATCAGTACCCATTATTACTATCAGGTTTGTTTTTATCTTCACTATTAGAACAAGTTTTATTATTGTTTCTTACAGCACGCTGGCTCCTGATAAGACAGACTAGGTGCTGTGATACCAGAATCTCAACAGATTCAACATGGCTTTCCACTGGAATAAATTGTCTTTTCAGGTATACATATGAACTTCTAAGTCCAATAATGGCAGAACCTTGTGTGCCCTTCAGGTCTACATTTCTCTTCATTCTTTCTGTCTAAAGATCTCCACAAACTTTAAGGACTGAGATCATAGAATAAACCTCACATGTGGTTGCTTAACTATTGTTAGAAAAGAAGTTTCTGATAGTTCTGGAAGCTGAAGTTCTCACAGAAGAATATTGTTCAGACCTTCCAAGGATTTTACCATTAGCCTACAGATAACAGGCTTTCCTATCAGCACTTAGTTCATCTTCTCTCTGTCTCACATTAATGTCTTCTGAGGACACCAGTGAAAATGATTGTCCAGAAAACATCCACTGTGAAGTAACAAGGGCTAGGACCTCTGAACTTTGTCAGAATACATTACTTCTCACATGTCTTGATGTGAGAAGGTCTTTACAACATTTCTATGAAGTAAACAGTGGCTGAACAAGGGTTAACGTCTCCCTGGTCTGCATTTTCTGTAGTGTCTAAATATGGAATCATAATGAGAAAATCATGTGTGGTTATTGGTTAGATCTAAAAACCAGATTAATTCCACCTAGCTGGATAATTGAGTGTCCCATGTAAAAAGTATCTCTACAGAGACAATAAAAGGGTCTTTTCTTCTGTCCTAATAAGAAGAGGAACTAAAGGACAGTAAAATAGGTCTAGAGAATTCCTCATTGTAACACTTAACACAGTATAATTCTTAATACAGTTTGTCACTGCTTTCAGTTTTAGGGAATTAGGTATCTAATGGTAATTAATAAAATTAATCTTTGATTTTTGTCTTATCATCCAAATTTTTTAAAAAGCACCAATCTGATGAAGGAATTATGAAGACCAATATTGTATTCATCCATATATATATATATATATATTCCTCCCAAGGTATATGGTACATAGAAAATAGTGTTTGTTTTGTGAGAGAGTAAATTAAATCCCACGGTGTTCTTAATCTGGGAGAATTTTCCCAGAAAAGTAGAAGAGTAGATCCCATAAGGACCAAGAGAAATATTCTTCAGCATTAAAATATGATGTATTTGCCAAGATTTGGACTGCTTCAAGCTCATGGCTGCTCTCTTTATTCTAATTGTCTTTCCCGAAGTGGCAATATCCATCCTCTATAATTCTATGCCATCTCTCTATGCTGGAAGCAGATTGTGTATCTGACAGTTGTCCTCAGGGAATTTTGTCCTAAATTCTATTCCATCTGTCCCAATATATCTCCAACAGAACTTTTGCTTGTTAGTTTCCATAGGACCTCGCTATTAAGCAAGCTACTTCATTCTTTTTGGCTTTTCATTACATCCTTTTTTTTATGCACACATACTGTTTACTCTTGCCAATTTATTATTTAATACAGGAAATCCAAGAGTGAGGAGCTTCACTTCTCAGGTGACACCATCAGTTCTAGTGCAGAGAACTCCCCACACAGCCTGGAGCCCAGGAGTCTGAGCTCATCTTTCAACAGCAGTGGATTCTTCTAGAGACCCCAGTTCTTAGCATATAGATGACCATGTTCCTGTGATGACAAGTATGTGTGCTCAAACATGAGTCCAAACTTCTTTTTGTGTGGACACCAGGAGTATTGGACTAACCACTTTAACTTAGTAATCTCTATATAAACTACTGATGCTCTTACATTATTCAGACCTTATTCTCATAATCTAGAGTACAGGAGGATTAAAAACAATAATGCTGAAGCACTTAAATTATTGAAAAAAATTTAACCTATAAATCTCCACTTCATGCATCTATACCCAAGTTCTTTACTCACCCCCAAAGGCTTGACATCTGACTCATTCCTTCTTCAATATTGAGACCCATCTCCCTTATTATTCGTTAATCAGGTGTGGGTGAGACTCCTGGTATGATTCATTCTGGAAAAATTACTCCTGATATTCACAGCTTTGAAACTACACATACAATCTACTTCCAGCATAGACATGTGGCATAGAAATATAGAAGATGAATATTACCATTTCAGGAAAGACAATTCACAATAAAGAGAGCAGCCATGAGTATGAAACAGTCCAAATGTTGCATGGCAAATACCATCAGATTTTAATACTGGAGAATATTTCTTAGTCTTTATGGGATCTATTCTTGGCCTGCTGTGTAGCAGCAATATTGTCCTGTTCAACATCTTTTCCAGAAGATAACTGAAGTGATTTCTGTGTTCACCATCCAAGATATATCTTTGGTATGATGCACTAAACATTTTCTTTAAAGTTGTGGCCTATCATACACAAAGCCTTACAAAGCCTCATAGAAACATGTCTACTTTTTCACTTTTCCATAGAGGGTATTGCACCTGACCATCTATGATCCCAATATTACCTAGCAGAAAAAAAATTTCAGAACCTGAAGTCAACATTATTACCATAGGAATAATCCCATGTAAGAGCTATTGAGAAACTATGAGTGACGAGTAATGTTGATATATTTTCAACATGTTCATAGGGCACAACAAGCCCTCCACATGATCTGACATATTCTTATTTTTTTTACCTTTTCTCATGAGAGGCAAACCACTAGTAATCTTATCAGTTGAGATAAGACTAAAATTAGACATTTTGTTTTCTTTCATGGCTTGGAAGGAGCTGTACTTGAGGACCTTATCCAGCTCAAAGGGCTCCAATTTCTTTCCTAGAAACTCAGAGATCTTCTCTATGGTTGTCTTTGTGTCCTAAACAAATAAGAAACAAAAATGCATCAATAAACAGAGAGTTCTTAGAGAACATATACAGAGAAGGGAATTGTGGATGTGGGATGATAAAATAAATGGCATCATTAAATAAGAAAGCATTGAATGGGCTTTAGGAAAGAAAAGGCCATGAAGAGAGGGAATGAGTCAATACAGCATTCATATATTGAATGGCCTTGCAATGTGGCTAATCTTTGGTCCCTGAAAGAAGAGAATGGAATTTATTTTAGGGACTAGAGGATATTAGAGATAGGTCTCTTATAACCAAAGATCTCTTCAAACTTGTTTGGTAGTGGATGAAGACCTTGAACTTATGATTCTTATACATACATCTCCATAATTCTGTGTTCACAGGGGTGCACTAACACACATACTAAATACACTGAAATGTTTTTCTTGGGAATGGGTCTCACTATGGAGACCTGTCTCATGAGATGGAAGTTATTATGGAGACAGACTGACCTTGAGCTCAAAGAGATCAGTGGTCCATCTAGCTTTACCTCCTAAGTTCTGGCATGACCCACTTGAACTGACATGTGTAAGAAAACTTATATAAATACTTCTAAACAATTTTCTTAATTAGCAATAAATGGATGAGTGCCCAGTCCATGGTGAGTAGTGCCATTGCTGTGATGGTAATCCTGGTTTCTATAAGAAAGCAGGCTGAAAAATTCAAATGAAAGAAGCTAGTGAGCAGCATCTCTCCATGGCCTCTGCATAAGCTCCATTGTCTAGGATCCATCCCTGTCTGACTTCCTGTCCTGATTTTCCCTCTGATCCTCTAGATCCAATCCCTGAATCTAATCACCAGTTCTAACACAGAAAATCTATGGCAGTTTTCCCTCCCCCATTTAAAGTCAATCCCACAGATCTTTTCTGCTAACCTCACTTCTCCAAGTCATTACATTATCTCAACTGTAGCAAATCCTCCTTAGGAATTCACAAACTGCTATGGCCAGGGAAGAAGTAGGCTAACTACAAATCTTCACTTATCCCTCTCTTCCTTTGAGACCATTCCCCCAGTCTTATCCCCATGTCTACAGTAACACACCTACAGCAGCTGCCCACATCTCTAGTGACTCTCACAGATCATCTCATCTTAAACTTCTTTTCATTGCTTTGTCCTACCCTTCAACTCTATCAGGTACTCATGGGAATCCACAGGGCAAGCTGGGCATGGAAGTAGATAAGTTAATTTCAGATCTTCCCTTCTATATTTGCCCCTCTATACCAGTTCGCTAGTCTAATTGCCAGATCTGCACAGTCCCCCCCATCTGTAATGGATCACACATATCTCAACTTACAAGATTCCATCCTCCTACTCATTGCTTTGTTCTAGACCCCAAATTCAGAAGACAATCTCTGACACCACACAGGCCATTCTGACCAAGAAAGGATTTAGGCTAACTGAAGATATTCACCTCTCTCTATATCCTTTCAAGTCTAATCCTCCAGTCTTATCAAAAGATTTATATCAGAGCTTCTATTATGGCCTGTCCTCACTCACTATTCCAACTTCTGGTGACTAAGAAATCCTGGTGGAACATCCTGTTTTCTTCCCTCCTACAGACCTCTTTATATCTCCCTCCTAGCCCATCTTCATTCCTAAGTGCCAGCTCTTAATACCCAGAAACACATTTTACTTGGAACTCCCTCCCCAGTTGACACCTCTATCAGGATCCCAGTAGAATTTCCTACCATACCACACACAGCCGCAACACTCCCCTAAGAACCAGAGATGGCAACAGAAACTAAGGAAGAAAACATCCACCTAAATAACTCAGCACCAGTTATCAGTACCTAAAATTAAAGTCTTCAAATTCAAATGAGTAGACTCTAGCCTAAAACCAAAATCAGTAACAAGCATGACAGTATGTCTTAACTAGAGTCCAGCAACCCCAATACAGCAGGCCCTGAGTATTCCAACACAGATGGAAGAGGTCCTGAAACAGGAAATTTAAAAACCCCATGAAAACTTCTATGACAACACAGAGGAAGCTCAAGAATAAAACCATTTAAGATCTGAAAGTGGAAATAGATTCAATGAAGAAATCCCAAGCTGAAGAAAACCGATAAATGCAAAATTTAGGAACAAAACGAGAATCCTGGAAGGTGAGATTCACAAAGAGAATACAAATGGTGAAAGACAGAATCTCAGATACTGAAGACAGCTTAGAACAAATGGATACATTCCTCAAAGAAACTGGTAAATCTAAAAACCCCTGGAATAAAATGTTCAAAAAATTTGGGGCATTATGAAAAGTCCAAATTTCAGTGTAATAGTTAAAGAAGAAGAAATCCAGGTCAAAGGCAAAGAAAATATTTTTAACAAAATCATAGATGAAAATTTCCCTAACCTAAAGAAGGTGATTCCTACCAAAGGACAAGAATCATACAGAATGCTGAATAGATTAGATTAGGAAAGAAAGGCCCATCAGCAAGCAATAATAATAATAATTAAGCATAGAGAGCAGAGTATGATGGATAGGTAAAGGCCTGAATGGGAGGATCACATGGGAAGGGGGAAAGAACAGGGCCTTGAGGGAGAGAATGTGGGAAAGACAGGTAAAATTAAGGGACATTTGAAGAACAGTACGGAAACCTAATAAAGCAGAAACTTCCTAAAATATATACATATATCAAGGCCAACCAAATAATGGAGGAGATGGTATCCCAAATGTCCCTCTCTTGGTAGCAAAGGAAGTTTCCAGTACTAGGATTGAGCTACATCTAACTGAGTTCTTGGCCCAAGATATCACCCTTAAACTACACCAGCTGCCTCCAAGACTATAGCCTACTCTCCACAACCAGTTATCAAGGCCCCATTTCTGAAGAGAACAGCTACCGAACTCATTGAAGAAGAAGATAGCAGGTTGGTGTTGACATAGAGCTGTCATTTTTATATTTGTTAGAGGAGGACACTCTGCATATTATTGAAAGAGAAATGCAAACACCACAAATCATTGGATCTACAATGGAGACCTACCTGCAAGATATGCTAGAACAATGGTAGCAACAAGCTTGTGGGAGTAACTAACCAATAACTGACTTGTCATAAAGCCCACTCTATGAGATGGAACCCATTCCTGACACTGGATGATGAGATAGCAGATATCCTGGGGATCTAGAATGAAAAAAAGTAATACTGATCTAAAAAATTAGTGACAAGTACTCCTGAAGATATTCTGCTATAATCAGATTAGTGATTTGCTTAGCCATCATCAGAGAAGCTTTCTCCCACACCTGTTGGAAACAAATAGAGAGCCTCATAGCCACACAATACAAAAAGTGAGAAACCTTTCAACAATCATCCCTATATGAGAAATGAGACATCATATCCATCATTTCTCTCCCTTTAGAGCTCAGGAAACTCTTCAGTAGAAGAGACAAAAAGACTGTAAGAGCCAGAGTGAAGGGAGGATACCAAGAAAATAAGTCCTCCACATCAATAAGCTCATAAGAATTCAGAGAGACTAGATCAGCATACATAGTACCATGCCAGATTTCATCAGTCTTTGTACATATTATGACTTCCAGTTTGGTATTTTGTGGGATTTCTGAATGTGCAAGCTTGAGGGTCTCTGATTCATGTGCCTTCTCTTATAATCTTTTCCTTCTGTTGGTTTGTCTTCTTCAACTTTGAGGTGATAGTTTTGCTTTATTTTATTGTATTTTATTTTGTGATATTAAAATGAATGAACTAATGAAAATCTAGCCACTAAGGTAAAGGTTAAAAACTTAACTGTCATTTTACATTCTTGGAGAGGGGAAATCAGTTTTCTTCAATGGAGTGACACTGTCTGTATCAATCATTGCAAGACAGTCTTCATGTTTAGAAGTAGTTGGCTAACCGATAATAGATTCCATATTTTTCTTTGTTTGTTTGTTTCTTTTTGTTGTGTGTACTTGTGTGCTTTTCTTTGGTTACAATTACTTTTTTTCCATTTGGGGTATAATTTTTTGCTTTCTTATTTGAAGAGTTGTGTTGTATAGATAATTTGTTTTTTTGAGAAAATTTAATGTTGGGTACATAAGGATGGGGAGAGCATCTTCAAAATATTGTTGGGGGAATAATATGATAAAAATATATTTAAAGCTAAAAATTGTTTTGAATAATGGAAATAAATAAAATTAAAACAAAAATAAACAAAGAAATTGCAACTAAAAGTAACCTTTCATATCACCAAAGTGTGTTTTATTAAGACAAACAGTGTCTGTAACACTGCTTATTATCCTCCTTAACTAAATTTTTAACAGTTCTAAGGATGGGCAAGTGTTTTCTTGCTGAGTTAAAAATGCAGTTTATGTCTTTATCTGTGACATGTAAATCATACTTATCATTCACCTATAATTTCTGAATCATTTAAATTTTTGAGCTGCTGATCAAATGAGAATGTTTTTGGGCTTATATGCTTGATATTATTATTATTAATCCATCATTACAGGGATTATTTTAATCAAATAAAGTTAAATTATACAACTCAAGTTAAAATTATTTGTCTTATTGTCTCTTAAGTACAAGAGGCATTGTTCCAAATGTCTCTTGTAGCCAGGGTTGACCTTGAATGTACCATACAACCAAGGATGACCTTGAACCCATGGATCTGTCTTCATCTCCCAGAACTAGGACAGATGCCTAGATCTGTTTTTCTGGTTATCATCTGTATTATATGCTTCATTCAAAGGATTATAAAAACCTGTGGTGCAAGAGTGAGCTATGCAACTATAGCTCAGAGTGGAGTAGGTTCAAGTAACAAAACATTGATAATGGACAAGGAGCCTGGATGGGAAAGGCCAGATGCAGTAAATAAAGGTCAAAGGAAGAATCTTACTTTTAGTGAGTCTTCATGAGCCTAACATTGATAGAGTAGGTGAAATGGGGACACTGAGAAATGTGGAGTCTTACATGAGGAGAGATTGTGACAAATGGTGTGGTTTCTGTAAGAATGATTGTTACCTTTTTCATTTCTTCATAGCTAATTAAAAGAAAGTTGTCACAGTCTCTCATGGACAGCCAGCCACGGGTGTGCTCAAACCATGATCCATATGGCACTGTGTGCAGAGAGGATAAAAGTATTGATTAGAAAGCATTAAATGGGGTCTACTTGATTACTTTTCCGCAATTAGCAGACAGTTTTATGAAGAAAAATCAAGCTGGTCTCTATTTACAATATTCAATGTGACGTTTAACACACACACACACAGAGAGAGAGAGAGAGAGAGAGAGAGAGAGAGAGAGAGAGAAACTCATAAAATAAAGTTTTATTATAAAAGAAACCTCATAGTCTTATTTACACCTGATGTCATGCAGAGACATCCTCCTGGCAAGTTGAAATGTCAGAGGCATGTACTGGTGCAAAGTGATCACAACGATAGAGGAAGCCAGAGGCATTTGGGAATTACCACACTTGGACTTTTTAATGGCCATCCTGTCTGGAGAATTCTCTTAGCTTCTACGGGATATCCCTTACTAATGACATCTACCTTTAAAGTTCACCACTTCTCAATAGTGTTTCCATAAGAGCCAAGGTTTCAAAACATGGACAACTGGAGAGCTTCTAGGTATAGTCTTCAGCATTCATAGCAAAGTCCATTTACATTCCTAGTGGTAGTGTGATTTGTTCTGCACAGTTCCAGTATCTTCACAGTTTCGGTTCTGCTTGTGTTCTCTCTTCATGTCTCAGTCTCCATTGTAAAATTGCATTGTTACTGATTATCTGAAGAATTAACTGAATAAAGTCAAGAGCTACTTGAGTTCATGGAATTTAAGACTCAAAAGCTGAGAGTAAATGACCTACAGAGAAGTTGTAGAGAGAAAATGAATTGTGCAATTACATGATAGAATTAAGTCACTTAAAGAGATTGAAAGCTCGACTCCAGAGATGACTCAATAGAAAGAATTTTCCTTGCATGTTTAATGACCTGAGTTTGAATCCTCAGAAAACATTCAAAGCTGGCATTGCAGACTCTGTTTGTTACCCTATTGCTCCGTTTATGGCATGGAGCCAGAAACATTGAGACCAGCTAGTCTGGTACACATAGGGATTAACAAGAAGAAAAAGAATTTCTCAAACAAGATAGAAATTAAGGCTCAACACCTGATGCTGTTTTCTGACTTCCACCCTCAAACTGCCACAAGCATACCTACATACACATTTGTTTTCATACCATCAAAACACACATACTTACGCACATCAAAGAAAACCTAAAAGCCAAGACAGATGTGCTTGCATATGCTTGTAATGCAAAAACTCAGATTAGTGGTTCAATGTCATTTTCGGGTACTTAGTGAATTTGTGACCACCCTAGGATACATCAGACCCTCCTCTCAATAAACAAAAGTCCATATGCATGTTAGTGAGGGCACCAATAATAAGTTGATTTTATGGGGATATATATATATATATATATATATATATATATATATAACTGGTTCTTCCTTGGAAGAGATTTGTTACTTGGGAGCAAAAATTGTGAAGGGTATGTCAACAAGATTGACCTCAGTTTTGGTAGGTAAACAAGGATGACCATGAAGTACTAATCTACTTTTCTCCACCCCATGATTGCTGTGGTTAAAGGCTTGCAACTTTCTACTCATCATAGATATTTATTATTTTGCTATATTTTTATGGCTATGTATCAAGTTACAAGATCTAGTTTCTATATAGAACAATATACAACCACAAGGTTCGTGTGTTAGTGGCAAGTAATGATCAATAGGCAGACAAATAAGTACATGGCTCCTGGTGAAATGTATGAAGAAGACAGAAAAAAAATGTTGTCATCAATGGTAGGATGTTATGTTTAAGAGAAAGACTCCCATCAATACAGTAAACTGTTGGGTGAAATCAAATGAAGGTATGAATCAAGAATGTATGACATAACTAATAATCATATCAATGAAGGGATTGAGGAGAATCAATCATCAGAGAAAGAGAGGAGGTGGTAGTAAAAGGAAGAGAGAGAGGGGGAGAGAGGGACAGAGAGATAGGGAGGATGTGAGGGAGAGAAATGGAGAGAGAGTATGCTTGCAAAGTTTTAGAATCACATAAGAATTTGTGCGGGAAGTACACCTACTGATTAGGAGAAATCTAAAGGGCACTGCCAGTAGGGAAGACAAGAGCCTCTCTAATCAGCACACTTGTGCCTGAAATTCACTACATAGCTATGCTTTTTATTCTTATTTTTGGTTTTTAATAGCTAATTTCACATGGTGCTATTGTCCTGCATTGTTCCTACATGCTACAATACAGCTCTGTCAGGCTAGATGTACATAGAAATGTAATAATGACACAACTGTTATGGAGTGATTAACTTCTTTTTGATTAAACTTGTGGCTTGTTCCTTGCAGTGGGATTTATGCCTAGTACTACAAAACTGGCTATAAATCCATGGATGGGATGGTCATAGGCCTAAAGTGGGTTAACTGCTGTAATTTTGCTTAATGATCACATTGAAAACTGCCTTATAAATATGTGTGCTTATACTCATGGATTTCTGGATTCTTTATATTTGTCAAAGAATATTCTTTTTGAAGCTTAAATTAGTTAATGGACAGACTCAGAGCTGATCAAAATACTGAGAATATTTGAGTGTGAGTGCACAGTCACTGATGGGGATTTCCATTTGACTCTCTTCTCCAAGGCTCAAGGAATATTGTGCAATAAAGACTAGAAAGAATGTAAAAGCTAGAGTATGGAGAGGAGTGCTGTGAAATGCTGTCCTCTGAACATGACAAGGCTGTTGTGCAAATGAGCCCATATAGTCAATGGTTATTTACAGAAGAACTGTACACAATCAAATCATTTATGGTTACTGCTTTGATTGGGGAGGATTTCCTAAAGCCCAATCTCTGCTTGATGAGTTATTTGCAGTTGATAACTGCAGGATGAGAAAGACTTTCTTTTCTTTGTGTACATGACCACTCTTAGATTTTCTTATGCCTCTGTGGATGGACCCAGACTTTCTGCATGATTTGTATTTATAAAGGCATGTACTTATAAAGTTATGACATAGATATGGCAGGGCACTTATGCTGTGTTGGAGGGGGTACTGTCAAGTCTATTTATAAGATACATTATATTCACCTATTACATAAGAAGCAAAATACATGAGAATAAATCGTGTGTTAACAATTGTCTAACTGAAGCACTAAAACCAGGTAGTTCAGGAAGAATTAGCCAATATTTAATATTTAATGACATTATATTTGAGTAATACCCACAACTCCTGCATACCAGTTCATATATGTAAAATATATTTATTCTATTAATGAGTTCCTTAAAAATGCTTTAGAAATAAACTCATAGTGACTTTTCATTGTACCTATATTTTAATGCATCTATCAACCATAATCACAATAGTTTCTCTTAGAAGTAGATGGTGATTAATACAGAGACCCACAACTGCTAAAAGTGGAGACAATAGGAGAGTTTGGAGTGATCAACACTAAATGGGATTTCTATTTTCTTCCTATTTTAGGTGTCCTTAAATAACATACCTTTTTCTCCCAAGGCTCAGGGATCAATCTGGAAGCAGGAATGGCATATTTTAAGAGACAGAAATAGTAGATGACTACACTAAACACTGTTTTCTTTACCTTTCAGGAAAGCTGCAAATATGAAATTATAAATGACACCATATACAAGACCTGCACAATCGTAACCCAGTCAAAATTCCAGCCTGGAATAGGGGTGGACATGATGTCCCACTTTTAAGGAACTATTGGTGGGTGATAACTTCCTGAACAGGGTCAGTTTTTTAAAAGGTGCTGGCCCCTGGTGATTGACCAAACTTTACTGAATAGTTACACACCCAATTGCATGCAGGCAACATGAATTAGACTGGGTGGATTTTAAAAAATGGTTGTTCTGGAGAAATGGCTCAGCAATTTAGAGCTTTAGCTGTTACTGCAGAAGATTTGAGGTCAATTTCCAGTCCCCACATGGTGACTCACAATCTTCCATAACTTCAGTTCCAATGGATCTTAGCTTGTCTTCTGGCGTCTGTGGATAATACATGTATTGTAGTGCACATATTTACATGCAAGGAAAATACAACTACACATAAAATATTTTTAAAGAAAGGAGGCTACATGGATTGGAGGGGAAATTAGGAGGAACTTTGAGGAATAGTGTGAGGGGAAACTGTAATAAAAATATATTGTATGAGAAAAGAATCTACTTTTAAGAATTGCTAAGATTGTTCAGCCCCATAGACTGTTCCAGCCAAAACTTCAGTAAAGCCCTGAAGTTCAGCTTCTGTCTACAAAATTCTTAGGAAATTTAAATAGCTGAGCACAAAAGTAGTGGACATCAAATGATTCCATTAATGTGCTTAACCATTTTTCCATTCTTGTTTGGGCCCCAAACAGGTTTACTATATCCCAAATCAGCAGAAAGTATAATTTTAAGAGAGCGACATCCCATCTCCAGAAGGCAGGGTGGGTGATTTTTCCCAGTTTGGTCATTTGATGGTTTATCGATACTTGTTATTTAGGGGAAGAGGTTATAAGTTGTTAAATGGTCTTGTTAAATAGGTTAGAAACAGGAATTTCTCTTTTTCTTTTCTGCATCCTTCTTTCTCTCCTATGCGTGGGGGGGGGAAATTTGAGAAAAAATTAGATATAGACATCATATAGGAATGATAAAAAAAGGGACAGATTATTGACAGTTCTTATATCTTTGTATATTGATACAAAATTAAGATTAACTCTTTTTAAGGTATTGTACCTACATAAAGCTTAAAAATGAAATATGAAGTTTGGCCTTTTGTTAGCTTCTGTCATAAACTGTGTAGGATAATTAAGAAATGTAAACTAATAGTCAAGCATGTCATTTTGTTAGGTTCTAGAGCAGTCTATCATAGTTATTTTCTAAGTTAATCAGAAATCAAGTTGCTAAGAGACAAGCAATATTTGCTTATCCAAATATAAGTAGATATATAGGTGATCTTCAAAAATCTCAAGAGATCTTCAGAATATGGCATTCAAAGATGTTTTCTTAACTTAAGATATTTTTGATATAGAGACATGAGTCAGCTCCTGACAGCACCCCCTATTCTACTCCTAATAGATGATGAGCATCAAAGAATCTCCAATTGAAGATGGTTGAATTAGTGGCAAGCCTGTCACTTGGCAAGAAAAATCCCTTGCTTCAACTGTAGACAGACTGCTGTCCAAATAGGACAAAACTTGGAAGCAGGTAAATCAAGAGCCTAGCTCTGCCAAGACAGGTTAGGCAAGTCCCTCATGATTCCTGCTTTACAGTTAATGTCTGTCAGAGAAACGGGACCAAAAAGCATAAGATTGATGCTGTAATGTATGAAGAGAAATTGGGAACTGTCCAGACAGCCTGTTAGTTGTATGTCATTTCTTTGTTCTGGGAGCTGCTGACCCTGCACTTCCTCTATAATCAGATATATTTATCCCTCTCAGGTCTCTGATGTGGTTGAAGACTAGATAGCTAGAGTCTCATAGTTAAATTTTGAGTTGTTTAGGAATTAAGAGGGTGTTCTGGATCTAAGAGGATGTTTTTTAAATTATGATGCAAGTTAGGATGGAAGCTGAGTTGGATGTAGAACTTCAAACTAATGAAGATGGTTGGATAAAAGAATGTTAAAGTCAGTTGCCAAATACATATGGACTGGACTTTGGGAATGTATGCTAAGCCTTATAATTCTCATAAGTGTGGCCTAATTATTTCTTTTGTTTTGTATTATATTTGTTGTTATAAGAGAAAGAGCCATTTGTTGGACTGAAAGGGGAGCTATTGGGAGGGGATATACCTTAAACTTAAAAAAAAAGGGATGTGGATGGGAGAGATTGAGGGGGAAGAGAGTGGAAGGGTGGGACCAGGAGTAGGAAGGGGATTATGATTGAGATGTAACTTGAAGAAATAAAAAAAGTGAAAAACAAAAATATACAATATCAAAAATCAAACAACAACAAAAAACAAAACAAAACAAAAAAGCAAATGAGCATACAAAGTTGGGTAGTGATGGAATGAAATGATGATATTGGAGGAGTAGGGGAGTAAAAGACTGTGATAAAAATAAAATGTATGTAATCATCAAAGAGTTAATAAAATATATTTAAAGAAACTCATAAAGACAAACTATCAAGACAACATGAACATTAAAGAATATTTGTCCTTCAACCAAGTAGAGGGAAGAAATAGATGTATTGAATATCAACTAAAAGAATACCTCATTTTACAACTGGCCCTTCAATGGAGAATCATGGGTTGGGGAGGATACCCATGGCACATCACTACTCGCTGCTGTAGTAGTGCTGGATACTGAAAGTTTCTGGGTGATAGGAAGTCACTGTCTTCAGCTGTGTCCACACTGAAGTGTCTACTAGGCTTCAATGGGTAGTTCAACCCCATAGAACAACAGATGATCCTAAATATGGTTAAACTAAATGGGTGACAAGTAAAGAGGCATTAATGTTTTAAAGGGGAACATAGGGAATGGGATTTAATAGAGGTGAAAGAGAGATTAGAGAGGGTAAATGGTTTTAATAATCATCATGGAATTTATACATGTGTAGAATTTCCAGAGAACAAATTCAATGATAGATTCATATAAAAGCATTAAAAACCCACATAATCAAGCCAATCTTGCAAAAAAGAGTGCCTTATTTAAAGTTAAACTACAGAGATATAATAATAAAATCAGGATTGTAAAAATACAAAACAGACATTTAGATTAATAGACTAAGAAACCAAGTCATAAGTCACACATTTCTAAGCACCTGATTTTTTTATGATTCAGAGATCCACACAGGAAGGATTCTTAGGCCAACCTGTTGCTGGGATCCATCTCTTTTTTTCTTTCTTTTTAAAAAATGTTTATTTATTACTTCAAGTTACATCTCCATCACAGTGCCCTTTCCACCCTTGCCAGTCCCACCCTCTTACCCTCCTCTCCCTCTTCCCTCCTATCCTACTCCTCTGGAGTGGGGTGTCCCTACATATCAGTCCTCCTTCAGTTCATCAGTCATATGAGGGCTAAGAGCTTCCTCATGTACTGGGGGCCTACATGGCAGTACCACTAGGGCAAAATGTCTTACTAACAGGTAACAAAGTCTATGTTCCTGTTCCTTTTGGTGTGTTGGTTTTAGGATAGTTATCCTGTACTATAAAGCTAAAATCCAATTATAAGTGAATAGATGCCATATGCATCTTTCTGAGTCTGACTTAGCTCACTCAGGATGAGATTTTCTAGTTCCATCCATTTGTTTGCAAATTTCATGATTTCCTGGTTTCTGATAGCTGTGTGGTATTCCTTTGTGTAAATGTACAACAGTTTTGTTTTGTTTTGTTTTGTTTTGTTTTATCCATTCTTCAGTTGAAGAACATCTGGGTTGTTTCCAGTTTCTAGCTATTACAAATAAAGCTGCTATGAACATAGTTGAGGAGATATCCTTGTGGATTGGTGAGGAATCTTTTGTATATATGCCCAGAAGTGCTATAGCTGGGTCTTGAGGTAGCTATTTCAAGTTTTCTAAGATATCGCTAGACTGATTTCCACAGCAGTTGCACAAGTTTGCATTTCTACCAGCAATGGAAGAGTGTTCTTTCCCCTTTCTCCACAACCTTGCCACCTAATTTTTTTGACAAAATGTCAAAAATAGATATTGGAGAAAAGACAGGATCTTCAGTAACTAGTGATTTGGAAACTGCATATCTCTATGTAGAAGAATGTATTAGATCTTAATATCTCATCCTGAATACAAACACACCCACACACAGACATATTGTGCCCTTTCCACCCTTGCCACACTTCCATACACACTCGGTCACACCAATTCTAAGTGGATCAAGAACTTCAATAGAATAAGAAATGCACTGTGATATGTAATCACAGGCATGATAAGGACTTACCAAAAAAAAAAAAAAGACTCATCTCACTCTGAAAATAAGGCCAATAACCAACAAGTGGGACCTTGTGAAGCTAATCACTACTATCAACCAAAGGAAACAATCATGAAACAATGCACCCGACAGAATGGGAGAAAACCTTTTCCAGCTATATTCTCCATGACAATGTGTATTTGGTATCAACAAAGAGTTTAAAAAATTCAACATTAAGAAAACAAACAACAGAAGGAAAACCTGGGCCAAGGAACTCATCAGAATTACCAAAAAAGAAAGGCAAATCCCTCATGCATATTTTTAAATTTTTCCAAATTATTAGGCATCAAGGAAGTATAAATAAAAGCCACTTCAAGAATCCATCTTACCCTAGTCAGAATGACCATTGTCAAGAAAAAATGACAGCAAATGTTCAAACTGTGGGGAGAAGTGGAGAAAATCTAAAAGTAATGTGATGACAAAATAGTAGATGCAGATAATGGACTAGAGTGTTGAAATAATGTGTCTAATGGTTTTCTAGTTCTAAATCGGTCATGAATTTATGGTTTTCCTGGTGGATAATTTAGTGAAATATAAGTGATATTGAATGTGTAACATTTAATGTGAAACTTCAGAGATTTACTTTTCAATAACAATTCTAACTTTATATAAATTCATTAAATTATATAGACCTTAATTCTCATTAATTTTGGTATATTTTGATTTTATTTATTTGAAAGGATTTTTTTGATAATAAAGATTAGTTTTTAGTGCATGCTTCAGCAGGACATATGCTAAAATTGGAATAATACAGAGAAGATTAGTATGCCCCCAAGCAAGGATGACACACAAATTCATGAAGCTTTTCATATTTTTTCCTCAGAAACTTTAAAAGCCAGAAGGGCCTGGTCAGATGTCCTACAAGCCCTAAGAGAACGCAGGTGCCAACCCAGAATACTGTACCCAGCAAAGTATTCAATCACCATAAATGGAGAAAACAAGATATTCCATGACAAAACAAAATTTAAACAATGTCTATGCACAAATCCAGCTCTACAGAATATCCTAGAGGGAAAATTCTAAACAAGAGAAGGTAACTACAGCCAAGAAAACACAGGAAACAAATAACTCCACTGTAGTTAAACCAAAAGAAATACACAAGCACACTACCACCACCTACATCAAAATAGCAGGAAATAACAAACTATAGTCATTAATATTTCTCAACATCAATGGACTTAACTTACCAATATAAGGACATAGGCTTACAGAATGAATAACTAAACAAGTCCCATAATTTTGCGGCATACAAAAAAACACACCCCACAAGCAAAGATAGACTTTACTTCAAAGTAAAAGGTTGGGAAAAGGTTTTGTATGCAAATGGTCCAAGGAAGCAAGCTGGAGAAGCAAGCCACCCTAATATCCAATAAAATAGACTTTCAATCTAAATTAATCAAAAAAGATAGGGAAAGACACTATATACTTGTCAAAGGAAAAAAATCCATCAAGATGGCATCTCAAAACTGAATATCTATGCCCCAAATACAATAGCACCCACATTTGTAAAAAAAAAAAAAAAAAAAAAAAAACACTGTTAAAGTAAGCCACACATTGATCCCCCACACTAAGAGTGGGAGACTTCAACGTCATAGACACACCAAAGGACAGGTCATCAAGAGAGAAACCAAGCAGGGAAATAATGAGTCTAATGGAAGTCGTGAATCACATGTACCTAACAGATATCTATAGAATATTTCACCCAAACTCAAAAGAATTTAGCTTCTTCTCAGCACCTCACAGAAGCTTCTCCAAACTTGACCACATAATCATTCACAAAGCAAGGCTCAACAGATACAAGAAAATTGAAATAACCCCTTGTATCTTATCAGACTACCATGGATTAAATCTGGAATTCAACAACAGAAATAACAAAAAAGCCTAAACATTCATGGAAACTGAAAAACTCTCTATTCAGTAACAACTGGGCCAGGGAACTAATAAAGAAGGTTATCAAAGACTTCCTAAAATCCAATGAAAACAAAGGGACAACATATCCAAACTAATGGGACACAATGACAGCAGTGCTACGAGGAAAGTTCATAGCACTAAGTGCCTTCAAAAAGAAAGTGGAGACAGCTCATATTAGCAACTTAACAACTGAACTGGAAGCTCTAGAAATCAATAAAGTAAACACTCCCAACAGGAGCAGAAGGCAGGTAATCATCAAACTCAGATCTGAAATCTTTAACTTAGTAACAAAGAGAACAATACAAAGACTCAACGAAACCAAGAGTTGCTTCTTTGAGAAAATCAACAAAATAGACAAACCTTTAGCCAAACTAACTAAAAGACAGAGAGAAAATACCCAAATCAAGAAAATCAGAAATGAAAAAAGAGAAATACCAACAGACATTTAAAAAGTCCAAAGAATATTTAGGTCACACTTCAAAAACCTAGAGTCCACAAAATTTGAAAATCTAAGCAAAACGGATAATCTTCTTGATAGATTCCACCTACTAAAATTAAATCAAGATCAGGTTAACAAGTTAAACACTCCTATAACACTTAAGGAAATAGAAGCAGTCATTAAAAGTCTCCCAACCAAAAAAAGCCCAGGGCTTTTTTTTTTTTCAGCACAGAATTCTACCAGACCATTAAAGAAGAGCTAATACCAATACTCTTCAAACTCTTCCACAAAATAGAAACAGAAGGAACACTGCCAAACTCACTCTGTGAGGCCACAGTCATGCTGACACCTAAACCACACAAAGATAAAACAAAAAGAGAATTTCATAACTATTTCTCTTATGAACATAGATGCAAAAATACTCAATAAAATACTTGCAAACTGAATCCAAGAACACATCAAAAGTACCATACACCATGATCAAGTAGGCTTCATCCCAGGAATGCAAGGGTGGTTGAACATATGAAAATCCATTAATGTAATCCACCATATACACAAGCTGACAGAAAAAAAAAACCTGATCTTAGAATTAGATGCTGAGAAAGCATTTGACAAAATCCAACATCCCTTCATGTTAAAAGTCTTGGAGAGAGTTGGCATACAAGGATCATAACTATAAATAATGAAAACAATATACAGCAAGCCAGTAGCCAAAATCAAATTAAATGAATAGAAACTTAAAGCATTTCCCCTAAAATCAGAGACAAGGCAAGGATGCCCACTCTCCACATATCTCTCCAAGAGCTAACAAATCTTAGGTATATTCTCAAACTGCCTAAGCATATATTACTCTATACTTAGGTGTATACTACCATGTACTTAATTGTATGCTACTATATCCTTAGGTACATTCTACTACACAGATACTTAAACATCTGCACTTAGTACAGCTCTATTCACAGTATCTAGGAATGAGGTTCAACATAGATGGTCATCAACTGAAAAATAGATAATTAAATTGTGTTACATATACACAACAAAATTGTATTCAGCTGTAAAAATGAACTTATGGGATTCTTGGTAAAATAGATGGAACCCAAGCACAGGTATGGAAATACTGCATGTTCTTTCTCATATGAGAACCCTAATCAAGTTCTTAGAGTTATAACTTGAAATGCATATAGAGGACAGTAAGCCGGAAAGGGTCTATTAGAAGGGGAACAAGAAAAAGAGATCTTAAGTAAAGAGAGGTTCAAGAAAATCTATGGTATGAAAGTGAAGGGAGTGTGAGAAAACTCTGAGAGTGAGGAGGTTTTTCCAAAGTTGGGGTGAGAATATGAGTGATAGACTCAAACAAACCCAAGAATATATGAAAATATCTTATTGAAACTCACTAATTTGTAAGTTCATTAAAAAAAAGTAAGAAAGAGCTTAAGTCAAGGCATCTTGCATGGGTAGACAATACTGCTCCCAGAAATCTTCAGTTATTAAATTAAAACTCCATTACTAGTGTTGGGATACCTCCCAGTGAGATAGGGCCTGAGGATCCAAATAACATATGCAATTGTCACTGTTGTCAGTTGCCTACACAAACTTGTTGGTAAGACCATATTGTTAAAGACATCCTTATATTCTTGTCATAGGACATAAAGAAAGCAAGCTTGGAATGGGCTAGAATATACCTTCATGATCAATAGCTATCTCAGTACCAGAAGGTGTCATACAAGCTGCTAGTGGGAGATTGTCATCAACACTCTTACTTAGCTGTGAACACTGTGATCTGTACTTCACCAGCCTTACAAGATATGGTTCAATGACAGCGTTGTGTTATGGGGAAACCAACCATTTTCTGATTGGCATTGAGAAGAGTTCACATTTTATGTAATGAACAGATGGTCAAACAACCATGCTGGAGAGGGAATGGGTCCTTGGGTTGAAGCTATCACTGTTGTTCAGGACATGATGTGTATATCAACTTATCTTCTAAATACTTATTTTTATCCTTATGTATTACTACTGTCAAGTTACTCAAAAAATAATTTTCTTGTAGTGGGCAGTGGAAACTGGTAATTTCCTCAAAACTAGGAAAAGTGTTGGTTTTTAGTGGTCACCTTAATAAGACATCTATACCCCCATATATGCTTAAGAAACATTAAAAGTAAAGATATGGAAATTATGTAAAATCCTAAATATGTGGTATAATGATGTGGAATATTGTTTTCTAGAAAGGACATGGCCATGGCCATAGCACTCTTGAATGCACACTAGCTGTGATTACTTCACAAGACCTACACAAGACTTGGCTGTTCAATACTCTATCAAAGAGAGATAAGGTGCTCCTAAACCTCCTTCACTGGCAGTTCATAAGCAGTTAATAATAGTTAGTGGGGAGGATTCATGAGACCACCTTTCTCTAAGATCTATAGGCAGTTAGTGATTGCTTTTGGAGGGAATATTTTTTCAGAAGTGTAGCTACTGGTAACGTACCCATGTGCATGTAAATAACTCATACCTTGTACTACAATGAGCAACCCAAGTGGAATTCATTGAGTCACAAACACACACATGAATAAATGGGACATGGAAGGAGAAAGAAGAACTAGTTAGGAAGAGGGAAAGGATCAGCAAGAGTGTGAACAGCATAAGAGATATTAGTAGGTCATTATTGCAATCCAAATACCTGTACATATGTATGGAAATGTCCTAATGAAACCCTTCATTTTATATAAGTAATATTTCCCAATAAAAGTTAAAACAAAAAAGTATGAAGAATCCCTGACTAAGAAATATTTTTGAGACAAATTAAAAAAAAAGTAGATTTAAAATGTTTGCAAAGATGCCCTTTAACAAAATAGTGGATTGCCACACTAAATGTATTGGGAGCCAATGATAAAAAGAGTAAGAAAATCAAAAGTGAGAAGTACAGTAGGTATAAAACTACATTTGCTATTTTTAATTGTTGTAATATTGCACCAAGAATAAAGACAATGTAAGAAAGAGACAGATTATTTTTGTCTTATGATTCTAGAGGCATAAGAATCAATGATGGGGGAAAGCAGTCAGTGGCAATAACTGTTGGCAGGGCTATAATAACAGGAAGCTGAGAGCCTGTCTTCTCAACCACAAGCAAGAACTAGATGGAAGAAACTAGTCATGGCTTAAGAATTTAACTTCCCAACATCCACACTCAATGATATACACTCCATGCAAGGGTATGCCTCAAAAACCTTCTGAAACAGTGATATCAGCTGGGAACTGAATTCAAATGCCAGAGTCTCTGTGAGGCATTTCTCATTCAAACCATCACATACAATAATATCTACATAGATATTCCAGATGGTGTCAGGATGGTATGTCATGAGGCAAGCTGTGACTATTTCCTGTTATGCAGTTGTGTGTAACAAGAAGACTTTACAATTAGGTTTGAAATAGTGATGAGACACTCAGACTGGCTGAATTTAAAGGGATAAGAAGGAATCAAATGAAGACTACTAAAAGTCAAATGAAGATACTAAACGACTAGTGATGCACTCAAGTTAGAAAAAAACACATAAAATTGTGGGTTTGAGCTCCATAATAAAATAATGGAACTAGATATTTGTAGTCCTAGATCTGAGGAGGTAGATGCAGGAGGAGCAGTCCTTCAAGGTCTTCCCTAGCTATATAGAGAGTTAAAGGAAAGTAAGGCATATCTCACTTCATCTTTAAAAACATGTCCCTGAGCCTCCCCTAATTCCTGTATTTCACATAATACTCACCATTTCCTTTGAGGAACCATTCAACATAAGTTTCCAGTGACACTGGATTCACAAAGTTTGTTTTATCAGAGAAAAAATAACCAGACACAAGAACATCTCTGGGATTTCTGATGACATAGATGACCTTAATGGAAAACCATATAAATGAAGGTGAATATAATCATTCTTTACCTCTTAATTGGCACTATTTACCATAAATTTCAATCAAAAATCTATGATGGTTCTAAAATCATTAATCACTTTTATTTGGACAAAATATATGCATAAGTGCTAAAACTTATACAGTCATAATCCCCTTTTAAAATTTCATTTGATTTTAAAAAATGAAAAAGCAAAATGACTAAGGTGACAAATACTGAAAAAAAGACTTATTTAACAATTGTAAAAATCAGTATCTTATATCTTAAATTTAAAAAAGCAAATAGGAGGGTGAGGGGGAAGAGCCTAGGAGGGTAGGACTGGGAGGGTGAAGAGGGAGGGGAATGCAATTGAGATGTAACTTGAAGAAATAAATAAATGTTAAAATAAAAATCAGTATTTTACAGTGAGACAGACCACCCATCTACTGTGAAAAAAATATCATATACAAAGTGTGAAGAGTACTGTGCTAATTCTATTTGCAAAATGACAAACTATTTGGTTTCTGTAACTGTAATTACCAAATATATTTCTCAAAAGAATCATGATATAGAGCTTAAAGCCAGTAAGTCATTGCACAGTGGTCAACACATGCATCTTCATGCAACTAAGAACTTCTGAGAGGGGGACTTCTCTTAAGAAAAAGCAAAACAACTGGTTATCCAATGCCAAATGCCCATCTCTAAAAATACTTACTGTTATATGAGAAGGAACCATCTGTTGGACTGAAAGGGGAAACTTCTGGGGGGGAAGAGGGTGGAAGGGCGGGATAGGAAGGGGGAATAGGGAGGGGTTTGTTACTGAGATGTAACTTGAAGAAAAAAAAATAAAGTATTTTAAAAAAATAAATAAATAAAAATATATGTACAAGTAATATTGTACAGACAGAACAGGTTGTACTTAAGTATTTAAGAATATATAAATATATATGCATACATCCACATGCACATACATATACATAATCTAACAACAATTAATGGGAAAAGAAACCATAAACTTGAGAGAGAGAAAGGAGGGAAATGTAGGTAGGTTTGGAAAAAGGCAGAGAAAGGGAAAATGATGTATGTAATTATAATCTCAAAAATAAAGAGAAATAAATTAAAAATAATCACTTTTTTTTCAAGACAAGATTTATCTCTATAGGCCTGGCTGTCCTGGAACTAATTCTCTACAGAAGCTTTGCTTCAAACTCAAAGAGATGTGCCTGTCTCTGCCTCCCAAGTGCTGGCATTAAAGGTGTGTGCCACTACCACTCAGCTAAATAATAATCACTTTTTAAAAAAAGGAATGCTGTATTTTGTAGCAATTCTGTTTGTGCCATTATTCTAGAACTCATCACTTTAGACTTCAATCTCTCCAACCTAGATTTTTATCAAATCCAGATAAAATACATGCATATAGGTAAATGGCCACAGCTTCGTTGTGATATTTTCAAGTAAGATTATTTATCTGAATTTGTCTTTGTAGTTTAAGCATAAATTATGTTTAGATTTCATGGCAGAAGACCTTCCAGAAATTTTTCTTAATAGCAGGGAGTTATGATAGGTCAGAACCTGGATATCTCTGATCTCTTCTGGTGGTCCTCTATCAGTGACAATGGAGATTTCTGATTTCAATAGATAGCTAGACACAACGAGGCACAGTGGGTACAGATGTGCCATGACTGTTGAACAATCTCTATGATTAGCTCATTGATGCCTGGTCTATGCTTCCTCTATGAGCAACTATGCCATAGGAGATTCACCCACATGGCATGAGGTATATGTAGAATCAAGACCGAGGACAACAAAACAGTAATATCCACTGTACATTAGAGTTTTAACTCCACTTGACCTGTATATGTAGTTCCTGAATGCTACAATGTGATATTCCACTTTCTCTCTTAAAGCTGCCCAGGATCCCTGTGTGGTTATGCACATGCTGGTACCCAAATGTAGTCTGAGAAGGGGACAAATCAACATTATCTACTGCATGAGAATGTCAGCCTCCCTATCCAAACTGTACAATCACAGTGAGTTTCAGCAAGAGCTCCAGGTCCTGTCAGGGTAGAATAAGTTCAATGAGCATTTGGTAAAAGACATCTCAATCACTAGACACTGACCTTGGCCTTGGAACTGAAAAGAGACTTGGGGAAAAGATGGATGGGAAGGTGGGAGGTGATGAGTCGTGGTCCTTCCTTATTGATTAATACAGAATATCCTGTTTCCACTTCTACCCAGGGTGAGCGGTCCCAGATGGGTACAGATTGGATCCACTTGGTATCCCCCTTGGCCTGAATTAAGCAGACAGTCTCAATCATCCAGTTTGTTCCTGGTGAAGATGGAAAAGTGATCACTCACTTTGAGAGAACTTGTGAAAAATCCTCAAGTAGAATATATGCCCACAAAATTTACAGTGAATCTGTTTCCAAGCACACAGTCCTATGGTGTTCACAATGTTTCTCTGCTTCTTTCTGTAGACTATTGTCTTAATTTTTTCCCTCATTTTCATTGCTTTTAGCTTCTCCGTGTTAGCTATCTTACACTTACACTTGCCCAATATTCTCTGCTACTGTCACCCAGCAAACATGTCTCCCCAAATATGCATAATGCCTATTTTTTGGTTCCATGAGTTTCGAGACTCTTTCCAATACCTGGACAAGATCCATGGTAATTCTTCTAAAGGATACTGTTTTCTCCTCCAAATATTCTCACATCTATGCTTTTATCTCTCACTATTTCTTCTGTCTATACTCTTCAGTTTCCCTAGTCCACACTGTCTTCCCCAGAGAGACAAATCAATGCCAGTGTCTCCTTTAGGATCCATTTTCTTTACTCTGGTGCTTAGCTAATCCCTTCTGAATACACAGGTCGTGTTAGATGTCTTCCTCAGAGTCAAAATGGTCTCACTCTCAGCACTACAAGCCCACACAGCATTTGACACATCAGATACACAGGGCACTCCACTCATCATCCAAATGATTGAGAATCAAAGTCACAGCCTTCCTCATACAGTTTAGTATCATTCTCTTTGATGGTCCTTACCTGACTTGGGGTAAGTCAGTATGATTGTATCATCGTCTCTCACAACAAAATTATTACAAAATTTTCCAATGGTTTCTTTTTTAAACCAGTTGGCAGAGAAAGGTACGCCTTCGAACCAGATGTAGTTTGCCATGGTAAAGAGCTCTCTCTCTGTGGGTGCTTTTAGGATTCCAGCTTTGGCCACCTCTGTAACTTGTAGCAAATGATGAGAGGCAAAATTTGTAGTGAAGGTAAAAAATGATTAGTTAACTTCCTGTAACGTGTTATGAAACTACCTTCTGATAAGAAGAAATATATATTGTAATCTAGAGTCAAAGGTTGTTATATTAAGCAATTGTGAACTCATTCAGAGATCATGCTGCAGTATTTGTGAGCCTGAGTTCATGACCGAAACCGGAACCCTAATAGCAAATATTATGAAATAAAAATGAGGCATAATTTAACATGTTTTCTATAAAATACAGATTTCAGAATGGTTTCAAATGTGCAGAAAAATACAGAAATCATAAAAATGTTGCCATGTACTTTTTTTTAAAGTAGTGAAACCACAACCTTAATAACAAAGATATTTATTAATAATTATAAACTGTTATATTAGGCCAGTGGAGCAGCCAGTGGTGGGCTAGCAGTAGGCCTATGTAGGCATGCCTTAGCTGGCTGCCTGAAATCTGCAGCAGCTTTTTCTCAATAATTAAATACACCAGGACCTTTTAATGTTTCAACACTTAGGCCTAAGCTGACTCTCAATTAGATAATCTAAATTAACCTGACCAACTATTCTCAGTCTGCCCTGTGGCTTGCTGTACTTTCAGGGCTCACAGAGCTCACACCCAGACATCCTGCTGCTCCCAAGTCCTGGTGTGAAAGAGCTTCCTTGTGTAAACCCAGGGTTCCTAAGTTCTTCACAGGAAGTTCCACCTTCCTATGCTCTTTCTGCCCGTTTAATTGGCCATCAATGACTTTTATTATGCAATTAGAGAGTGCCTCAGAAAGGGTGGTGTAAGACTTTCCGCCAAAAAGTAATTGTTAATTTTGGGAAACTCATAGTGCCTTGGCTGCACTATATGACTCCTACCCTCCTTCTTCCCCTCCAACTCTTCCCTCTCCTTTAAATATTTACAATCTCTTCATTAATTTTCATTGTAATTTATATATTAACATATGTATAGAGTCTATTAATTCTGCTTATATGAGAATGCATCCTGAGTTAAGTACTTGGGATTGGACAGCCAATATGGGATTTCACTTTCTGTGGCAACTGATTCTTCCTCATTCAGCATCCACTGACTTGCTATGTTTCCTCATCTAGGGTAAGATCAAATAGAATTTCCCCTGTCCTCACTTCTGTGCCAACTGGTTCCATTATGTTGAACTGTTTGAGTAACTATTTCTTTGAAAGTTCATGGGTACATTTTCTTTGCTATGCTTAGGGATATATTCAATAAACAGGGCTTCTGAGCCTCTGGAGACCATCTACACTCTCTGGTGTACTTTTCTTGAACCTTGAGTTGAAGAGATTAATTGAAGATGTATAAGGTGGTGTTGAGTACCTTAAACATTCAGTTATTATCTTCATTTTGGCTAGTTGTAGGACTTTGTGATAATCTCCATAAATTGCAAAAAGAAGGTTTTTTTGATGAAGGGTGAGAGCAATATTTACATGCATATATATATATATAGATAGGCATTTAGAAAACAGCTAGAAATTATACTAGTTTAGGAAACTGGCCGTAATGGGTTCTCCTCTTGGATCTATGCCCTCTCTAGTTCCAAGTGGTTGTCTGTGATTAAAGTACCATGGCTTCCCTCTTGTTGAAGAGGCACTAAGTCCAATGCGACAGCACTTAATTACTCCAAGATAAAAATTTCACTATTGTACCATTATGGATGACTTTTAAGCCCAGTTAGTGCTGTGGCTCACAGAATTTAAATCTAAATAGGCTGAGTGATTGTTTCTCTCCCTTGAAGCATGCATACCATCTTCTCATTTTATGAAAACCACTCCTTAGTGAAGAGGTTTCCAGGTCAGTTCCAGCTCAGTTGATCCAATTTCTGTCTCAGATGTGCATTGTGGCTTCTGCATCAGATTTTAATTTTCAAGTCCTGCTTTGGAGGTCTCTTAGATTATCCTGACTAACAACTTAAGAGGAGGTTTCTAATGCATGGTACTGTGGTTTTTCTAAATAGTCTATGGCACTTGGGGATAGCTTTTTATCCTAAATGACATAATGTTTTAAAATGCATGTTGATAATACATGTATACTTGTATATTATATGTGATTTTAGATAAATATGAGAACATGATTCTCTGTGTCTTTTCATACATCCTTAGTATTATTTATCCCTTCTTCTGTTCTGTCACTTTGTACTACCCACTGAGAACACCTTTCTAGTTTAAAGCTGTCTCAGTTTATTCTTTTTCTCACTTTGTAGTCCCTGTGTGCTATTCCAGTGTTTTGATTTATTTCCTCAGTTGGAGATTTTTTTCTTTTTTTTTTTTTTTTACTTTCTTGGTTTCTGTAGTCACTCCAGGTTATAAACTCACACCTACAGATTCAAAGCCAGGAAACACACATAAGAGAGAACATTTCAATTTGTCCTTTTGGGTCTGTGTTACCTCACTCAGTATGATACTTTCTAGTTCCACCCATTTAACTGAAAATTTCATAATTTTACTTCCACAGTTGAGAAGAATTCCATTGTTACATATGTACTGTATTTTCATTAGTTATTTATTGTTTGAAGGACATTTAACTTGTTTTCATTTTTAGCTACTATAAATTTTAAGGTAATAAATATGACCAAGGAAGAATTTGTGGAGTAGGAGATCAAGTCCTTTGGCCACATGCCAAGGAGTAGTGATTCTAGGCCACATGGCAGGTTTTTGCAATGATTTCGAGGGTAGATGCACCAGGTTTCAATCACACTAAAGATGAATAAGGATTCCCTTTTTCCCACATCTTCAACAACATTTATTCTCAGAAGAATTTGTTGTTGGCTGGGTGATTTTTTGTTTTGTTGTTTTTTTTTTTTTTTATAATAGCTCTCTGACTGGAGTAAGATTAAATCAATCTCAAAATAATTTTAATTTTATTTTTTTATATTAAGGATGTTGATCAATGTAAAAGATATTTCTCAGGCATTTTTATTTCTTCTCTTGAGAACATTTGTATCAGAGATATCATCCCGTTTTTAAATAGATCATTTGTTTTCCTGATTGTTTTGTGTTTTTTAATTCCTTTATATATTTTTATTTAAAAATTTTCAAGTAATATATTTTGAACATAATTTTCACTATACTCCAACTCCTTCCAGATCCTACCTACCTTCCTATGCACTCAGTTTCTTTACTATCTTCCTTTCTTTCTTCTTTCCTCCCTTTCTTTCTTCATTTCTTTCTTTTTCTTCTTTCTTTAATCTGCTCTCTTTCTCTCTCAATAAAAACAAAAAATAAAATAAAAGCAAACAAAAAACAAAACAAAATCAAAATTAAACCACACTCCCAAAAAAACATGGAATTTGTTTTGTGTTCACCAACTATACCTGTCTATGAAGGCTACCCTAAAGTATAGTTAATATACCCAGTGACACTCCAGTGGAGAAAACTGACTTTCAGTTTCCTAGAAGGTATCAATTGTATATAGTGTTTTGGTTCATAGTAGGACTTGGTGTCTACCGCTTTTTATCTGTGCTGGAATTTTGTCTGGTTTGAACATCTGGAAGTCTGTGTATGCTGTCAGTTTTTATGAGTTCATATGTGCACCAACCCAACCTTCTTCTATCTATAATTCTCTATTTCCTTGAAGTCATTCAAGACTTCTAGCTCTTAAAGTCTTTCCATCTGTTGTTCTTCATAGATCCCAGACCCATGAAGAGCTGAATTTTATGAAGACATTCTGTTTTAGAATAACTGCCCTAATTTTATAGCACATTTTTCAATTGTGACTCTGTACTATTTATATTTATTGCAATAAAATAATTTCCCTCATTGTGGTTGAGAGATGCAATGGAATTATGGTATAGAAGTAAGTCATTAGGAATCATTTTATTAGTATGTTCATTTAACACAATAATAGTAATAAATTTTCCTAGAGACTCATGATGTATCTAGGATCAGGTTCTTAGACCCCTTATCAGTGTTAAGTGGGTACCACACCATGGAGTTGGATTTAAATCCAGTAAAATGTTGTTGATTATTCCCATAGTATCTGTGCCATTATTGCACCAAAATTTCTTGAAGGTAGGTAACTGGTGTAGGTCACAGAATTTGTAGATATGTGAGATTGATGGTCTCTTTCTTCTTTTTAGTCTTCACAGCACCTTCTAGCACTATAAATCATAATCAGTAGAGATGTAGCCTCTTTTTGGAAGCCAGCTCATTTTCTTCATGTTCAATGATATAAGATAAGTACTGCCTTCAGAAACAAGACCTTGTTCTCAGGTTTTTGAAGGTAACCAAATAGCATTGTCAGTATCTTATAATGTTTAGGGGAGGGGTTATGGGACCCCTTTGTCTCATAACTTACAAGATGTAACCAGTCCCGGGTACATGAGATTTTCCCTGGTATTATATGATTTCTAGTTGAAGCATTGTATTCTCCAAATATGATAGTGCAATTTAAATTATTTTATTTACTTTAGGAAGCATCTAAAGTAGTAGGTTTCCATATGGCTTTTCAAAATATCTTTAGTACTAATTTTAGAAAACATTAGCCTCCAATATATAAATTATTAAAATTGTTTGTGGATACACATTTTATTATGGATTATTGTTTTCATATTGCACCAGATTTTAGTTTGGGAAAATAATGGACACTAACAGTACAGAGTAAATCCAGTGGCAATAGAGTGTCATTTTGAATTTCTTTCTAACAAATTGTTATCTTTAGATATACCATATCCTATTTGTGATAGGTGAATGAACAAGCGATAAGACCTATAAGAAGTCAGGATTCTATAAATTTGGTAGACAATCTTATTTCTCATTTCATAAGCAGACTCTAAAATGGGGCAGACAAGATAGGGCCCAATGATTAGGAGGATTTTTTTTCTCTTCCAGGGGACACGGATTCCATTCTCATTACCCACATGCCACTCTCGCCATCTGTAACTGCAATTCCAGGAAATTCAATGATCTCTTCTGGCTTGTATAGACACTAGGTATACATATGGTGCACAGACATTTATTCAAGCAAACCAACCACACATAAAAATAAAATGAACTTAAAACCTATTTTTCAAAAGAATACAATTAGAATGGCAAAACAATTGCACTGAAGTTTTCCTTTGGTAATTTAGCCATTTTTCATAATACTAGTTTTGCTAATCTGTGAATAGATTGCTGGTGTGAGACTCTTCCAGAAGAAATTTTGTATTGCCCTTCTTAGGTGCTTTGTTTGGTTTCTTTTTTTTTTTTTTAAAGATTTATTTTATTTATTTTATGCATATGTGTGCTCTATCTGCATGTACACCTGCATTCCAGAAGAGGGCACCAGATCACATTGTGGATGGTTGTGAGCCACCATGTGGTTTCTGGGAATTGAACTCAGGACTTTTGGAAGAGCACTAGGCAGTGCTCTTAACCGCTGAGCCACCTCTCCAGCCCGCTTTGTTTGGTTTCTTAAATCTTTGCTGTAAATGTCTTTCACTTCCTTTTCCAGAATTAATCCCACTACATTTTAAACTACTGTGAATGCGATTTTTTTTCTGATTTCTTTCTCAAGTTCCTTGTGGTTATTTAGAAAGGTTATTGATTTTCCATGTTAATTTTGCACCTGCTACCTTGCAGAAAGTATTTATCAGGTCTAAGTGTTTTCTGGAGGACTCTGTAGGATCTCTGACAGGTATGACTGTATCATTAGTGAACGGGGATACTCTGACTACTTTTCGACTTATATCCTTTATATATTTCTCTTCTCTTTACTTTTAGTCAAGATCTTGAAGAGTGTATTAAGAATGATCAATGAGATATAAATGTATGTTCACATACGCACATATACACACACTTGGACACATGTACTTATACATGAATGCATGTACACATACACACACACCAAAAAATAAATTAGGTAGTGTTAAGACAAAGGTCAAACAAATTGTAAGCCTGGCAAATAATAATAATAAAGTACAGCAATTTGATTTGTTAAATGAAAGGGCCAAGAGTGGCAAGAGAGAAAGTCCCTGAGGAAATCACTTGGCAGCTCCTTGGGAACTTCCTAGTTCAGATTCCCAAGCCCCAAAACATCCCTCACCAGTTCTGATGGCAATCAGAGACCTTCCGTAGTGTCTTAGCACAGAGTCCCAAATCCAGCCCATCTGTTTAGCCAGAGCATATAAAAGGTGCTGACTGTGACAACAGATACCCACGATCAGAGTCTAGAACTGAAGGTTTCCTTGGTGAATTTTTCAGTGACCACCAATATGAGAAGTTATCAGGTTAATTCCCTAAAGCCTGCCTTCCATCTCATCTCATCTCTAGCTATTATCTGAATGAGAGGAAGAACAGCAGCTCAGGTTTTCTCCTTATATCAGGCACATGTCTGATGTTCCTATCTTTATGATCACATGTACTCTTCTTTTTTTCTCTGACTGTCTCAGGTGAGGTCCTTTTTGAAGTGCTTACACTAGCTAGTGTCTGGCAACATCAGTCTTATGGTGTGATTGGTGTGAAATTATACATATATGAGTTTGTGTGTTTAATTCGAAGAGGGGGACAGGCAGTGTGTGTGTGTGTGTACTTTATTGCTCAATTCAATTGAGCTCTCTATTCTTAATTTACCACTAATTCCTCCTAGGCCCTTTGATTTCATAAAGGATATCATAAATTTTCTTTTAATGAAAATATAGCCCATTCCAGGGTCATATGGGCTGAGCGTGGGCATTAACTCAGAACAAGCAACCTATCTTAGTTTCATTTCTTGTGCTGTGATATTATACCCCAAGAAAAGGAATCTAAGGGAGGAAGGATTTGTTTGGCTCAAAATTCCATCATACAATCCATCATTGTGTGGAGATCGAGGCAAGAGGACCTGGAATTAGCTAGTCACTTCACACCAGACACACAGTTTAATACTCTCTTCCTTTTCTCTCTTTTTTAAACATGAGGTCCAATCCATGAAACAGAGATGCCCATATTCTCAGTGTGTCTTCACATTTAAGAGTATTCATTGCAGGCATGCCCACAGATCCACCTGATCTAGATAACTCCATATTGAGACCTGATCTCTAAGTGATTTTACACCTTGATATGGCCACAGTCAATGTTAACTACCATATAATCCACCTCCACTGTTCACATGTAAAGCTGTTGTGTACCAACTTCTTTTACAAAGTGAAGAACAAAAGAGTCCCCTTATTAGGAACCCAAGATCATCTCCATCTCTCTCTCTCTGCACTCCTCTGCCAACAGTGGAGTGTTGCTTGTCCCTGCCATTCAGAGCCCGCAACAGTGTGTTCTCCACAAATACTGGGACCAGTGGTCACTCACCCTAGCACTCAAGCATCTGAGGCAGTCAGCAACAGGCACACTGAGGCCAGCATCTGTTGTGGGTGGAACTCCCTGCCTGCATAGTCAGCCTAGCTGGGGAACCAGAAAGACTGGGTCAGTGAGAGGAGAAGACAGACCCAACCACAGCTCTACCT
>CAJQZJ010026257.1:7564516-7585630 GCA_907164525.1 Lophiomys imhausi
TGAGTCATGGAATCTGCTGCAGGTTAGTGGAACACCACACTCTAGATGGTGTGCCTTATCAAGCTCCAGTACAAGTGGAAGCTCTTGGCCCTCACATGACGCAAGATCTGAGGGAGTATCATATGTGAGGGCCCACCTCATCATAGGAGAAGAGTACCAAGTAGAGGAACAAGGAGGGAGGGAGGGAGGGAGGGAAGGAGAGAGGAAGGGAGGGGTCAGGAGGGAGGAGGGAGGAAACTATGTTCTAGAAGTAAATAATACTTTTTAAAGAAAAGAGTTAATAAGCTTAAAAATATAATAAAAATACAATATAAAATTTTCAAACTATAATTTACCAAAGGTATAATTGCCTTACTGGCATGAAAGGAAAATGGTCTTAATTTCGGTTTAGAATGTTAGACTGCAGGTGGCTACAGAGATTACACAAACTTGATAGCAGCTTAAAATTTATTTATTTATTTTTTTAGAGGTATAGGCTATTTCCATGGTTTGGCATTAAAAAGCAGGTAGCAGGTTTAAATCACTGTAAATAAATTAAAGGTGACAGCTGTTCAACCTGGAGGTTTTACAAACCGCCAAGAGTTGAAAAAACTTAGAGCTAAGGTAAAATAATGCATGGTGTTAGCCCATGCATTTACCTCCAGCAGAGACAGGAGGATCACTATAGAGGTAGTTGTCTTATAAATTCTCGAGTTACAAGAAACAGGGTGGTGATGGTGCACACCCTTAGTCCCAACATTGGGGAAGAATACACCCTTAATCCCAACACACTAGAGACAGAAACAGGCAGATCTCAGAGCTCAAGGTCAGCCCGATACAAAACAAGCTCTAAACAGAGAAAAACTTTGATCCAGGGTTGGAGGAGCACATCTTTAATCCCATCAGTTGGGAACCACATGTCTTTGATCCCAAAACTTAGAATGCAGAGACAGGCACATAGGTTTTGGAAGGATTTAAGTTTAAAAGCTACTTACAAAAGGCAAGCTGCAATTCAAACATATTGTCCTTTGAGATCTCAAAATATGTACACTAAAGGTTTGTTTAGCTCCAAAATATCAAAATAATTTCTTCTTTAATCCGGATTGAAAGGTAATACTTTATATATTGTCAAAAAACCAAATTTGCTCCAGGAAAAATATTACCTGACGCCCTCCCCCCAAAAAAAGGTAATTGTCCCAGAGTTAGGATTAGGGCAGGGCTCTGTTCTTATCTTTCCAGGAGATTTAAAGCATCCATTCAAGGAATCCAGGGACAACTGGACAACGGAAACCTCAGCAGAAAACAGATCAGACACCAAAGAAGGCGAGTGGCCCAGATGATCCAGCCTTGCAGACTTCCTCAATAGCTGTCTCCTCAAAAGTCTACAACCACAACAACTCAAAATCACTACGATCGTTCAGCTCCACAGACTACTCCAGCCAGATCTTCAGTAAAGCTCTGAAGATCAGCTTCTGTCTATGAACTTCTTAGGACATCTAAATAGCTGAGCACAAAAGGACTGAACATCAATGATTCTATTAATATTTTTAACCATTTTTCCATTCTTATTTGGGCCCCAAATAGGTTTACTACGTCCCAAATCAGCAGGAAGTCATTTTAAGAGAACAACGTCCCATCCCCAGAAGGTGGGGAGGGTGTTCACCCCCCTCCCTTTGGTTATTTGATAGATAATAGAAAATTTTTTTATTTAGGGGAAAAGATTACAAGCTGTTAAATGGTCTTGTTAAATGGGTTTTGGAAGTTAGACCCAGGGACTTCTCTCTTTTTCTTTTCTGTATCCTTCTTTCTCTCCTATGTAGGAGTGAACAGACTTGAGAAAAATGGGACATAGACATAGTATAGGAAAGAACAAGAAAAAAGGACAGATTATTGAATATAGCTTTATACCTTTGTATACTGATACAAAATTAATATTATATTTGGCTAAATTGTTATTGATCATTGTATATTAATGCAAATTTAAGATTGTATAGGGCTACATCGGTATTGATGTTTGTATATTGATACTAAATTAAGATTATATTTGACCACAATGGTATTAACCCTTGTATATTGATGTAAAATTAAGATTGTATTGGGCTACATCGGTATTGATCTTTGTATATTGATACAAAATTAAGATTATATTTGGCCACATTGGTATTGATCTTTGTATATTGATACAAAATTAAGGGTAACGCTTCTTAAAGGTATTGTTCCTAGTAATGCTTAAAAATGAAATGTCAAGTTTTGGCCTCTTGCTACCAACTGTCATAAACTGTTTATGATAATTAAGAAATGGAAACTAATAGTCATGCAAACGTGTCATTTTGTTAGTTACTATGACAGTCTATCACAGTTATTTTCTAAGCTACTCAGAAATCAAGTTGCTAAGAGACAAGCAATATTTGCTTATCTAAATATAAGAGATAGATAGGGCATCTTCAAAAACCTCAAGACATCTGCAGAATATGGCATTCAAAGATGTTTTCTTAACTTAAGATTTTTTTGATATGAGACGTGTCAGCTCCTGACAGCACCCCCTATTCTACTCCAAGTAGAAGATGAACATCAAAGAATCTCCAGTAGGATATGATTGAATTGGTGGTAAGCCTTTCTCTTGGCAAGAAAAACCCCTTGCTTCAACTGTAGACAGACTTCTGTCCAAAAAGGACAAAACTTGGAAGCAGATAAGTCGACAGCCTAGCTCTTCCAAGACAGGGTAGGTAAGTCCTTCATAATTCCTGCTCTACAATCAATGTCTGTCAGAGAAACGGGGCCAAATGGCTGAAGATTGATGCTGTAATGTATGGAGAGAAAATGGGAACTGTCCAAGCAGCCACTGGCATGTCATTTCTTAGTTTTGGAAGCTGCAGGCTCTGTACTTCCTATATAATCAGATATATTTATCCCTCTCAGGTCTCTGAGGTGGTTGAAGAATAGATAGCTAGAGTCTCATCATTAAATTTTGAGTTGTTTAGGAATCAAGAGGGTGTTCTGGATCTAAGAAGATATCTTTAAAATTGTGAGGCGAGTTAGTATGAAAGTTGAGTTAGATATAGAACTTTAAACTCATGGAGATGGTTAGATAGTAGAATGTTAAAGTCAGGTGCCAAATACATATGGACTGGACATTGGGAATGTATGCTAAGCCATATAACTCTTATAATTGTGGCCTATTTATTTCTGTTTTTTTGTATTGTATTTATAGTTATAAGAAAAAGAACCATTTTTGGACTGAAAGGGAGAGCTGTTGTGGGGAAAAAAGAAATACCTTAAACTAAAAAAAAAAAAAAAGAAGGGAAGAGAATGTGGGGTTGAGGGGGAGGAGGGTGGAAGGGTGGGACTGGAGGAGGGAGTAGGGAGGGGATTGTGATTGAGATGTAACTTGAAGAAATAAAAAATAAATTATTAAAAAAATAATGGAAACTAACTGTGCAGACTAAATCCAGTAGCAATAGAATGTCATTTTGAATTTCTTTCTAACAAATAGTTATCTTTAGATATACCATATCCTGTTTGTGATGGGTGAATAAACAAGTGATAAGACCTGTGAGAAGTCAGGATTCTATAAATTTGGTAGACAATCTTATTTCTCATTTCATAAGCAGACTATAAAATGGGGCAGACAAGATATGGCCCAATGATTAGGAGGATTTTTTTTCTCTTCCAGGGGACATGGATTCCATTCTCATTACCCACATGCCACTCTCGCCATCTGTAACTGCAATTCCAGGAAATTCAATGATCACTTCTGGCTTGTATAGACACCAGGTATACATATGGTTCACAGACATTCATTCAAGCAAAACAAATCACACATAAAAATAAAATGAACTTAAAACTTATTTTTCAAAAAAATGCAATTAAAATGGTAACACAATTGCACTGACATTTTCCTTTGGTAATTTAGCCATTTTACATAATAGTAGTTTTGCAAATCTGTGAATAGAGTGCTGGGGTGAGACTCTTCCCTAGGACATGTGAGACCTTCTTAGGTGCTTTATTTGGTTTCTTAAATCTTTGCTATAAATGTCTATCACCTCTCCTTACTTTTAGTCAAGATCTTGAGGAGTGTATTAAGAATGATCAATGAGATATAAATGTATGTTCACATATGCACATATGCACACACACTTGGACACATGTACTTATACATGAATGCATGTACACATACACACACACCAAAAAATAAAGTAGTGTTAAGACAAAGGCCACAAAATTGTAATCCTGGCAAAAATAATAATAATAAAGTGCAGCAATTTAATTTGTTAAATGAAAGGGCCAAGATTGGCAAGAGAGAAAGTCCCTGAGGCAAATCACTTGGCAGTTGCTTGGGACCTTCCTCGTTCAGATTTCTGAGCCCCAAAACATCCCTCACCAGTCCTGATGGCAGTCAGAGATCTTCCTTAATGTCTTAGCATAGAGTCCCAAATCCAGCCCATCTGTGTAGCCAGAACATGTAACAGGTGCTGACTGTGACAAAAGATGCCCACGATCAGGGTCTAGAACTGAAGGTTTCCTTGGTGAGTTTTTCAGGGGCCACCACTATGAGAAGTTATCAGGTTAATTCTAAAGAATTAAACAGATCCAGAGTCAGAGAACCATAGAGCATTCCACCTAAGTGGTAATTCCATTTTGAATCTATAGCACCAAATCTTCATTGCGTACTGGAAAGTGAACATCCAACAAGGTAACTTGTGGATGATTAAAAACTGCAAAACTTAAGTTGTAAATGAATTTATAATGTTTGATAAAGTGTGCCTATGATTCCTCTGGATTTTTTTGGCCCCTCTCCTCGTTTTCCTGCAAGGAGTTTCCTGTGACATCTATTTTTGATCTACAATCCCAGGACCAGATATATCCCCCTTGTTCAATTGACCCATAAGTGTTATGCATTTCAGAAATCCAGAGGGAGACAACAGATTCCAAGTCAGAGAGATCCCTCATTCCAGTTTTTAGGGGACTCACTTAAGGACCAACCATTCATCAGCTTCATATGTGTAAGGGGCCTAGGATCAGTCTATGCATGCTCTTTGGTTAGTGGTTCAGTCTCTGTGAGCCACCATGCACCCTATTAAGTGGTTATATAGGTATCCTTGTAGTATTATTGCCACCTCCAGCTCCATCAATCCTTTCCCCTAACTCTTCCACAAGACTTCCTAGTACTGCCCAATGTTTGGGTGTGGGTCTGTGGATCTGTTTCCATTATTTGCTAGATGAAGCCTCTTGGGTGGCAGTTATGCTAAGTTCCTGCCTGTAAGGATAGAATTAACAGTGTCAGGGATCGGGACACTCCCATGAGATGGGTCTCAAGGTGGACTTATCACCGATTGGTCATTCCTTTAATATCTGTTGCATCTTATATCCCTGCATATCTGGTAGGCAGGATCAATTTTGGGTCATGGTTTTGTGTGTGGGTTGGTATTTCCATTCCTCCACTGAAACTCCTCCCTTACTGTAGGATGTAGTCACTTCAGCCGAGTATTCCCCAGTGCTTGAAGTCTCAGCTTGGGTCACCTCCATATCATTCAGGAGCCTCCCCAATCCCAGGTCTTCAGCTTGCCCCAAAGATGACCCAACACCAATTTCCTTTTTCTCTAAGCTTTCTCACCCACCCACCCCTGCTCTCCCCACACTTGATTCTCATCCCCTCATGTTAAGCACTCTGTGTTTCTTAGCTTCTTTGTGTCTGTGGATTGTAACATGGTTATCCTGTACTTAATAGCTAATGTTCATTTATGAGTATGTACCACATGTGTTTTTCTGTGTCTGGGTTACTTCACTCAGGATGATCTTTTTTATTTCCATTGATCTGCCTGAAAATGTCATAATTTCTTTGTTTTTAATAGCTGAGTAGTACTCGAAAGTGTAAAGGTACCATACATTCCTTTTGCATTCTTTGGTTGAGGGACATCTGGGTTGTTTCCAGTTTATGGCTATTATGAATAATGCTGCTATGAACATAGTTGAGGACATTTTCTTCTGGTACTGTGGACCATCTATTAGATATGATGTTACTTTCTATGTTACTTGGACTTTTTCCCTTGGACTTTCTATGTTACTTGGACTTTTTCCCTTGCATCTTGTAATATTCTTTCTCTCTTTTACACATTTAGTGGTTTGATTCTTATGTGGAGGGAAGATTTTCTTTTTTGTTCTAATCCATTTGGTATTCTGTATGTTCCTGTATGTTTATAGGCATCTCTTTCTTTGGGTTGGAGAATTTTTCTTCTATGATTCAGTTGAAAATATTTTCTGGGCCTTGGAGCTGGGAAATTCTCCTTCTACTATTCCTCTTATTCTTAGGTTTGGACTTTTCATAGAGTCCAAGATTTCTGGGATGTTTTATGTCAATAATTTTTAGATTTATCATTTTATTTGACCAATATATTGATTTCTTCAATCATATGTTCTATCACTGAGAGTCCCTCTTTCACCTTTTGTATTCTGTTGGTGATTCTTGTGTCTTTAGTTTGTGTTCTCTTCCCTAGGTTTTCAAACTCCAGGATTCCCTCAATTTGTGTTTTATTTATTGACATGCTAAGTCTGTGTCAGGGGGTTGGGCAGGTGTTGTTTATCTTTGATATCCCATTAGAGAAAAATATCAAAATAGAGAGAGAACAGCACAATTGACAGTTGGTGGCTTTTCTCTGGTCCACCAGGCAGAACCTTAAGAGAAATGCAAGCATGCAGCTGTAGATCTGACAGTTCTCTCCCTAGACATGGGAATACTAGGAAAGAAGGAGTCACACCGACTGTTGTCAAGTGGGGGTGTGCTGAGGGCTGCTGTTCTCCTCAGGGTACTCTGGTTTGAAACCAGTATTCTGGGTCAGAAGAAGTGTGGCAATTTCTGGGACATGGGAGGTTTGGTTAACCTTCAGTTTTCAGGTGAGTGCCAGCAGATTTGGAGAGAGATTTCTCTAACTGCAAAATTTCCTTTAGACAAAAATCACAACAGTTCTGAGGGAAGCTATTTTGATGAATCAGCAACTCTTTATTTTTTATAATACACAAACATCTTGCAGCTTGTGTATCATGGTGGCCTTAGCTCTCTCAAAATCTCTTAATTCTCTGAGATGGGTGAGGGTTTTGAACATTGAGAAGTGGGGAGAGAGTTGGAGGGATGAATGCATTCTATTGGCTGAGACTGAGATGGGGAAAGATCCCAGAGACTGCTAATATGACCAAGCTCATCTATGGCCTCCTGCGGAGTCATTTGGATTATGTACTGCAAAGCCACTATGGGGATTGTGTCCATGTGCTTCTGAGGCAGGCAGAATCAGGAAATGAGCTTGTTCTATGCATGTCTTCTGTTCTCAGGCTGGCATGAGGCCACACTTTTGAGATTTCTCAGATTTCAACATGCTGTTATCTCACCATCTCCATGTCAAATACTCTGGAGGCACAAACCAACAATTTACTGGCTCTAGTTCCATCTTCAGGTCTTGGACAATTTTCTTTCTTTCTTTTTCTTGTTAAATTGTACTTTTCTGTCTTTCATTAAGGGATCTATTCATTTCCTTCACTTGTGTTTTTTAATACTTTTCTGCATTTCTTTAAGTGATTTATTCATATCCTCTATTAAGACCTCTATCATCTTTATGTGTGTTGATTTAAGGTCACCTTCTTTTACTTTAGCTGTGTCAGGGTGTCCAGGACTTCCTCTAGTAGGGTAGCTGGGTTCTGGTGATGCCATATTGCCCTGGGTCCTGTTTATTGTGATCTTATGCTTGCCAATAGCCATTTAGTTATCCCTGGTGTTGCTTGATCTTCCTGGTGCTGAGAAGACCCCGTAGGGAAGCAGGCAAAGCCTTGTGCCTCATAGTGGAGCTCAGAGAATAGGAGGTTTCTCACTTCTCATGGATTGATATTAGTGTGGATTTTCAGGACTGGCTGTATCCAGGAACCCCGATGCCAGGGAACAGTCTAGTCTGTATTACCTGGTACAGCAAGCCTGGTTGTGACTGATAGAGCAGGGTCTAAACAATGGGACTCAGGAGACAGCACACAGCTCAAGGCAGCTATGAGTGCTTCAGGTGACTCAGAAGGCAGTAGATTTTGTAGAGAGGGGATCTCTCCTGGATGCTCTGGGTCCAGTTAGCCTTGTGTGGGCCTACAGAATGGTGGCCCAATGATAGGATTTTGGAAGACAGCACACAGCTCAGAGTAGGTAGGCATGCTCCCAGTGACTAGGTGGGTGGGGGACATGGGATGGGGATCTAACCTGGACTTCTCAGTAATCATGCCTGCTGAGAGCAGGTGGGGCATGGTCTTCTTTTCACTCTTTTTAAGACCATTATTATTTTGACTTATCATAGGCCTCTAGGTAATCTCTATCTAGCCTCAGATCCTTGGTCACCCAAGCAGTGGAGGCTATAGGTTCTACCGCATGGATTGGGACTTAAGTCAGATCAGATATTTATTGGTTACTCCCACAAGCTTTGAGCCACCATTGACCTAGCATATCATGCAAGGAGTACACCATTGTAGATCAAATGATTTGCATCTAGTTTGGTGTTTATATTTCTCTTTGTGGAGCATGAAGAACACTTTCCTCTACCAAAGACATTAGTGTTGGACTCTGCTGGCTAATCTGAACAATAGCTGGTAGGAGAGTGAGGATTAAGGAAAAAGATATAAAGATAGATAGAGAGATAGAGAGTGAGATAGACTTCGGGAGGGCAAACAGTAAATACTGAATCCCTGAGTTTATTATACAGAGCATTTTTGTATACTTATTAGCATGGGAAAAAGAACAAGAATTCCTTTTCAGTACATAATGCTGACCTTCACACAAGAAAAGCAATATTATCCACACTCTTCTTACAAGGATGAAAAACATTAGCTTGCAGGTTCAAGGCCACAGTGCACCTCCTCCTAAACTCAGCAAACCCTTATCATATAGTTGGCAGAGCACATTGTTTTTCCCCACAGACATTCAACATGCTAAGAGCCTCTGCAAATGGCTCCCAACACACTAGAATTTAGGGGTGAAGCTTTTTCTGTAGGCATCAGTTCGACTTCTTCACATTCAATAATTTGTGTAGCTGTTTTCTTTAGCAATGGGACCTTGCTGTCAGTTTGTGCTTAGCAGCCTATAGTCTTACCAACAGTCTGGATTGATTGGGGATTTCCATGAGAACCTTTTGGTCAACAATTCAATTAAATATAACTCAGTATAACAGAGTCCTGGCTGTCCTGAACTCGCTTTGTAGACCAGGCTGGCCTCAAACTCACAGGCATCTGCCTGTCTCTGCCTCATGAGGGCTGAGATTAAAGGCATATGCCACCACATCTGGCAGGTATGTTAGCTTACATCTAGAATCTAAACACTCAGCATAAGAAAAAAAGATAGCCTGAATGTATAAGCAGGCCTAGACTAGTTGAAAAAAAATGCTGTATCAAAATGGCTGTAAGTGGTCTGTACAGCATCCTGAGTCCATGTTGGTGTCAGGTAGCCTTGCTGCAGGTGAGATAACATATTGATGTGAGTGCTTAGCAATGCTGATATCTATGGTACTGGCTGCTTCTGATGAGCTTTTCTGAATCCGCAATTCTCCAGGCCACTGAGAATCATGTTCATGGTCTGTGTATTTACAGAAAACTACGTGGATGCCATGATCCATACTCCCACTGAATGTGATGACCAAGAAGTCTACAATTGCATTGCTGTGACATCAATGACTACAGACTCACAGTTGAGAGGAAAAGACATGGAAGTCTTCTGTGACAATCCTTATCCCTACCCCCACTCCATCCCAAAAATGTAACATACTAGACAGGAGGCCATCAAACTCTTAAAATGTGATGAAATCCTGAAGTGCACCTCTTCACAATTGATGGCTTCTGGCAGGAATGAAGTCAGGATAAGAATCAGATCTATTAAAGACAGTCCACAGTGAGTGTGATCACAGATAAGTTAATTTGTAGATAACAAAATTAGATAAAAAATTTTGTGGGTCTTCTTTTTTTTACTCTTTTGGGGAGGGGACGATCATAAAAAGACATGGAAGGACAGGGAAGCAAATATGACTGGGTGATTCATGATGAGAAATTCTGAGAGAATTAATAAAATTGTTACATTGAAAATATAGCTGTAAATTTTCTATAGATTATAAATATATAAAACAAAATTAACTCGAAAAGCCTCCTTGAAAAATTTCTGAACATACATGATCACACTCTCAGTCACCAATTCTAATCCCTACATTCTGGTAGTTGTAGAAGAAATATCCTAATCCTCTAGATCAAAAGATCCTCAAAGAAATCCATGAGTGAGAAGTATTCCATGAAATCAGTCTGTGGCACTTGGTCTAGAGCACTATTCAAGACACTGAGATAGCTTGATGGCAGCATTGTCTTGGACATCTTCTGTGGGCTTAATTTTTTGACTGAGGCCCTCTCCCTTGGGTTTTCAGCTTCTTGGGTGGCTGCCTTTGTAGCTAGTGATAAAGCTGTGATGGGATGTGGAGCTTGGGCTAGATCTCGGTGACCAGATGATACCCAAGCTGCTGATCAACCTGTGATTCTGTTTCCTGCTGCTGGGGTTTGGACATACTATACATACATCAGGGCTTCACATAACAGACTCTCATTAGTGTGAACAATGGAGAAAAAGGATTATGGGTCTGGGAACATATGTGGGCTTAGTGGAGAAGGAGAGCTGACACATTCAAAATGTGGATTCTGAGCCTGGTGTAGTGATGGAAAGGCTGAGCCAAGAAGAAGAATTAACATCCCACTATCTCTGAGACAATAAATCCTCACAGACAGAGGCCAGGAGAAGGGCAGTGCCTTTGAGGCTCACAGGTTTAGCACAGGAATCGTAGCTTTGCTTCCAAAGTAGTACTCTATCTTTCTCCCTCTGTTTCCTCTGCTTCCTAGATCTTGAATTCCTCAGGTAGATCTTATTGCAGGTCCAATGAAGGTTGAAGAAAATGGATTCCTGGTCTGGGGAATTATTCAAGGGGCTGATATGAGGAGGAGGGTTCAGAACTTATGGTTCTGACACATGAAGAAGATAAATTCTAAGTTTGGGGCAATATTTGAAGAACTGAATATAGGAGGAGAGCTGACACCTGATGGTCTCTCACACATTGAATCTGCCCTGGATGATCCAGAAAGAGGGACCTGAACTTTGGGAAGGCCAGATCTACCACTAGATAGATGAGTTTGCTTCCTAGGTAGTTCTTTACCTTTCTTCCTCTGCCAATGCCACCTAACTTGGAATTTAGTTAAGCAAATATCATCCAAGGGTTGATCAATGATGGAAAAGTGAGGTTTCTATTCTAGGGAGCTAGTGACTGGAAGTTAGTTGAGGAGAGTTGATACCCAATGGTCTTTGGCACACAGAATCTCCACTGGCAGAGGCAAGAAGAGGGTCATGGCTTTTGGAGCAGGTAGGCTGATCACAAGATCCACAATCCACAAGCTCAGGATTTTCAGGAAGTTCTTGAGGCTTCTTTCAGTGATCCATAGCTTGTATGTTTTTGAACCATATCTGGAGTGACAAAGGAAGGTACAGTTAATGAGAGGCCATGTGCACCATTTATGTACCAAATCTGATGATTCTAGATGAAACAAAGTGGGCTTTGGTCTTTACCCTCCACATATCACAGATTACTACTCTTCCTGTGCCCAAGAATGAAGGCAGGATGAACTGGACCTGAAACCCACAGATGAAGGAATCGTATACTAGGAGTTGCAAATTTTGAGCAGGCCCTAATATCTAGGTCTCCTGATTCTGCAATAAATGTCTAAAATAGATGCATATTCAACCTTGAATACACCTTCACAACCTTCTAAATCTTGAAACTTGGTCCAGGAACCCCAGGCATGGAAGGCCACCACAAATACAGCAGTCAGAGAAGTATGGACTTGGCCAATGGGGGAGTAGCTTTCTGACTAGGGGTGAGGGAGACACAACAGGGGTCAGACCTTGACCTGGTACTCCATCAGCCCAAGCCTTTGAGCCAATGCCATGTGTTGCTCCTGGCTCAGGTACATGAGCTATCAAAATGTTCTTACAGGATCAGTTTTGGGTCCTGGATGAACATGGTGCAATTTATTCTCTGCCTCCATGGATCTTTGGGGGAAATCTGTGATCCAGGAGAGACATGAAAAGCCAGGAGACCTTGTTGATTTGGAAGTGCTGAGGCATCTGAGGAACCTTGGAAATCAAGGTTTACTGGAGAAATAGTGGATTTCTTACATGGAAGCAGAGAGGGACCTCAGGGGGCAATAGGAAGTTTTGAAGAAGAGATCCTCTGATTGCCTGGAAATTTGGCCACATTGGGAGATCTTAGTTTGTAGAAGAACCTAGGACTAAAAAAAAATAGATCTTAGAAGCCCCACAATCCATAACTCAGACCTCCCCATCCATTCCTCTAGACTTTCTATACAACACTAGGCTCAGGCCTGTGTGCCTTGGCTAGTGACTAGTGCACAAATTCTAGTAGCTCTGTAAGCACCCAATGCCCTCAGTAGCACTCTTCTGATGTCTTCAATGATCTTTGCACACCTCTGGTTTTTAGTGTTCACATCTATGGGGAAAGTTTGCAAACACTTCTAGAGTCTTCTCAGAAACTTCTACTCATCAATCTGGGGATTTGTGAATCTCAGTCTCCAAACACACACACTGCTACCAAGGCTCTTCCCCTACTAATCCCCTCTCTTTCTCATGACAGTAACACCCCCTGTATAACCATCATATGGAAGCTTTATTAATAACACCAAATCGTCAGACAACCAGTGAGTTGCTGAACCTAGTTTGGATACTTCTCTGTATTTGACCACTTCTCCAATGACCACAGCTTAAATATCTTCTCCAGGCAGGAAACCCAATGCTCCGCCTACTTTTTTGCTCTTCCCTCCCTGCAGACCCTGAAATCCATTAGCTACACCTGTCCTTAAAGCCACTCAGATTTCAATTCCACCCCCAGAGAGTCCTAGTCTTATTGATTTAATCATAATTGTCTTGCTTTCTTTTGTTTGTTTTAGGTTCAGATGCTCTCCATGTAGACAAACATATTCTCAAATGCACTATGTTGACAAGCCTGACCTCAAACTCACAGAGATTACCTTGCCTCATCCTTCAGAATACTACCATTAAAGGTTTGATTAGCGAGGCAGGTGCCTTCAAGGTTTAATAATATATAAAAGAACATTTACTGAGTGAAAGGATTGTAGAAAATGGAAACTAAGAGAACATTGGCCCCACCTTTTTGGAAATGAAGCCCAGAAAAATTGGAGCTAAAAATGTTGTCCAATTTGGTGGCCTTTACATTTAATACCAGATCTTTGAAACATTAAAGAACTCAGACCCATTTAATGCCTGTACATGTGAGGTTGTTTCAAGAGCCTGCTTTGTCTTAGAAGTGGAGAAAGTATTAAGAGGAGTTGAAGGACAGTCTTGACTATGCAACAGGTCCAAAGGTTGCCTAGGCTACAGAAGACCCTGCCTCAAATAGAAAACACCACCAAAGAGCAACAGACAAAGTATCTACATGAGTCTCTAGGATTTCAAAGGAGAGAAACAATCATACAGTCTTAATGTTACCACAGATTAATAAGAAACAACCTGGGGACACAGACCTGTAATACCAGCTACTTGGGAAGCTGCAAGATGAGAATAGCAAGTTCAATGCAAAAAAAAAAAAAAAAAAACAGAGGGTGGGAACTAGAAATGTATCTGAATGTGACACTGCTTTCATTATGATCTGGCCCATGATTCAATGTCCAGTCTTGAGAAGAGAAGAAAAATGAGGAGAGAAAACAGGAAATGATGACATTTTGTGATGAAATCCTAGAAAGAGAAAAAAGAGAGCAAATGCCTGGTATTTCTGGAGTTGTACCTTCAATTCTTATCCTTGCTCTTATAGAGCTCTCTGAGCCCCAGGGACACACTGGGTCCAAGAAGATTTATTTAAATTTTGTTATATAATTTTATATAGTGTGAGGATTATGGAGTCACTTTGCAAAGGTCAGTGGAAACATTTCAGATATCTATTTCAGCATTAGCCTTTAACTCTTGAGACAAATTGTTTCCAGAAAAATAATGACTGTTTATTTAGAAAAAAATTTCATGCAATGCATTTCATCAGCCTGGCAGGGTGTCTAGCTTTAATCAAAGGACTCAAAAGGGTGGGGAAGGTCCATCGCTGTGAGGTTCAGGCTGCTCTGGTTTATGTAATACTTTCCAGGACAGATGGAACTACACAGAAAAATTCTTTGTCAAAATTGCAAAAGTGCATTTATATAAGTGAGTATGTACGCAATCACATTCTTTCTTCCCCACACCCAGGCTGTTACCCACATCTGTTACTATCAAACTTGAGCATCTTTCTCTTTCACAAAAGTAAATAAACAAGTAAAAAAAAACTTAATAAATAGCCCCCACACACACAAATAATGGATTCCATTTAAACCAACAACTGTTCACCTGACAGTGCGGTCTGCACTAGACTATGACTGTTATACCCAGTGTATCACAACACCTAATTAACCCCAATAAAACATAGTTCATCAAATTAAAGTTTTTACTACTACTACTACTACTACTAGAAAACTATTATTGAGCAATAGTTTTCTCATTGTAACCCTAACTGTCCTCGAACTTGGTCATTAGACCAGGCCTGCCTCAAACTCAGAGATCCTTCTGCCCCTGCCTCTCTAGTGACAAGGTTAAAGACATGTGTGCCAACATGTCCAGCACCAATTTGACTTTGATAGTATCTATATTTTGTTCTGTCATGGGTTTCATATCTGGGGTGACTAGTCATGTGTGTGTTGTGTCTCTCCATTAAACATTCTATTACACAACAATGTCTGACAGAAGGATAATATTTAGAACACACAAAACTTTTGTCAAAGTGAACTGCAAGAACAAGCAGGCCTAGTAGTTCAGAGTAGCACACACCTCTAATATCAGCACTAGTGAGGAATAGGTATTGGAATCTCTGGGAGTTCCAGGCCAGCCTGCTCTACATAAAGAGTTCTAGGACAGTTAGGCCTACAAAGGCAGATGTGCTTTCAAAAGAATAAATATCAAGTAAAGGAAGAAAACAAACAAGTTGCTAAATGTAAAAATGGGATATAGAACTAAAAATATAGTTCACAAAATATGAAACACAAATGCCTGAAAAACAATTTTTACAAATGTTAACAAGGTGAGGTGTGTCATCACATGTCTTTAATCCTAGCACTCAGAAGGCAGAGGCAGGGAAGTATCTGGGAGTTCCAGCTTGGCCTAGTCTACACAGAGGGATTGAGGATAGCCACTACTCTAGAGACCTTGTGTACAAGAATTTAAAAAACAAAAGAACAAAAGAAACTAACAAAGAAGCTAGCAAAAAAATTCATCTTTAGTCATCAAATAAATGGAAAAAAACCCTGTGATATTTTATCTTACCTATTTAGAGCAGGAAAGATCAAGAAAAACAACAGCTCATGCTGTTGAAGATGTAGGCAAAGAGACACACTTATTTGCTGATGGGAGTGCAATCTGGTACAGTCAGCATAGAAATAATGTGAATATTCCTCCAAATTGGAGAAATGGACCCTCCTTACATGTCTGTCATATTAGCTACTCAGGTCTGAGGCAGCCAAACTGTAAAACAGGATTATCTGGGCAAGGTAGTGAAACCCAGTGTCAAAATAAAAAAAAAGTAGAAGAGAAAAAGGGAGCTACAGGAGGTGGCTCTGCTTGTAAAGCAGTTTGCCACAAAGCCTGGTGACATGTGCTCCATCCCTGGGACTAAAAAAACCAACTCCTACAAACATTCTTCTGACATGTGTACCCTGCAGTGAGCAATTATTCCTTGTGGAGTGCTGGAGACCAGCCTCAGCAGAGCACAGGGCCTGAGACATGCATGGAATGTATCAAGTAATGCAGAAAGGAATTGCACAGGGCAGCAGTTTGAATCTTTTTCGGAGTCTCCGAGTTATTTCGTCTGTGTCTTCACTTGGAAGACAGATCACAGGGAAAAAAGCTTCTGCTTCTCAGGGCCACAGAGTTTATTTATATATCTTACAGCAATATGACTACATCATTGTATACTTTCATTCAAAAGGTTTCATAGTACTTATTTATTCAAGAAAAATGAAACAGGACATCCTTCAGTGATTACAGTCTGAAAGGTCAGTGATCACATGTCCTGCACCAACTGGACAAAGTTTAACTAAGCAGGGAAAAACAGACTTTGATCTTCTCCCAGTCAGAGCCTTGTGGTTACAGGTGATAGACAGTTGAAAGTCTGAGAAGTTTACCTCTTCTATTTAGTTTTAACAAGCAAAGCAAAAACTTAAGCTGAATTATAACTCATCTAAAATATTTTTATTATTAATTTTTCTTCCTGTTCTTGTATTTGTCTCTCCATGTGCCCTTCATACCAAGGCCAATATTGAGTCTGAGAGAAATACTTTAAAGTTTCCAACACACCCCTACACAACCGCTTCCCTAGAAACAATTTCTCTTCAGCTGTTCTAAACTTCTATAAAGGACCTAGTCTAGCCAATCTCTCTGTGAGGTCAGGAGTCTGCGAAAGCTATGTTTCTTTGTTTTGTATCAATTTCTAATTTCTACAATGTCCCTATCTTTATTTTGATATTTTCCTGCAGTAAGTAGCAAGGCTTCTAATAATTAACTTAATGTCTTGAGGATGTGGGATTATATTCTGCCTCTAAAGGAGACAGCTTGGATAAAGTTCAGTGTTGGGTGGTTCAGAGCATTTACTGTGTGTGTGTGTGTGTGTGTGTGTGTGTGTGTGTGTGTGTGTGTGTATTGCTTTTATAGGTATTAATGTTCTGCCTGCATATGAGTACAAAAGGTGTAGGAAGTGTACTCTCAGCAAAAAGAGGACATAGGACACATAGAATTGGAATTACAGCTGATAGTGAGCTCTGACGTGGCTTGAAAGAACAATCACCTCAAATGTAAACTGAACAAATGTAGCATTATATTCCTAGGGATTCTGAGCATCATGGGCTGTGTCATTGATTCTCACATATGATTTACAACCATCAATACTCTGTGGGAATGGAGAGACAGCTAACTGGTTAAGATCACTTAAGAGAATTTACTACCCTTGCAAAGGACCTGAGTTCAGTTGCTTTCACCCACATGTTGGCTCATCATTGCCTGTAGCTCCACTCCCAGGAGATCCTATGCCTTCTCCTGAATTCCCAGGCTCCAGAAATGGGTATATATTCATACAGGCATTCACCACACACACGCACACACACACACATGCACACTCATATACATATTATTTTAAAAGTAAAACTAGCAGACATTCTGGCAAGAATAATTTTTTAATGTTTCCTGAAGTATTTTCTAGTTTTAATTAACAAACATGCTACAACATAAGCAAAGAATTTTAAAATTTGTTTTTGTAACAGTCCCACTATATGTAACATATGGGCTTGAAACTAATAAAGGTTAGTCTGCATCAGTGTTCCAGACCCAGAAATAAAGGTTGTGCACTAACACATGCAATATAGTTTCTTTTTGTTTTTTCAAATTGTTTGTTTGTTTGGTTGGTTGGTTGGTTTTGGTTTTTCAAGACAGTGTTTCTCTGTGTAACAGCCCTGGCTGTCCAAGACTTGCTTTGTAGACAAGACTGGCCTCGAACTTACAGAGATCCGCCTGCCTCAGCCTCCCGAGTGCCAGGATTAAAGTGTTTTTGAAATTTTTAACTATGTTTGTGTGAATGTATCTCTTTGATGACTGGGGGTATCAAGCAAAAAAAAAAAATGGGTTCAGAGCCCTAAGCATTGAAGTTACAAGCATTCATGTGGCTCAGGACCAAATGAATGTCAGGAGCCAAATTCCCTGCTTCAATATCAACAAGGAATCTGTTCTTTTGTTATATGTATAAGTGTTTTGTCTTCACAAGTGTATATACTACACGGGCATGCCTTTGGGCAATAGGAGATCACAGGACTCAAAACTTCAGAGACTATTATTCCAAATGGATGGTTATGAGCTACGCAGTGGGAGGTGGGAATTGAACTCCAGACTTCCCTAGTAAAGTAACAGTTGCTCTGACTCACTGAGAAATCTCTTCAGACCAACAACAAGAATCACATAGGTAACTGCAATCAATAGTCCCAGAATGAGTTACCATTCTGATGTTCTGCAATGAGAGGAAGAAAAATGGACAATATAAATTTTACTCAAAAGAACTTTGTTTAAAGAAAAAGATACGTTAAACAAACTGCCAAAAGAAAGCTCCTTTGAACCTTTGAACCTTTGAAAGACTAGACAAATTTCTAATTTCTGTTAAAATGTCAGTCACCAGCTAGCATCCCCATCATTCAGGGGACAAAATCAAGGAAGTTGGGAGAAAATATCCAGCCATCTTTTCTGAAATAGTGTTGGAAGCAGTGTAAACAAACTGCTCTGGGTGCACTGCTGCTTAGTGCCCGTCATCCCTACACTGGGGAAGTGGGAGCGAGGAATGCCTGGACCTTCAGAATCAACTCTCCATATAAACGGCAAAATAAATAAAACCTCAACTATTGCCAAATTACGATGGCAGTTGAAGAAACTCTAAATTCATACTGGGCAGCTGAACTGTATCTACAAATTAATGGCAGAGTATGACTTTCAGTCCTTCAGACACAGGGACACTCATTGCCTCAACCCCACAGATTCAGAAATATCCTGGCCCTTGACTGCAAGGCTACCTCATCATTGCAATCAAGATTTCTGGGTTTAGACCAAAGATTCTTGGTTGAACTGAGGGGGGTTTATGGATTAAGGATTAATTCCAAGTCTACAATTCCTCCATTGTGTCCGGGTCTTCAAGGATCAAGATCTCTTCAGCAGATGGAACTGAGTCTTGAGCATGACCTGGCACTCAGCATCCAGCTACTGTTGGTACTGGGGTTTCAGCTGAGGTTGAACCTTCAACCACTGCTGCCTCAGTTGGACCTTCAACTGCTACTGGCTGACCAAAGTCAGAAGCTACATCTGCAGCTTGACAAACATGATGATCCTCTAGGGGATTCCAAGGCCTGATCATCATGGACAGAAGCTTCCGGGATGGGGTTGAGATTAGCTATGGAAAAAAAGAGAGAGATTGGGAATGGAGTACAAACCATTGCAAGAGACAAGGACACTTAAGTGTGCACTGTGATGTAATGATTGACTGACAACTGTGTTAAAGGTTCAACTTATTCCTGGCCATTCTCCAGGAACAGTCTGTTCCTTTTGTTCTCAGCCAAGTGGTTCTTTATGTGGAGAGAGAAAAGAGAAATTATAGGAACTTCTTGCCCCAGTCTGGGCCACAAGGTGAAGATGGTAGAAGTTAAGTGGTTCTACCACCAGCTGACACACACAAAGAGAGGTGTGAGACTCTAGATGACTACAAGGAGATAGGAAGGTAAGAGGGGTCTGTCTTGACACAAAAGGACTAGGGAAGTTTCAGCTAGAGTGTCCAGGGTTTCACTAGGTGCTCTTATGTCTAAGGCCCTGAGACACTGCAGGGTAATAATGTGCTTCCATCATGGTACAAAGTTTGAAGCAGAATGCCAGGTCAGGCCACAGAGGCACATACATATATCTTCCAATACTGTCCATGCTGACCCAAGCATTGAAGAATAACAGAGTGTGGGTTTCTGATCACAATGCAGATGCCTGATGGAAGAGTGGCTATTGTGGCTGCTGGAAAGAAAAACAAGACAGAGTCAGACCTGGCTCTGATACTCCACTTTGAGAAATTATTATGACGGCGCTGACCATTGCTATGGGCTTGAGTACCTGCATTCATCAATGTATTCTTGCAGTGAAATCTTTTGTTTCTGTGCCCATAGTGCTTTTTTTTCTGATTCCTCTTTGGAGACTTGAGGTAATCTTCTGGGTCATTTTATAGATCTGAGAGCTCCAGAGAACCTAGGGTTCTCTAGCATCCTGAACTCCTAAAGAACATGAAGTTGTCAGGAGATAACGGTGTAGTAGTTGAGTTCTACTGTTGGAAGACATGAGTATAATATGGGACCAGGATGGATAAGTATCTTTGGCTTCCTTGAAGTTCCTAGAAATCTTGGAAACCTATGTACCTTCCATAGTTTGTGCCATTGGAGACTTGATTGCCCAAAAGTTGCCTGAGCAACTACGGAACTTTAAGATAATTGGTAACATAAGTAGCTTGTACGCACTGGATACCAATGGAATCTAGATTGCATTGATGTTCCAGTAGGAACCAGGGGACTTGGAGACATTTGTTGACTTGGGTTGCCCATTGAGTGATCCCTGCTTCATCTTTTCTCTCCACCTGCCTCTATATATTCTGTGCCTCTCACTGTACTCAGTATTACAATAAGTATTCAAATACCTCCTGTGACAACACAAGACTTTCAACCTAGAGAGGCAGTCGATGAGGAGGAACTTCATCCAGCCTAAGTCCCAGGTCCTCTCTTCTTCAACTATTGTCTTTGTTTCCCATCAATGAATGATGGGACCCTGAGTCAAACAAACCAAGGTACCCTCCCATGACCCGCACCATCAACACAGGAGTCTTAGTGGCCAATGACTCTGGATATCAACAGGCTCTCCTACTGGTCAAGATCCCTCCTGGGGGTTGAAGCTCTGCTCAAGAAGCAGGCCTTAAATGTTTCCTTACTCCAGGGCCCTCCAATCCTCCACCTTTTATTTCCTCACATCTGGGAGATCTGCCCTCCATTTTGAGGCCTCACTCAGTCTGAAGCCTGACCCTCTGGAGATTTGACCTGAAATGTCAGCTATTTCATGAATATACCAGAATAATTCAAGAGCAACATGAGCTACTGAATAACTTTGAGGTCAATCAGAAATCTGTGACCAGAACTTTTCATTTGGAAAAAAAATCAGGACATGAAACACAGAAATGTATCTGATTGGGATATCTCTTTCTATTTACAGTACCTTAATTCAATCTCTAACCTTTAGGTAAGGAATAAATAGAGGAGAGAAAACAGCAAATAAATTTCTATAGAAAGGCATGGTTAGAGAAAGATAAGTGCAAATGTCTGGTCTGTGTATAGATGGACCTTCAGGCCTCATGCTATGCTATGCACATAAGTTTCTATGCTAGCACCATTAGTCTCAGAGATATTCTCAGTCCAAAAGGTTTCTTTAAACTTTTTTTTTTT
>CAJQZJ010026257.1:7610630-7627144 GCA_907164525.1 Lophiomys imhausi
GGGGGGTAGCAAAATGGATAACATTAAATTTTACTAAACAAACCAAAAAACCCCCAAATTTTAAAAACCCCACCTTATTTAAAGAAAAAGACAAACTTGAAAAGAAAACACATGAGGAATTTCTAATTCCTATCCAAATCTCAGTCACCAGCTAGTATCCCATCATTCATGGAACAAAAGCAAGGGAGTTCAAAGAAAATGTCCAGCTGTCTTTCCTGAAATGAGTTGGAATCACTGTCAAAAACAAAAACAAACAAACTCATCCAGATGTAGTCTCTGTTATTGCCTGTAACTACTACACTCATGAGTTGGAACACAAGAGTGCTGCCTGGAGCTCAAGAAATGCTCCTCCATATAAAATGCAAAACAAATAAAACCTCAGCTAGGGCACAATTAATTTGGCAGGTGAAGAAACTCTAAGTTCAGAGTGAGCAGCTTAACTATATCCACAAACCAACAGCAGGGTATAACTTTCAGTCCTTAAGACAGAGGGGTATCCTTTGCCCCAACCCCACAGATTCAGAAATATCCTGTTCCTTAGCAACAAGGCTACTACCTGTTCCTTTCAATCAGGATTCATGGTTAGACCAACAAACAGTTCTTGGTCAAAGGTTGAGAGGGGTTGTGAGGATTCAGTATTAATTCTAAGTCTACAAGGCCTCCTGTTCATCTGGATCTCAAAGTATTCATTAACAAGAGCTCCACAGCAGGTGAACCTGAGTCTTGAGCATACTCAGGGCCTCAAAATCTACCTACTGTTGGAACTGGAGCCTGAGCTGAGGTTGGAACTTCATCTCTTAGTAGGTCAGTTGGGTCTTCAACTGATGTGGATGACCAGGGTCCGAAGCTGCAGCTGGGGCTTGTAAACAAACAGATATTGGAGACTACACATGGCACTTTCCCAGGCATGATCACCATAGAGACAAGCTTCCAGGATGGGGTTGAGTTTGGGAATGGAGCACACACCATTTCAAGAGACAAGGACACTTGAGCAACCACAGTAACATAATGGATGACCCACAACACCTTTAGAGTTACCACTTATCTCTGGTAATCCTTCTAAAACATTGTGGCAATTCTTCCTTTTGTTCTTACTCTGTTTGTTCTTTAACCAGATCTAGAGAGAAAAAAGAAAAATTACAGGAAGACCTTCTTGCTTCAGTTTAGGGCCACAGGGTGAAGATGCTAGATGGAAAGCCTGACTATAACACCACTTGACACACATAAAGAGAGATGTGAGACTCTAGATGCCTAAAATGAGATATGACAGAGGATGGTTATGGCTTGACACCAATTAGGATTCAGCTAGAGTGTCCAGGATTTCACTAGGTGACTTCATGTCTAGGCCCATGAGGTATTGCAAGGTAATACTGTGGTTCCATTGTGGAACAAATGTTGAAGCAGAATGTTAGAGCAGGACCCAGATTCACATACATATACCTTTCGCTGCTGGCCATGCTGCCCCAAGCATTGAAGAATCACAGAGAGTGGGGGATTGTGAACACAATGTAGTGGCTATTGTGGCTGCTGGAGAGAGGGACAAGAGAGAGTCAACCTAGATCTGGTCCTCCATCATGAGAAAATTTTATGCCAGTTCTAACCATCAATATGGGCATTGAACTAAATGTTCTTGAAGCATAAGTTTTGTGCCTATCAATATAGTGGTTTTCTTTTGATTCTTCTTTGGAGACTTAAGGAAATCTTCCTAGTCATTGTATATATCTGAAGGCTTCAGAGAACCTGGGTAACTCTTGCAACCAGAACTCCATGAAGAACATGAGATCACCAAGGGAACATGGATACACTAGGTTGGTTTCTAGTGTTGGGATACCTGGGTATATTTTGGGATCTGGATGAATATACTTGGTTTCATTGATGGTACAGGAGACTCTACCTTTGAGAATTGGGTGCCATTGGAGACTTGATTACATTAAGGTTGGTTGAGCAACTAGGGAACATTAAGACATTTGGTGATATAATTTGCTTGTAGCCACTTGATGCCACTGGAAACATGATTCCATTTTAGTTCCAGTAGGAACTAGGGACTTTGAGACATTGTTGACTTAGGTTGCTCTTAGGGATGATGGCTTTGGAGATTTGATTTTATTGGAATTCCTGAGGACACTAGGGGACACTGAGATGTTTGGAGACACAGTTTCTTGCAGGTTTTTGAGGCAATTGGAACATGTTTCCCTGAGTGCATATAAAGACATTTGGAAATTTGAAATAAAGAGGTATTCTTGGGGCAATTGGTAGCCTAACTTTGATGGGTAGGATGAATCTAATGGGAGACATTTCTCCAGTGTTTGACATAGAAGTACACTGCAATTTGATCCTATTGGAGTACATTCCTGTAGTGAATAACTTGGGAGGAGGAAATGGATCAGAGAAGCTCCACAGACTCCACATCTTACCAATAAATCTTCCCCACAATTTCTCCAGATGTCCAATGCAGCAGAGATCACTCATGGGCCCCATCCTTTCTCCCTGCCTCTGTGTATTCTGTGTATTTAAGTGTACTCAACATTGCAATAAACATACAAACAGCTGCTGTTTTAACACAGACTGTCAGCCCAGAGAGCCTGGCAATGAGGAGGAATTTTATCCTGAGTTTACATGTCCCATGTCCCAACTTATTTACCTATTACCTCTGTCTTGCATGAAGGAATTATGGGACCCTAGGGAAAACAAGACCAAATATACACTCACATGATCAACAAAGGGGCCTTAGGACCCAACTCACTCTGGATATCTACAGGCTCTCCAAACTGACTCAGATGTCTCCCAGTGGATGAAGTTGTACTCCAGGCCTTTGATATTTTCTTCATCCAGGACCCTCTAATCCTCTCCACCTTTTATCTTCTCACATCTAAGAGATCTGCCCTCCATCCTGTGGCCTCACTCAATCATTAGCCCCATGCTATGGAGGCTTGACCTGAAATCCCAGCTATTTCCTAGATGCACCAGAAGAATTCAAGTTTCAGGACAGCTGGGCTACTGAGTAACTTTGAGGTCAATCAGATATCTGTGATCAGAACCTTTCACTTGGATATATATATATATATATATATATATATATATATATATATATATATGTGGATATCAGGGGGACATGGAAAGCAGAAATTTATCTGTGTAGGGTACCTCTTTCTATTTAAAGGACCCTGATTCAATCTCCAATCTTTAGGATAGAAAGAAACAGAGTAAAGAAAACAGCAAATGATTAAATTTGTTTAGAAAATCATGAGTAGAGGCAAATGAGAGCACGTGTCTGGTGTGTGTGGAGTTGGATCTTCAGACCTCATCTTTGCTTCTATGACAGCCCTATAAATCTCAGAGACACATCCAGTTCAAGAAAGTTTCCTTACATTTTTAAATTACATTTTTTTGTCATGTGAGGGTTGTGGACTCACATGTTGATGATAGTGGACACGTTGCAGAATACTCTTTTCCTCAAATGCCTTTACCAGTAATTAATCTTGGTTGACCAAGAAAATTAATTACTTTTTAGGTAATAATACAATATATTTTAATCACCTTGGCTCACGGTCTGTCTTTAATCCTAGGACTCAGAATGCAGAGACAGGAGTATCTCAGTGAGTTCCCAGCTAACATTGTCTATGTAATACTTTCCAAGATAGCTGGACATCAATGGAAAAATATTTCTAAAAATTTCAAATGTGCCATTATAGACCTGATATCTATTATATCAGTTCCCCAGCTTTTCCCTCTATTGTAGCTATGCAACTTCGGGTTATTTCTCTTTCATAAAAATAGATATATAAACATATAAATACAACACACACACACGTAATGAAGTCTATTTAAGTCAACTATTCCTAACTGGACCATGGGACCTACACTGCAGGATGCTTGTTATAACAAGTGTTTAACAACCTGTAAATCCTCCCAATAAAACTTATGGGTCACCAAATTGGACTTTGGAATATATTTCAATCACAGGGTTCTTCATAGCATTTGAGTATATATTTTCATATATTGATTTATATTATGTGATTGAGTATTCTGAATGTGTAGGTGTATGTGATATTCTCTGAGGCAATAAGATGGCATTAATGCCCCTATAACAGGATTTGCAGCTGAGAATGAGCCTCCAAGAGACTTAAATATACAGTCAGCACAAATATATACTAAGCAAACATGACATTTATTTCAATGGACATTATGGACATTCAATACATTATGGGCTCTGACAAGTATTTTCACACATGATTTAAAACCATTATCAATCTATGGGAATGGAGAGAGAGTTCAGTGGCTAAGGTACTTGTTGATCTTGCAGAGGATCAGAGTTCATTTGCAGCACCGCATGGTATGTCTTAATTGTCTCTGGGATCCTATTTCATTTTCTGACCTCCCAGGCCCCAGAAACATGCATACATCCATGAAGGCATTCACAAATATAAATATTTGGTGAAAAATGTCTGACAAAAACAAAATTTTTATAAAACATTTGGAGAAAATATTTTCCTCATTTATTTAAATAATATATAAAATTCCAATAAGAACTGAATGCTTTAAACAGTTTTTAAAACATTCTCACTATTAGAACCACACAAGCATAAAACTAACACAGGTTAGCCTGCATCATTTCCCTAAATCCTGCCATTAAGGGTGTGCATTACCATATCTATTCCTGCTATAAATGTCAAGACTAGTCAAGGGGTGATAGGCATTGAGTGGATTCAAGTTGTAATTCCAAGTATACCAGCACCCTGTTGTGAGAAAATCCTCAAGGATTCATTGTCTGAGCTCCCCAGAAGATGGACCTTAATCTTGACCATCCTCTGGGCCTTGGACAGAAGCTGCCATAGGAACTGGTGCATCGGCTACTGCTAGATCCCTGTGGTATTCAACTGTTCCTGATTGACTGGGGTTGGCAGCTGTAATGGGGGCTTGGTCATCAAGCAGGTCTTCTTGGAGACTACACTTGGCACAATCACAGGACTCATCAACATGTAGAGAAATTCTGTGAATGAAGTTACATTTGGAACACATACCAAATGTGCCTGGACACATGGACTCTCCATTGGCAGAGGAACCAGCAGATAATGGATCAGGAGATTGGTTTGATTCAGCACCAATTTTAGAGCTTCCCGTTTTCTCTGGCAGTTCATCTGGGACATCCTGGGAATTCTTCCTTCTATACATAGCCCGGTGGTTCTTGAACCAAATCTGGAAAGACAAAGGAGACATCAGAGGCATACCAGTTTGGTCCTGGCTTGACCACAAGGTGAAATTTCTGGATGGAAATAATTTTTCTAGCAATATTCCTTGAGAGAGAAACAGAAGTCTGAGGCTGTAGATCCCTAAAAGGAAAGAGGAAGTTAGGATGTCTATGCCTTGACACTAATGGACTAGGGAAGATTCAACTAGAATATCCAAGGTTTTGCTAGGAGCTCTGAGATCTAGGTAACTGAGGTCATGTGGGTAATTAATGTTACTTTTTGTTGTTACCTAGCTTGAACAGTGTGAGTTCGAGACCAGAATGCACATATAACTACCATCCACAACTCATCAAGCTTCCAAAGCATTGAAGAATCATAGAGAATGGGCATTCCACTAAGAGGGGAGGTGCCTGATGGGGGAGTGACTATTGTGGTTGTTGGGGAGAGGGATAGGAGAGACACATACCTGGATCTCATCCTCTGTCACACCAACCATTATTGCCAGCTCCACTCTTTGTTCCCGGCTTGGGTACATGCACTGATCAAAATGTTCTTGAAGCAAGAGATTTTGTTCCTTGGTATACACAGTGCTTTCTTTCCTCTGCTTCCTTGGAGGCACAGGACAAATTTGTTGGTTACCATATTTATCTGACACCACCACAGGTCCTAGAGAACTATGGCAACCAGAACTGACTGAGAAACTTAAAGGCATCTGAGAACTTGGGTGCACTAAGCAGGTTCCCAGTGTTGGTAAACATGAGTACATTATGGGACCTGGGTACATTCTTACACTCGGATTCACTGATGGTTCTATGGACTGCTGGGGACATGGGTACCTTTCAGGAACTGGGTGCCTTGAAAGGCTTAATTTCATTAGTGTTCCAGGATACCTAGAGGATTTTGAGGCTTTTGATGACTTGGTTTTTTTGCAGGGATTGGATGCCTTTGGAGACTTGAGCGCATCAGAATATTTGGGGATGCTAGGAGACTCAGACATCTGGGAACACTTTTTTTCTTTCAGGCTCTTGAGGAATTTGGAAAACTGTTTCTGTGGGAGCAAACAAAGACAGTAAGAAATTTGGATGTAAAGAAGTACTTAAGAAGGCTTAAAATTCTTGGGTTACTGAACTCATTTGGAGAAACTTAGGCACTGGTGAATGTGGAAGCATACTGGGATGTGATCCTACAGGAGTTGTTTGCTGTACTGGAGAACCTGGAAAGAAGAAATGAAACAGAAAACTTGACAGTCCTCATGTCTACCCATCAAGTCTACCCAGCATTTGTGCCACACTTCCTATGCAGTAGGGGTCACTCAGGGGCCTCATCATTTGTCTCCAACTCCCTCTGTATCTTCTATGCTGATAAGTATTATCAACATTGCAACTCATATTTGAACTTCTCCTCTGTTAATATGTGACTGTCAACCCATGGAGACTGGCAATGGGGATACTTACACAATATTGAAAAGTCCCATGTTCTCTTCCCTTCCTCTGTTGCCTTCCATCTCCAACCAAGGAATGAAGAAGTCAGGAACAGGCAAGATTCAAGACCTGCATCCCACTCTCATCTTCTACACAGGAGCATTCATGGCCTAATTACTCTGGATATCAGCTGGATCTTTCATATAACCCAGATCCCCACAGGCATTGAAGATCCGCTCCAAGGACCTGCCCTTAACTGAATCTCCTCCCAGGACCTTCCCAGCAACTTCAAATTTATCTGCTCACATCCATGAAACACTCCCACCTGTGGTCACACTCTTTCTTAAGCCATATCCTATGGAAGTCTGGCCAGATTGAAAGGATATCTTTGTTTCTTTTTCTTTATTTCTTTCTCCTTTTTTCCTTTTGTTTTTTCGTTGTTTTTTGTTTTTCTTTTTTGAGACAAGTTTCTCTGTTTAATCAATCTGACTGTAGTGGAACTTGTTTGCTAACCAGGCTAATCAGGAACATAGAGATCCACCTGCATCTACCTCCTGAGTGCTGTGGGTTAAAGGCATATGCCAACTGGGCTTTTAGGACATCTTTCTTGATTTAGTTTGTATACTCAGTGCAGGTTTGGTTGGAGTCAGAGAAATGAACACAGCCTTTGACCCATCCTCTTGGGTCTCTTGCCCTCTTGGAACTCCAGTCCAGGAGAAATTTGAATTTCCCTAGTCAGTGACCATCTTAGGAACTCAGACTCTACTCAGCCTACTACCCAGGGGTACCACTCATTCCTTCCGACTGCTTCCATCTCTTAATTACGTCTTTCCTTCTTTTATATTTAAAATTGAGACAGGGTCCCTTGTACATACCCCTGACTGTCCTGGATGCCACTATACAGAAAATCCTGGCTCTTAATCACTGATATCCCTTGCCAATATCTCCTGTGTGCTGGGTTGTAACCTGTGATCCTCAAAGGCTACATGGATACTCCTTGAAGATAGGGGACGCCCTTTTCAGCATTACACCTTCCTGGATGTCACACACTTTAGTCATGATAACACCATACTGTCCTGTCTATGAGGCCCATTTAGAGCCTCACTCTAGTGACAAGATCACTGGAGATCCCATTGGGAGTTCTTCCTAGTACTTGTGTGCACATGAGTAAAGAGAAATAAATCAGAGAAGCCCCACAGTCCCCATGTCCTACAATCAAGTCTCCTCATCAGTTTCTCCAGGCTTTTTACACAACACAGGGCTCAGGCCTGTGCCTTGGATGGAGAACAGAGCACAAAGAATAGTAGGTGGGCCAGCACCCTGGAGTCTCCCTAGAACTCTTCCAAAGGCTGCCCCCTATACACGCACTCCTGTTGTTCTCAGTGTTCACATCTGTGGGATAAACTTGCAAACAGCTCTTAAGTTTACTAAGAACCTTCTGCCTATCAACAGAGCATAGGGTAGGCCCTACCCTTCAAACACACACACCAGCTCCAGAATGCTACCAAAAGTTCCTCTTCCCCAAACTTGAAAATTTCCCCAACATGATACCACCTTTACACATCCACCGTACACATTTCATTCAGGCCACTAACTCACCAGGTAACCAGGAGGCTGCTACAGCTTGGACAACTCGGCTGTTTGACCTCTACCCTAAGAACCTGGGTTTAAATCTGTCTCCCAACTTGAAACGCAGTGCTCCTCCCACACTTTGACTCCTCCCACCATGCAGATGCTCAGATCCATTACCCTCACCCACACTTTGGTGACCCCATACAGACTAGTCTTATGGATTTAATTATTCTTATTTTGTCTTCTTTTGCTTTGTTTTTAGTCACAGTCTCTCTGTAAGGTAAGGCTGTTCTGGCAATTACCTTGGCTCAGCTTCCTTAGGGTCTAGATTACAGGTTTAATTTCTTCAGGATTTAATTCTTGTTTCCAGCGCAATTACAGATGGAGAGGCTTTTGTACAAAATGAGAACTAAGGGAAAATTTATCTTTTCCTGTTGGGGCTCCAGCCCAGAAGAAATTGCTGCTGTGCCTGTCAGTCACTTTCTCAGGAAATAGATTTCTACTCAACCTATTTTCAGGGCTCCTCAACTTTCCTTCCTTTTCCTTCTTAGAAGCCAAAATCCTGCTCAGTTTTCAACCACCCTATTTGCTCTCTTTGCAACCACCCTTCCTCTTGCTGGGCCATCCAGAGATTCTAATTGACCCCCCAAGTTCTCTCTAGACATTATGGTTTCTATCCAGATTCCCAAGGCTCCAACACAGAGGGCTCAAGTTGTTGGCCTGTGTGGCTTGGTTTCTGTTCACAAATTGTCCTTAGCGCAAATAGTATTCAGAAGACAATAGCGATGTCTTTTTCTTAGGGTCTAGACCATTTTAATCAATACCAAGGAACCTCAAGTTGCCTCAAGGGGTCTAGCCACTCCCAGCTGCAGGAATGCAGAAGCTCCAACTTGCCTCTAACTAATTCTAGAATCCTGTGTTAATGAAGTCCTCTATTTACTGGACTAAATCCTGGAGAGCTTTCTTGACATTCACAGATGATTAAAATTAGCTACAAAATTGAATGCAAATTTAACAAAATAGGAACCAGTGAGGCTCATTGGCCCTGAATTTGTCTATGTTTGTGTGAGATCCTGAGATCTACCACCAAATATTTAGTGGTAAATGAGAAAAAAACAGGAAATAGATTGTTATTACATATCTTCTTTCATGTATGAATTTGGTCTTGAGCCTGCCAGGGTCCACATGTGGACATTGGAAGATAACATGTAGAGATTGATTTTGTCCTTCCACTGTGTGAACATGGAAATGCAACTCATTCTTTATGGCAAAGGTCTTTGGCTGTGCCATCACCCAAGCCTCAAATATTTTTATTTTCAGGGTGATCTAAATCTCATTGTTTGAGGATGAATGAACTTCTCATTCCACGACCTTAAAAATGTCCCTTGAATATATCCCTTTCCTATGCTCTTTAACAGATGCTCAATATCTCATGGTGACATTTTGCCTTAAATGAATATTTAATCTACTTTATTTTAGAAACATTGTTTACTATTAGGAAATTTTGACCCCCCTCTCTTTCTGACACATACTTTCTCTGTCCTGGAACTTGCTATGCAGAACAGGCTAGCCTCAATTTCAAAGAGAACCACCTGCCTCTGCCTCTGCCTCCCAAGGCTGGGAATAAAGGTGTGTGCCATCATTGCCCAGCATTTTTCTGAAATTTTTTAGCATCTATAATACAATGATCTTGCAACTGCCTTTGGATAATCCAGAGTAAAGCTATTCTATTCTAGAAAAGTTGACAAACAGAGTCTTTATTAAAATCTTTTTTATCATTACTTTTTTGTACTTCTTTTCTTTTGCAAGACAGGGTTTCTTTTTGTAACAGAGCCCTGGCTGTCCTGTACTCACTTTACAGCCCATGCTGGCCTTGAACTCAGAGAAATCTTCATGCTTCTGCCTCCCAAGTGCTGGGATTAAAGGCATGTGCCACCACGCCCAACTATTTATCAATCATTTTTAAAAATTTATTTATTTATTGCTTCAGGTTACATCTCCATCATAGTGTCCTCTTTCCACCCTTCCCAGTCCTGCCCTCCCACCCTCTACCCCCTAACTCTCCCATCCCACTCCTCTGGAGTGTAGTGTCCCTACATAACATTCCCCCGCCCCAGTTCAGCAGTCATATGAGGGCCAAGAAACTCCTCATACACTGGAGGCCTACAAGGCAGTACCACCAGGGAAAAGTGTCTCAATGACAGGAAGAGAAAACAAACAAACAAACAAAAACAAAAAAATAAAACAAAAAAAGTCTATGTTCCTGTTCCCTTTGGTGTGTTGGTTGTAGTATAGATACCCTATACTACATAGCTAAAATCCGACTATAAGTGAATAGATGCCATATGCATCCTTCTGAGTCTGAGTTAGCTCACTCAGGATGAGCTTTTCTAGTTCCATCCATTTGGCTGCAAACTGCATGATTTCGTTGTTTCTGAAAGCTGAGTAGTATTCCATTGTGTAGATGTACCATAGTTTTATAATCCATTCTTCAGATGAGGGACATCTGGGTTGTTTCCAGTTTCTAGCTATTACGAATAAGGCTGCTATGAACATAGATGAGGCAACTTCCTTGTGATTCGGTGAGGAGTCATTTGGATGTAAACCCAGAAGTGGTATGGCTCGGTCCCAAGGCAGAGCTATTCCAAGTTTTCTAAGATATCACTTGACTGACCTCCATAGTGGTTGCACAAGCCTGCACTCCCACCAGCAATGGAGGAAGGTTCCCTTTCTCCACACCCTCACAAGACAGCATGTGCTGTCATTTGAGCTTTTGATCTTAGCCATTCTGACAGGTGTGAGATGGAATCTTAGAGTCGTCTTGAGTTGCATTTCCCTGATGATTAAGGATGCTGAGCATTTCTTCAAGTGTCTCTCAGCCATTAGGAATTCCTCCTTTGTGAATTCTCTGTTTAGCTCTGTTCCCCATTTTTTAAAATGGATTATTTGGCTTTTGTTGATTCTGCTTTTTCGCTGTCCTTTTGGCCATTTGGTTGTTCTTAGCTGTTTGTTCCTGTTGCCTTCCGGACTTGGAACCAAAGGGGGCGCTTTGGTGTAGCAGTCGTATTGCTTGGTGATCAATCGATTTCCACTGGCTGGATGGGGCCTTGTGTGGAGGTTCTCAGTGTGTCTCCAAGAGCTCACCCCTTCCTGTTCTGTCCCAGTTGGGGTCTCAGTTGAGGGGTTATGATTGGGATGTGTTCCTGTAGGTTCCTGAGATCCAACTGGTCTTCGTATACATGACAGTGCAGGTTGGTATCCTACAGGCTGTTGGGTGGGGTTATAGCTCCCCTGCAGCTTACGTGTCGGACTGTGTTTGTGGTCCTCCCTGGCTGCTCACAGGGGGTTCTCAGGGTCAATGTGTGTCTAATCCAGAAGCACTGTGAGCTGGTGCAGCCTATTCTCAGGCAATGAGGAACGGCCCAGGATTGTTTCACTGCTCACAAGTCAGAGCTCTCTATCTTGCATACTGAGTGCTCAGCCTGCAGCGGCTCTGCTGGTATGGTCCTGTGTGTCCAGCCACAGATTCTGTGGACTCTGGAGGTCCCACGTTTGGGGGTTGAGACTGCCTGCTGGAGTATTGAAAGGACCCAACTCCACGCCCTTAAGATGAGTCACTCAGCCGTGTCCCCCAGGTTGAAACCTCACTGATCCAGGGGTGGAACTATATATGCTTAAGCTCTGGTTTCCCTCTGGAAGGGAAACTAGCAAAAGAGTCTAAAATAACCCCACAATTTGTCCAGGGCTTGGACCCTGTGGAGGACAAATCCGCCTTCCAACCCGGCTGCCCTTTCTGCCACTTTCACACCTCTGCCTATGTGTGTATGGAGCTGGCTTTGGATACAGCAAATGGGGCCACTGTCTTCCAAGTTCTGGTACACAGCAGTCGAGCTGCCATGTAACCTGCTGCAGGTAGTGTATCCTGCTGCTCTGTCCAGCTGCAGCATTTTTTCCAATGACTGTAAATCCAATAGAGGGGCCCGTATATATGTCCAACACCCCTCTGGGGAAGCAAAAATATGCATGCGCTTTCCAAAATGCAGCTGTGGACCCCCTGGCTGCTGGGCTGACCTGTTGTGGACCCGTCAGCTGCTGTGTGTCCCCCCACTGTGGCACGCTGCTAAGAGTGTATAGCGCTCCCACAGTCTGCAACCTTTAGCTAAATAACCAGAACACCTGCAAGGGATCTGGGGGCCGAGTAGGCTGGTGAGTAACCCTGTGTGGTATTTGAATCTGCCCGCTGGGTATTAGAGTGGTTCTTACCCCGTGTCTCTAATGGTTAGGGTTACTGATTCCCAAATTCAGTGGCTTCCATGCATGTCCGAGAGAGGGCAGGAGAGTCCTTCCCAGGGACTTTTAATGGTCGCTGGGTAGCTGGGTGAAACCCAGGGGAATCGAGTCACTCAGATTGTTGCTCAGCGTTTTATAATTCTGTGGCTTTATGGCTGTTTTCCATGAGTTCGAAATGCATCCGCACAGGCCGCCACCATCTTGGATTCCCCTGTCAATCACTTCTTATGTCAAATCTTTTGTATCTTATACTGGCCTTGAACTTGCTGTGTAGCTGGTTATGACCTTGAGAGGCTTGGATTACCAATGAAGATGGCACCCACTCTGCCCACTGAGCTCCACACCAACAGTTTTTGGATACTGACTAGGATTAGAAAAGGTCTTATTGATGAGCCTCTTGCATGCTGGGATTAAAGATATGCACCCACAAGACCACAATTTTGTTGCTATATGGACTTAGTTTAATTCTTGTCATAGGATTTCATTGAACTACAAAATTAAAACGTATATGAACTGTAGGCACAAATGACTAAATGTTCTGCATGATGTCCCATTTGAGGCATGTACACTTGTTTGCCACATCTTTGAAATATTGCAGAAGTTAGGTTCATTTAATGCCTCTGAGCACCGGGTTGCTACAGTAACCTTGTATTACCTCAAAGGTAGAGAAAGAAGTATTGGATGTTGAAGACTACCTTAGAGTACACAGCAGTTCCAAACCATTCCTGGGCAACAAGATGCCCTGCCTCAAAAGGAAGAACAAACAACCAACAAAATCTCACTATGAGTCTCTATGGTTTCAAATGAGGAAAATAATCAAAGACTCAGTGTTATCAAAGGCTACATAAGATCCACACCTAGGGGCACTATGAACTGGGGCACAGTTCATAGTGCCCTTGATTCAATCTCAAGTCTTGATGAGAGAAGGGAAAGAAGAAGAGAAACAACAAAGGATTAATTTTTGTGGAAGGAATGCCTAGAAGCAAATGTCTGCTGTGTGTGTACATTTACTTTCAGTCCTCATCCTTGTTCCTATGCCAGCATCATAAGCCTCACTGAAACACCCAGTCCAAGAAGGTTTTGTTAAACTTTTTAAAACTACTTACAATATGTAATATCTAGAAAACTTTGTAAAATCAGTTGTAATATGAGTGTTGTGGTGACAACATTGAATGGCAGTAGGCATATTGCAGTAATCTCTTTTCTTTAAATATGTTTGCCTGGTGAGCCATCTTAGTAGACCCATGAAAGTAATAACTGGCTTTTTAGAAAAAAAAAAAAAGTTTGTAAAAGAAAGAAAAATAAGCCGGGCGGTGGTGGCGCGCGCCTTTAATCCCAGCACTTGGGAGGCAGAGGCAGGTGGATCTCTGTGAGTTCGAGGCCAGCCTGTTCTACAAAGTGAGTCCAGGACAGCCAGAGATATACAGAGAAACCCTGTCTCGAAAAAAAAAAAAGAAAGAAAAATAACAGGGGTACTTGTCTATAATGCCAGCAACTCAGTTCTGAGATAATCAAACTGCAAATCAGGGCTCTCTGGGCAAGTTAGGGAGAACATGTGTCCAAATAAAAACAGAAAGAACAATAGGATAATAGAAGATGATTCGTCGGGTGTAGGAGTTTGCCAAGAAGTATAGAGACCTGAGTTCCATCCCTGGCACCCACAAGGTAGAATGAAAAAAAACAAATCCTGTACATTGTCCTTTGCATCTACATCCTTGTGATGAGCCATTAATGCTAAAGACACACAAAAGTATTTTAAAGAAGGTAATCTGTGATATATTTAGTTCATTGGTAGAGGAATTGAAAGAATTTATTCAATAGATATATTGCTTTTACTTTATATGATTGAGTGTTCTCTCTACAGATTGTTATGCATTCAGAAATAGCTGCACACTGATGACTCCAACACCAAACTCAGATTGATGAAAATTTATTGAATGCTGAACAACGTCCAACTAATCCAGTACACAGTCTGGAATCGGAAAGCAAGTCTGTGACCCTGAGCTATTCTCAGAGTGAGTTTTTAAAGGGAAAAATCATAACCAAGCAGGAAGAATCAGTTTTATTCTATGTACATTATGCCTAGGTAATTAATCAAAACATTTTAAGCTGATTGACTGGAATTTGGGGTTGAGGAAATTTGGGGGTTTTTCAGTTCCCCACCATTTTGGGAGAAAGGAACATAGCAAGGTATTGTGGTTTTGTCTAAGTAAAATATATATAATTAATTCAAGCACAGCCTGAAAACTTGAACTTAGTTTCACCTTATGATTAAGATAGAGACTAAAAACAACAATGGGTGCAGTTATCCTGGGGGGTAAGGCCTAGATATATCTGGACATATCTCAATATTGGTGAGCCTCAACACAGATAAGTACACCAGGGTTATGCAATATTCCCTGAGGAAAGAAAAAAACATTGGAGCCCCCTGGAAATGGAGTTTCAGCTGGAAGTGAGTCCCCTCATGTGGCTTGAATCAACAATTTCATCAAATATCAACTACACAAGGTAACATTTTATTTCTATGGACTCTGTGCATCATGAAGGAGTGTCAAGGATTCTCATTGTGATCTAATACTATTATGAGTTTACTTGTGTACTTAAGCAAAACTTCCTGTTCTTTCAGGGTAACAAAGTTCAATTCTAGGTAACCACAAGTTGATTCACAGCTGTCTTTCATTCTAACCTTATGGGATCCTACACTTATCTGGCCTCCCAGGCATCAGACACGTTTATGCATTCAGGCATTTATATTTACCAATAAACTAAAGCTTGGCATGGTAACACAAGCCTTTAATCCACCCACTTGGGAGACAGAGGTAGGGAGATCTCTGTGGAAGCCATGATAGTCTACATAGCCAGTTCCAGGATAGTCAGGACTACATAGAAAGACTCTATCTTAGGAAATTAGAAATAAAATTAAAAAAATCTTTGGGAATAAAACAAAAGCAATGTCACTCCAATAGCTCTTCTGGCAATATAAAATGTTAAAATTTCTTTTCAGAAAATAATTTACACTTTTTGTTTACCTAAAAGTTCACTCAATAGTAACTCATAAATTTGTACCTTTTTAAAGACAAAGTCTCTCTCCATAGGCCATGCTAACCTAGAATGTATTGTGTAATAAAGACTGGCATCAAACTCACAGAGTTCCTCTTGCCTCTGCCTCCCAAGTGCTGGGCTAAGGGTTTATTCCACCACACCTGTCTTATTTTTTTAAACTGGGCTTTAGAAGTAAAGACTAGGCTGACCTGAAGATTAGCCTGCTTCAGTCACAAATTCTGACATTTGAGGCATGGACTACCATGCCTGGCTTAATTCAGTTTTTATCTCAAATTCATGTCTATCTTTATTCCTGTATATGTGAGTGTGTCTGCCTCTGCCTCATGTGTGAGGGGGTGGCCAGTGGCTAGAAAAGGATTTCAGAGATTCTGGAACTTCAGTTCCAGAATTTATGGGGTTCAAAACCACGGTACTAGGAACCAAATTCCAGGATTCAAGATCAACAATCAATCCTTTCTTTTGTTATGTGTGGTTATATGCTCACGTTTATGTACTACATAGGTATTCCTAGGAACTTAGAATCAGAAGAAGGACTCAGATATGCAGGGGTTGTGAGCCACTTGGTAGAATCTGGCAACCGAACCAGGCTTTCCTGGTAAAGCAACAATTGCTCTGACTCACCTAGCCATCTCTCCAGCTCCACAGCAAGCTAGTGGTGAGTGCCATCTCTAGTCCCAGAATTTTAAAGTTTGGAAATTTTGCAATGGGAAATAGCAAAATTTACCACGTTAAATTTTACTCAAAAACATTTTTACTTAAAGAAATATAAATAAATATGACTAGAGGGATGACTCACTCTAGGGCACTGGCTTCTCTTCCAGAGGTTCTGAATCCAATTCTCAGCAACCACATGGTGGCTCCTAACTATCTACAATGAGATCTGATATCTTTTTCTGTCATGCAGGCATATGTGTAAATACAGCACTCATATAAATAAATAAATAAATAAATAAATAAATAAATAAATAAATAAATAAAT
>CAJQZJ010026257.1:7632581-7648418 GCA_907164525.1 Lophiomys imhausi
GCAAACAAAGGGTTAAGTTTCGCAGGCAGTTGCGAACAAAGGGTTAAGTTTCGCAGGCAGTTGCGAACAAAAGGTAAAGTTTCGCAGGAAGTTGCGAACCTAAAGTAAAATTTTTAAACATGGGATTGTCTCAGTCACATCCAATTTTTCTGGCTCTTCAGGAGCTACTTTTAGCTAGGAATTTGAAGATTAAGAAGTCTACCTTAGAGAGATTTCTGAATGAATGCGATTCTGTGGCTCCGTGGTTTGCGGTGTCCGGGAATCTTACAGTATCCTGCTGGGACAAATTAGGCAGGGACTTGGATTTTGCTTGGGAGCAGGGGACTCTGAAGCATGGAGTAAGACCAATTTGGAAAAATGGTGAGGAGTTGTTTAGAAGATCAGAGGTGTTGTAATGCAATCAAAGAGGGAGAATCAGCTTTGGAACTGCTACAAGGGGAGAGATCTGAGCAGGCAGACAGTGAAAAGGGAAGTAACAAAGGCGAAAAATTTGAGTAGGCAGACAGTGAAAAGGAAGACAAAAAGAAAGTTCCTCTCTATCCCGATCTTAGAAATTTTAGAGATTTTAGAGATTTAGAGGACTCAGAGAGCACAGATTCTGAAGGAGAGCTACACGCTCTAATAGAACAGTTGGAGAGGACTGTTATTAGAAAAAAGGAAAAGAAAAAAGTAAAACAGAAGGGCGTATCGGCGGCAGTCAGTGTGGGAGGAGCTGTTGCCATGGCGCCTGACACGTCAGCGTCAGCAGCAGTCAGAGTGGGCGGAGTCGTCGCTACAGAGCCTTCAGCCACGCTGGTGGCAGCTGATGTAAACAAAGCCATTGCCATGGTGCCTTCGACTCCTTCTCCATATCCAGAAGCCGCTCAGACAGAGCAGCCAGTTCAGTCCCTGAAAGTAGGGAGATCTTTCTGCCCGGGGATGTGGACACAAGTAAGAACAGAATAGAACATTATCCCACTGCACTTGCTGCTTTAGCCTTGAATGGTATCCAACAATGCTTGCAGTCTTTTGGAGTTGCTCCTGCCAGTATAATAGTGCCTTATTCCAGTTATCAAATTAAGATTTTGTGTGGCACTGTAGATGACTGGGCAATATTGCAATGTAGCTTTGAAGGAGTGATTGATAACCATTATCCTAAACATCCATTGCTATTATTTTTTAAGGAGCACCCAGTGATATTCCCTAAGGTTACTTCAGCAGTACCACTTCAAGGATCACCAAATGTGTTTACTGATGGCTCAAAGACAGGCTGTGGAGCCTATTAGATAGAAAGACAAGAGCCCGTGTTATGTCAATTTCAACCGGGCTCCCCCCAAATAGTAGAGTTGAAAATAGTAATTGAGGTGTTTAAAAAATGTCAATTTGCATTCAATTTGATTTCAGATTCAGTTTATGTGGTCAACGCAGTGAAAGTATTAGAATTAGCAGGTCCTATTAAGAATAGTAGTACTGTATGTGCCTTATTACAAGAGTTACAAGTTTTAATCTGGCAGAGAAAAAGGTGTTTTTATATTCAACATATCAGAGCACATATAGGATTACCTGGACCATTAAGTGAGGGTAATAATAAAGTTGATCAATGGACCAGGATGGAATGCATTTTTTTGGAGCTCATTCCTGGATCAAGCCAGACAGTTTCACCAATTATTTCATGTAAATGCAAAAACTCTACAGCAGAAATTCCATTTGTCTAGAGCAGATGCTAGACAAGTAGTTTTGGACTGTCCTCAGTGTGTGATTCATCATCATCCTCCCAGTGTGGGAGTGAACCCTAGAGGGCTGTTGCCACTCAAAATCTGGCAAACGGACGTTACCCACATTTCAGAGTTTGGAACCTTAAAATATATTCATGTATCTGTGGATACCTGCTCAGGTATCATACATGCTACACCTATGAATGGAGAAAAGGCTCGCAATGTCATAGGACATTGCTTAGAAGCCTGGGCTGCATGGGGAAAACCACAGCAGCTAAAAACGGACAATGGACCAGCCTATACAGCTCAGTCCTTTGTCTCCTTCTGCAACCAGATGGAGGTACAGCTTAATCACGGATTACCATACAATCCTCAAGGACAAGGAATTGTGGAGCGTGCTCATCGCACCTTGAAAGAATGCTTGCAAAAACAAAAAGGGGGAATAGGCCAAGGCCATACCCCCAAGGAAAGAATGTCTTTAGCCTTATTTACTTTAAACTTTTTCAATTTGGATGCTCAAGGCCGCTCAGCAGCGGACAGACATCAGGATTCCCATGGTTCACCTAAAAGCATGGTGAAGTGGAAGGATATTTTGACAGGCTCTTTGTGGGGGCCTGACCCTGTGCTAACATGGGCGAGAGGGTCTGTTTGTGTTTTTTCTCAGAATCAACAAGATCCAGTGTGGGTGCCTGAACGCCTTGTGAGGAAGATTCGTCATGAAGACCTTCCTAAGGATCCTGGTGTTAGTAGCAGTGAGTATGTCAGGAATGACCGAGCCGAGATGGGGGATCCTGTCGATATTCCCAAAGCCGATGCCGGTCAGACATGATGCAACTGTGTTTCCACGCTTATTTAGCAGTAATAGAAGCCTAGGCTTACCCTACCTTCCCTTTGATGATCAGAGAAGCCCTATAGAAGGTAATAGAAATGTCAGCTTGAAGGGTAGTTTGTGCTTTTTAATGAGCTTCAATAGGTCAGATGATACAAAATGCATTAAATTGTCTCAGCAGTCAGCAGATTTTTTACCACAACTGAGGTTTGGGGGTAGGAGTGGTGGTTTGTTTTCAGGCAATGGTTTTCGTCTTGAAGGATGGTGGCCCACACGAGTCTCTGACCGGAACCCCCCCAAACAGCCACGCTGGGCACCTTTTTGTAAAGGATCCACAGGAGAGGAAGGACCTTTTCCCTGGACTGGATGTCAGGAGCGCAGAGCAGTTTGGGTTCCACAAGATTATTTTTCCTTTAGCCCCATGATTAATATAGTGAATAAGTCTTGTACAGGAATGCTTGATATATCTACTAGGGATCCTCAGCAGACTGCCACCAATCCTTTTGATTTGTGGCTTTTGTGTGGAGTAAATGGAAGTTACATGGACTTGGGACCTGTCATTATGCTTGGAGGAGGTATTTATCAAAGAGGTAATTTTTCCCTAGGGTCTGCTACCAGATTGGATTTCTCTAGCGGTAGTGGCTCTGGTACTTGGAATTCTTTATTTCATTCTTACCACAACAAGAACTTTTCAGCTTCACCAGTATGTCTCTGGCCTCCTTTTCTGTGGATTGTAAGTAATGGGAGTGCATCCTTAGGTGAAGAAAAGTTAGTATGCACTCCAAGGACATGTTTTTATGCCCTATGCTGGAATGCCACAGCCTTTCCTGTGGCTGTGGTGACTAGAATGCCTCGATATGTACCAGTTCCTGTAGAGGCTCCTAATACCATGATGCTTCAGATTTAAAAGAGATTTTGGCATCACTGCAGCTATTGTTACTGCTATCACTGTTGCTGCTGTGGGAGCTACTGCCTCAGCTATCGCCTTGTCTAGTTCTATACAGACTGCCAATGCCCTGAATAACATCTCAGCCACTGTGGCACAGGCATTGGATACTCAGGCCTCTATGAATTCTCATCTCAAAGGAAGTCTTATGATAGTTAATCAACGTATAGATTTAATACAAGAACAGATTGATTCTCTTTGGCAACTAGCACAGTTGGGGTGTGAGTGGAAATTGCAAGGTTTGTGTGTTACTTCCGTACAATATCAAAATTATACAAAAGCTGCTAATTTGTCTAGACAATTGTCAAAGTTCCTCTTACAGGATTGGTCGGCTGAATTTGAAAATTTGATGAGAGAGCTGAGAGCGACAATCATCCACATCAACTCCACTCGGGTGGATCTGAGCCTGGCTACTGGCTTGACTTCTTGGATACAGACGGCTATGGATCATCTTAAGGAGTGGGCGGGCATAGGCTCTTTGGCGATACTAATGATGCTAGCCTCTCTGGTTTGCCTATGGTGCATCTACAAAATGAGAGCCACACAAAAGCGTAATGCAGCCATGATTATACAAGCCCTTGTCGCCATTGGGGCGGGCCAGTCCCCTCAGGCATGGCTTGCTGCTGTGAAGTAAATCTTCACTAAGTATAGTCCCTGCCCACTGAGGAATTCGTTCCACGGATATTAGGGTCTGGTAAGTCAGTGACGGAGTTGACGGGTAAGTCTCGGCCACCTAAGACAGGGCAGTCCCGAGTGGGGAGGCTGACCCAGAGACGGGTAAGAGTTTGAGCACCGCCCTCCTACAGGCTCAGGCCCACCGTGAGATCCCCAGATAGAGGGATTGTGAAGCCTTTCCAGGGACTTTTACCAACTTTAGAAAAAATAAAAAGGGAGGAACTGTAGAGAGCTGCGAAGTGCCGCGCCCTAAAGATGGCGCTGGTCTCCGCCTTCCACCAGCCCGACGGTGAGTGCTCTTTATGATAATAAGTTCATATTTGGCAAAGACTGCTGATCTGGCTTGCTTCCGCATACGTAGACCTCTAAGATAGCACCACTTGGCTTTACTTGACTGGCTGTTTAATTAGTATTTAGCCTGTGGGTTGGGTCTGCCCCTTTATTCGGAAGACTGTTTTCAAGGGACCTGAATAAACTGCAGGAGAAGAGCTTTTGCGAGTTGCGTCATTCCTTGCTGGACAAGGGGGGACGCGACAGTGGTGACAGAGCTATGTGCAGCTTTGTGATAACCTTGAGATCAAACTCAAATAATAGACAAAATATGAACAATAGAGGAAATATTTTACTCAAAATATTTTATTACAGTAAAAAATAAGTGGAAACCACCAAATGAGTTGTTGTATGTAGGGGTTGATAGATTAATATAAGTTAGATTTAGTGAATATCTAGGTTTCTGATACAGTCTCTTAATTGGGGCATGAAGATCAACTTCACTGTGAGTAATTAGGGTATCAGCTTATGGATGAAGTCACATGAAACGAGGGGAGTCTCTTTGGACTGAAAAACAAGGTTGAAGCCAGGTGAAACAAGGAAAGCCTTTATGACCTGGCATTGTTTTCAACTGCTAAGGGGGCAGAGCCCAAATTAAGCTGAAGCAGGTGGAACAAGGAGTGATCCTATTTAAGGACAAGTGGATGAGCCCAGAGAGCTGCGTGCTAAGGGACCCCCCCCCCCATACGAGAGAGCTCCGAGAGTACTGCTGGAGAAAGTGCTGGTAGACCAATGGCCAGATCTCCCTGAGGCAGAAGGAAGCTGGTGAGCAGATAAAGCCTCAGCAAGACAGCAAAAGGCCAAGGACTAAACCCTGTGGCTCAGCTTTTGCCTAGAGGGGTTTGACCTGTCTGAACGGAACTGTGGCCAGCTTTAAAGACTGAGGCAGAACGGCAGAGTTGCTGATAAGAAGGAAGTAAGGTGGCCTACAAACGCTGAGGTCTCCCAGAGAGAAGAAACCCTCAAACCTTATATAAGGTGAGACTGCCATAGCGAATTTACCCTGACAAACCTGAGTCTGAGATATTCCAGAAAAAGGACTGCTAAGTGTATTAAAGAGTCTACCCCAGAGATTGTGTTCCTGACGACTGAGGACCTGCCCCAGAGACTGTATCCTTAGAAAAATAGTTGTAACAGTTATCAATAGGTTTAGTGGTTAGGTCTTAGGGGTCATAGGAATTTATAGGGGTTGTAGGAATTTATAGGAATAGTAGTAAGTAAGTGTATTTGTTATAAGTAAGTGTATTTGTTAATAAATAAGTGTTTAATAATTAAAACATACAGTATCAGTTGTAAGTAATATTTTTAACACCAGGACACAGAAGGCTGGCATACACAGCCTGTGTTTACAGAGCACATTCCAGGATGGCCAGGGCAATGCATAAAAATCCTGTCTCCACTATATATATATATATATATATATAATATTTTAAAAAGATACATTACATTTTTATTTTTGTTTTGCATATGCATTCTGAACAGGCACATCCTAGGACCTACATGTAGAGGAAAAGAGACAACATATGGAAGTAGCTTTTATTCTTCCAATCTGGGTGTCCTGGAAATAAAACTTTGGTGTGCAGATTTGGTAGAAGACACTTTTAGTAGCTGATTCATCTCCCAGAATACCAGATCTCTCAGTTACTTTTTGTTTTCTCCAAAGTATTTTGTTCTGTGTGAGAGGGTAGAGCTTGACATGTGGTTTCTGTGGCTCATGCTGGTCAGCTTATGACTGAGGAGGACTGTGAACTTCTGATCCCCTTCCTCAAAATGTGATTAGAGGCTCTGACCATCGGAGTGTGCCTTTTTATGCTCTTTAACTGCTACTGAGCACCTCATTGTGACATTCTGCAGTAATTGGATATTTATTCTGTTTCCTTTCTGGAAACCTTGTGTCTGAGATCAATATTTTATCCTGATTTTTTGGCCTCTAAGAAGACACCAGTCCTGCAGCTACTCTTGCTATATTCCAGAGAGACAAGAAAGCAATTCTGTTTAGAAGATATGACCAATGATGTCTAGTGTTTACCTTTCATCATTTTTTTAAGGTGTGGGCTGTAAATCCTACGCTAGCCTTGAATGACCTTTGTAGCTTAATATTACCTAGAGGAGTTAGGATTACTAATTAGTAGCAGCATGACGTGACCTAAAAACATAGTAATTTTGTTGCTTAGGGTGGCATCTACTTTCTCACTGAACTTCACCCCATCCCCTTTGGGTATTGTTGTTTTCCTAAGGTAAAGTTTCAATATGTAGCTCACATTGTTCTGTGATTTTTTTTCAGGATTTTTGATGACCCACCTACATACTGGATTATAAACATGAGCCACCATGTCTAGCTTTTGTTATTTATAAATTTTTATTCACCAAATAATTAATTTTTAAAACATTTATTTATTTCTTCAAGTTACATCTCAATCATTGTTTCCTCCCTCCTCCATCTCCTGATCCCACCCACCTACCCTCTTCCCCTTTACCCTCCTATCTGCTTTTTTTTTTAATTTGAGGTATATCTTTTTTGAGGTATAAAACAGCTCCCCCTTTTAGTCCAATAAAAGGCTCTTTTTCTTATAGTAATAAACACAATACAAAACAATAAGAACAATTAGGCCACAATTATGAAAATTATAGGGTGTAACATACATTCCCAATGTCCAGTCCATACATATTTGGCAACTGATATTAATATTCTTTAATCTATCTACCTCAATGTGTTTAAAGTTCTATATCTTACTTTCCATCCTAAATTTCATTACCAACATAAAAACATCTTCTTACACCTAGAATATCCTTTTTATTCCTAAACAACTTAAAAATTAACTGTGAGACTATAACTGTCTAGTCTTCAACCATATCAGAAACCTGAAAAGGATAAATATATCTGAATAAACAGGAAATGAAGAACCAGCAGCTTCCAAAACTAAGAAGTGACAGACAACTGGCTGCCTGGACAGTCACCAATTTCTCTCCATACATTGGAACATCTATCTTTAGGCTTTTGGCCAAGTATCTCTGACATACATTAATTGTAAAGCAGGAATTATGAAGAATTTGCCTATCCTGTCTTGGCAGAGCTAGGCTGTTGACTTACCTGCTTCTAAGTTTTGTCCTTTTCGGACTACATTCTGTCTACAGTTGAAACAAGGGCTTCCTCTTGCCCAGGGACAAGCTTGCCACTAATGCAGCCATCTCGAAATGGAGATTCCTCGATGGTCATCATCTACTTGAGTAGAAAGGGGGGGGGGGTGCTGTCAGGAGCTGACATGTCTCCATATCAAAAAATCTTAAGGAACATCTTTGAATGCCATATTCTTCAGATCTCTTGAAGTTTTTGAAGACCATCTATCTCCACATATTTGGATAAGCAAATGTTGCTTATCTCTTAGCAAGTTGATTTCTGATTAACTTAGAAAACATCTGTGATACAAAACATCTATGGTACCTAACAAAATGACATGTTTGAATGAATATTAGTTTGCATTTCTTAATTATCTTAGTTTGTGACAGTTGCTATCAAAAGGCCAAAAGTTCACATTGCATTTTTAAACATTACATAGATACAATATCTTAAAAAGAGTTAACCTTAATTTTATATCAGTATACAAAGATCAATACCAATGTAGCCAAATATAATCTTAATTTTGTATAATATACAAAGATGTAAGAGCATATTCAATAATCTATCCCTTTTTCTTTATCATTCCTATATTATTTCTATATCCCATGTTTTTTCAAGTCTTTCCTCCACCTACATAGGAAAGAAAAAGTGACAGAGAAAAGGAACAGAGGGAAATTGCTAGATATAACCTACAAAACCTTGTTTAACAGGACCATTTAACAACTTGTAACCAATACCCCTAAATAGCAACAAACATCTATGACCCATCAAATGACCAAAGAGTAAAAAAATATTTAGTTTTTTTAGAAGTTCACTCAGGATGAGCTTCTCTAGTTCCACCCATTTGGCTGCAAATTGCATGATTTTGTTGTTTTTGATGGCTGAGTAGGATTCCATTGTGTAGACAAACATCTATAACCCATCAAATGACCAAAGAGGAAAAAAATATTTAGTTTTTTTAGAAGCTCACTCTACCCACCGCACCTTCTGGGAATGGGATGTGTCACTCTCTTAAAATTGCTTCCTGCAGATTTGGGATGTAGTAAACCTGTTTGGGGGCCCAAATAAGAATGAAAAAAATGGTTAAGCAAGTTAATAGTAACATTTTATGTTCAGTCTTTTGTGCTCTAATATTTAAATGTCCTAAGAAGTTTGTAGTCAGGAGCTGAACTTTGGATGGGAAACTTCAGAGCTTTACAGAAGTCCTGGTTGGAACAGTCTGTGGGGCTGAACCATCTTAGTTCACTTTTTTTAGTTGTTCTGGTTGTAGATTTTTGAGGAAATGACTATTGAGGCAGTCTGCGAGGCTGGATTATCTGGACTACTTGTCTTCTTTGGTGTCTGGCCCCTTCAGAAGTTTCAGTTGTTCAGTTGTCCCTGGACTCCTTTGATGGATGTTTTTAATCCTCTGAAAAGATAAGCACAGAGCCCTGACCTTTTCTTAATTCTAAGGTGCTAATTTTTGGCAGTTAATATCGTTCCTAGAGCAAATTGGTTTTTTTGACAATCTAAAAAGTATTATCTTTCAATTGAGATTTAAAAACTTCTTTTGATATTTTGGAACTAAACATACCTTTATTTTGAGATCACAAAGGACAATTCACTTTTAATTTCAGCATGCCTTTTGGTGAGCAGCTTTTAGACTTAAATCATTGTAAATCCTTTGTGCCTGCCTCTGCCTTCCAAGTGCTCGAATCAGAGGTGTGTGCCTCCCAGTTGTTGAGATTAAAGGTGTGCACCATCACCCCTGGATTTAAGTTTTTCTCTATTTGGAGCTTGCTCTGTGTCAGGCTGGCCTTGAACTCAGAGATATACATGTTAATGTCTCCAGTGTGTTGGGATTAAAGGTGTATGCCTCTCAAGTGCTGGGATTAAATGTGTGAACCAACACCACTCTGTTCATTGTAACTATAGAATTTAAAAGATAACCAGCTCTATAGTGATCCACCTGTGTCTCTGCTGGGATTAAAGTCATGGGCTAACACCACCCTTCTCAATTCTTTTATATTAGTTCCAAATTACTTCAATTCTTAGAGATTTAGAAAACTGGTATTAACTGTAGTAACCATTAATTTACTTACAACATTTTAAATCTCTTAATTGCATTTTTAATACCAAGCAATGAAAATATTTTTTATATATAGAGTAAATAACTTATAAGCTGATATCCAAGAGTGTATGAGGTATGTGGCCACCTACAGTCTAATATTCTAACTTGAAATTAAGACCAATTTTCCTTTCATGCCAGTAAGACAAGTATGCTTTTGGTAAATTATCATTTGAAAATTTTATATTTTATTATATATTTTATGCTTAGTTACCCTTTCTTTAATTAATTTGTTTTTTCATGTTACCTCTTGAACATAGTTTCCTCCCTTCTCCCCTTCCAGTCCTCCCTCACTCTCTTTCTCCCTCACTATTCTTCTTTTCAGTCCTCTCCTTCTCAGATGAGGTGGGCCCCCACATAGCATACTCCCTCAGATCGTCAGTCATGTGAGGGCCAAGAGCTTTCTCTTGTACTGGGGTTTGATATGGCACCCCATCTATGGTAAGGTGTTCCACTAACTTGCAACAGGTTCCAAGACTCACTGCTGGATGGAGTTTTTCCTAGGATAGTTATGCTAGGTTCCTATTTTTTGGGGTTTGTGGGTTATAGGATGATTGTCCTGTGATATATGGTTAATATCCACTGATAAGAGAATACATACCATGCTTATCTTTCTGGGACTGAGTCAGCTCACTTAGAATGAGCTTTTCTAGATCCATCCATTTTGTTGTGAACTGCATGATTTCCTTGTTTCTGATAGCTGTGTATTATTACATTGTGTAAATTAGCACAGTTTTTTTTTTTTTATCTGTTCTTCAGTTGAAGGACATCTGGGTTGTTTCCAGTTTCTAGCTATTACAAACAAAGCTGCTATGAACATTGTTGAGGCAATGTCCTTATAGTTTGGTGGAGAAGATTTGGATATGTGCCCAGGAAGGGTATGTCTGGGTCTTGAGATATATATTTACAATTTTCTAAGATATCTCCAGATTGATTTTCAAAGTGGTTGTGCAAGTTTGCACACCCACCAACAATGGAGGAGTGTTCCTCTTTCTCCACATCCTCGCCATCATGTGCTATAATTTGACATTTTAATCTTAGCCATTGTGACAGGTGTGAGAAGGAATCTCAGAGTTGTTTTGAGTTGCATTTCCCTGATTACCAAAGATGTTGAACATTTCTTCAAGTGCCTCTTGGCCTTTAGTGATTCCTCTTTTGTGAATTCTTGATTTAGGTCTATACCCCATTTTTATTGGGCTATTTGATTTTTGGGGGTGTGTAATTTCTTGAGTTCTTAATTTATTTTTAACCTAGAATTCCATGGAATTAAAACTTAAACATATATGGCTTGCAGTCACCAAGGCCTGAATATTCCCCCTGTTGCCCATTTTAGGTGGCGTTACAGTGGACTGACAAATCTTTTAAACCTTTTAGAAGTTATGCACAATTTGATCCCTGTACACACCATGTTGGTACAGATGGCCTGATTTGACTGGGAGGTGGAGAAAAGAGGATCACAACTTGCAGGCCAGCCTTGACTACACAGCAGCTCCAAATCTTGCTTGAACTACAGTATCTCTCCTTGGGGATCAAAACTGCCACATTTACCTGCCATATCATCACAGGGAGAAACTTCTAAGCTGGGGTTGAATTTGGGAATTGGGTTCTCCCTGATGTGCTTTGACACTCAGAATCTACCTTGAGTGAATCAGTTATAGATAAGCGGCCAAAGGAGTGGCTAGACAGAACGAACACAACTTTCAAGGCATCTCTCCATTTCTTGCAGTGCTTTTTGTAGAATTTGGGGATTTCCACAATTGCTTTTTTTTTAGCATTTATTTATTTTCACAATTGTATTTTGTCTATTGTTTCTTGAACCAGATCTGCAGGGATACAAATGACATCAGAGGAAGACACTATTGCCCCAGTCTCAGCCACAAGGTCAAGATAATAAATGGAGGGACTGGAGAGATAGCTCAGCAATTAAGACTGCTCTCCCAAAGGACCTGAGTTCAAATCCCAGCACCCACATGGCAATCCACAGCTGTCTATAATTGCCCGGTGTGGTGGCCCATGCCTTTAATCCCAGCTCTCGGGAGGCAAAGTCAGGAATATCTTTGTGAGTTTGAGGCCAGCCTGGACTACACAGTGAGTCCAGGACAGCCAGGGTTGTTACAAAGAGAAACCCTGTCTCAAAAAACAAAAATATATAATAAATAGAAATGCAAGCTTTAATTAGTACCCCAACAACTTCTCTCACCACCAATACACACATATACGATCCATTAGGAATCCTGAATAAAAGACAGAGGGATGAAGAAAGAATGAGTATACAGACAAAGCAGGGACTAAGAAAATCTCAGCAGAATTTCACAGAATTTTACTGGAAGAATTTCCCACTACCCACATTTGGTTATTGCATAGATACAGGATGTATCCAAGTGAAAATACAGTGCATAGTTTATCCATAGGTTCACATATATTCACATTGCACACCAATTCCCAGCTATACAGACCAGAGTCCCAGCACTATGAATGTGGGATTCTGGTAAATACTCAGAGAGATACAAGAGAGAGTAAGACATTAGTATGCAAATCTTTTCCACCAGGACCTCACATTGCTTCTGGCTTGGATACATGCAGTCATCAAAATATTCTTGCAGTATGATCTTTTTTTCTGTGGTGGACCTTAATGTTCCCAGTGCTGGTGGAAAGGAATCATACTCAGAGTTCACAAGTTCCAGGTCCTTTCCACTTCCCTTGGTGTCTTTGGTCACCAGTGAAGAAATTAAGGGCTCTGGGGCAGATGAAACCAATATGTACCCATTCCACCCTTATTGTCTACACAGCAGCCTTAGTGGGAAACTCTTCCTGGATATCTGCTGGCTCTTGCAACTGGCCCAGATCTTTGTTGGTGGTTAAAGTTGTACTCCAAGAACATGGTCTTCAATGTGTTCTCCATCAAAAACACTCCCATTTCATATACCTTTCATCCCCTCTGTGCTGGATACTAATAGGTCAATTTGACAAAGCTAAACTGCATAATTTTAATTAGTGATTGAAGAAGGAGGGCCAAGATAATTAATTGTTGGTGGTGCCATCCCTGGCTGGTTGGTCTTGGGTTCTTTAAGAAGGCAACCTTATGTGTGCGGTGGTATGTTGGGCATTTGTGAATCTCCTATGTGCCATTCAGCTAAGGTCATAAACAATGCCCACGGAGGCTGGCAAGCAGGTTTAAGGTTGAACAAGATCCTAGCCCCAATTTTGGCAGGCTAATGAGAATTGTTCCCTCCCTGGGTTCTTGAAAGCCCTTAGGCATATAAAAAACCTAAGCTTCTGGCTACAGGCAAAGAGTCAGTATCTCTCTTGAAAAAAAAAAAAAGAGCAACGGGATTGACTGATCCTAAAGCCCCCCTTTTAAAATCCCTTACTGCCCCAAAGCTATATATTTTCCATGATAAACTGAATAAAGGTCTGTCACCCCCTTCACCATTTACTTTCACCAAAGAAGACTAAAGGATGTCTTTTATCTGCAGACCAGCCAAAGCTTGCTCTGACTAGCCCTGCTCTTACTGTTAGCTGTTGCTAGGAGCCATGGCCCCCAGAGTACCTGCAACATCTCGCCAGCTGGGCCCAGAGGCTAATTGACAAGGAAGCCTCAAGTGGGGATGCATGGATCAGCCTAGCAAGGAAAAATAGAATATAATTTGTGGTTGGATAGGGTAGGGATGGGAAAGGCAGGGAGTGGGAAGAATGGAGGGAGAGAGTACTGGAATAGAAGACTGATAATTAGGGGCATTCAGTGGCAATATAGAAATCTAGTGCAATGTAAACTCCCTGAAATTTACAAGAGTGCCCATAGTGAAGTCTCCTAGTAATGTGTAATATGGAGCCAGAATATGTTATCTTCTATATCCAAGAAAGGCAGCTAGCAGTTGAACTGGGACATCAACCCAGTCACGAAACTTTGGACATACTATCTTTGTACTAAATGACTTGCTGGTGCACTGGTGACATGGAACTTGTGAGAGTGGTCATCTCATAAATGATCCCACTTGTGGCCCACATCAAGAGAGAGAGAACATGTCTGACATTTCTGGAACCAAAAACAGGACAGTCTAGTAATATAGGATAGAGTTAAGCAAAATTGGCAAAAAAGTCAATGAAATATATCCTAATGATATTTGTTATACTCATGGATCTGTACATGGCCCAATGTCATGAGAGATGTGTCATCTAACACCAATGGTAGCTGATATGGAGACACACACACAAAAATAGGCATAGCAAGGGGAACACAGCAGAAGAGGGGAAAGTGGATTGTTGAAGCTAGAGGGATTGGGGATACCATGAAAAAAAAAGCATACAGAATCAACTAACAGAGCTCAGATGGGCTCCCAGAGGCTGAAGCAAAAAATCAGGGAACCTGAATGGAAGGCTCTTACGTTATTAAGATTATGAATCACTGAGATATACCATCCTAGGCTTTACTAGAAGCATTGATGTTAAGTCCATGTGTCCAAGTGGTTATAAAGTGTCTCCATAGTAGTAACTCTGTTGAAGGAGAAATCAAGGTCTAACCCCAGATGCACATATGTTCACCCTAACCAACTGTCCCAAGACAGCTCCAGAAGTGAAGAAGCACTGAGGGAACATAATTCTAATCTGTGTAGATGCGGCTGAATGGGGAGTTGCCATTTTGGCTGTAGAAGTTAGGGACAAATGAGGGTCAGACCTGGATGGTACTCAATCACCTGAATCCTTCACAGAAGATCCTTGCCTTGCTCCACAGAGATGGACATGCTCTGATCAAAATCTTGAGCTGCAGCAGGAGTTTTTGTTCCTTGGTGTACACAGGGTTTTCCTTCCTGTGTTTCCTGGGATCCTTGGGACAAACTTGACATCTTTAGTATTTATCTGAGAACAGTAGAGGGCCTAGGGAACCCTGACAAGCAGAACTCATTAGGGATAATAAGGATATCTGGAGTCTTTCATACACTACGAAACTCCCAGTGTTTGGAGACCTCCACAGATAAGAGGATATGGTTGGACTAGGAAAGTATGTTTCCCTGGTGCTCCTGGGGGAACTTTGGGACCTAGGCATATTTCAGGGTCTGAATGCCACTGGAGACTTAATGGCTTTGAGGTTCAAAGGGGGATTAGGATTGAGATATTTGGAGAAATGGGTTCTCTGAAGGCTATAGATGCATTTGGAAATATTGCTTCATGTGTGCATGTATGAGCATTTGGTAAAATGCACGCATGAGGGGATATTGGGCATATAAGGAACTAAGATTCTTGGGTAGGATGAATCTATTGGAGTAACTCCCAGCATTGGTGGACATAGAAGCATTCTGGGGTATAATCCTACTGGAGTACCTTCCTGTACTGGAGAACCCTGCAGAAGATAAATTGATCAAATTAGCTCCAGCTTTGTACTGCCTACCACTTACCCATAAAGTCTTACCAAGATTGACTGAAAACTTCCTATATAGCAGGGATGACTTAGTAATGCCATCTTTTATCTCTGTCTTGCATTGTGTCTCCTGAAGCTCTAAGTTTTCTCTACAATAGAATAAACATACAAACACCTCCTGTGTTAATACAAGACTATCAGCAAAGGGAGGCTGGCAATGGAGTAGAAACTCACTCAAGGTTTACAAATCACATGTCCTTTCTTCATCCCTTGGTTCCATCTGTTTCCCAACAAGGAATGAAGGGACATTGAGTAGGAAGCACCAAGATGCTCCCACTTGATCTACACCATCTACACAAGAGCCTTCATGCCCATTATACTCTGGATATCAACAGGGTGTCCCATCTTTCCCATATCTACTTATCTTTGTGCTAAAAAATGTTCTCTAAAAACAAGGCCTTAAATTTCTTCTCCTTTCATGACCCTCCAAGCCTCCCCACCTTTTATCAACTCTTATTCAACAGACCCTCCATTCCTGTAGCCTCACTTAGGATGCAGCCCAACACTGGCTTTGCCCCATTGAGCACATCTTTCTTTTTTATGTGTATTTATTATTTCAGGTTACATATCCATCTCAGTTCCCTCTTTCCACCCCTCCCAGTCCCACCCTCCCACCCTCTATTCCCTATCTCTTCCAACTCACTCCTCCGGAGTGGAATATCCCTACATATCAGTCCCCCGCCCCAGTTCAGCAGTCATATGAGGGACAATAGCCTCCTAAT
>CAJQZJ010026257.1:7648428-7661377 GCA_907164525.1 Lophiomys imhausi
AAATCTGGTTATAAGTGAACGGGTGCCATGTGCATCCTTCAAGTCTGGGTTAGTTCACTCAGGATGAGCTTCTCTAGTTCCATCCATTTGGCTGCAAATTGCATGATTTCGTTGTTTCTGATACCTGAGTAGTATTCTATTGTGTAGATGTACCACAATTTTTTTAGTCCATTCTTCGGTTGAAAGACATCTGGGTTGTTTCCAGTTTCTAGCTATTAAAAATAAGACTGCTATGAACATAGATGAGGAAATGTCCTTGTGGCTTGGTGAGGAATCATAAGGCCTCACACACTAAATCTATCAGAGGAGAAAGTGGGGAAAACCCTCAAACTCATCAGCCCAGGTGACACCTTCCTGAATAGAACACCACCATCTCAGGCTCTAAGATCAACAATCAATAAATGGAACCTCATGAAACTGAAAAGTTTCTGTAAGGCAAAAGACACTGTCATGTGAACAAAACAGCAAACTACAGGTTGGGAAAAGATCTTCACCAACCCCACATCTGACAGAAGGCTAATAACCAAAATTTACATAGAACTCAAGAAATTAAATGCCAAGAAACCAAATAATCCAATCAAAAAATGGGGAACAGAGCTAAACAGAAAATTCACAAAGGAGGAATCTTTAATGGCTAACAGACACTTGAAGAAATGCTCAGCATCCTTAATCATCAGAGAAATGCAACTCAAGACAACTCTGAGATTCCATCTCACACCTGTCAGAATGGCTAAGATCAAAAAGTCAAATGATAGGACATGCTGGCTAGGTTGTGGCGAAAGGGGAACACTCCTCCATTGCTGGTGGGAGTGCAAACTTGTACAATCACTATGGAAATCAGTGTGGTGATATCTTAGAAAACTTGCAATAGCTCTCAAGACCTCAAGACCCAGCCATACCACTTTTGGGTATCCATCAAAATGAGTACATCTTTCTTTATTGAGCAGATATGCACAGTGCCAGTTTCCATGGGAGCAGAATAACTAACAGCTCATTTGATAGTTTCATGATTAGGCTCCATATTAAAAAAAATTGAGTGCAACTTCTTTGATAGGTGACAATCCCAGAAAACTGTCATCTACACAGCCTGAAGCCCATGGATCCTGCTCATTCCTTCCCATTACTATCCACACTTTCCTTCATTCATTCCCTCTTTTTTCCCTCCCTTCTTTCCTACCTTTTTCCCCTATATTTTCTTTCTTTTCCAATTCAGACAGTGTATGTTTACATAGCCCTGATTATTCTGAATCTCAGCATATAGACCAGGATGGCACCAAACACACTCAGCTTGCTCCACCCTTTATGATGGCCAAGGGCATGCTCAGTTTGCCACTTGTTTCACTGAGAAAATGAAAGCAATATGCGCACATGTGACTCTATGTGTCAGTGAAGTCTAGATGACAGTGTCACTTTCCTGAAGTGGAGGTACAGGAAGTTGGGAAGACACAGAACATGGATATTAGGAACTGAACTGGGTGTTCAGACCATGCTCTTTACCTCTTAGCCATGTCTAGCACCCAAGGTTTTAATTTTCTTGATGTTGTGACACACTGTAAACTATTATGAGTAATTTTAATAAATTTAAATATATCTCTCATAACTGATGAGAAATGATTAGAGTGAAGCCAGGTATGTGAACTCACATCTGGAAACCCAATGCTCAGGAGAAGAGAGAAGAGAGCCAGAATGCTTAGACAGGCCTGGACTACATAAAGAAATGTTATGCCAAACTAGGTATAAGGGGTATGTACTATTGCCTGAGGCCATGTTGATGTGAGTGGCATGTGCTGCCACCTTAGTTCATGTTGATCTTTACGGTTCTGACTGCCTCTGGGGGTCTTGTCTTGTTCCATGATTGTGCAGTTGTTTATGGCCATGTTCGTGATATGTGCCTTCCCTAGAAACCATGTGGATACTCATAATCCATACTCCCAATGACTGTGAAGAGCAGGAATCCTACTATTGCTGTGACATTGATGACTCCAGATGCAAAGTAGAGGAGGGAATTAGAATGCTACTGTGACAACCACCATTCACCCCCCAACCTACCCACCCAAAAAGTTACAAACTAGACAGGAAGCCATAAAGAGAACTCATTCTGCACATTCTGAGGATTGTTTTGATTGTACATAGTACATTCATTCCTTAACCAGATCTGGAAAATCAATGGAGATTTCAGAGAAGTGATCTTGATTGACAGTTTTACTTTTGAAATATTGCCTAACACATACACAGACACACATACTCACACACACACACACACACACACACACACACACACAGAGAGAGAGAGAGAGAGAGAGAGAGAGAGAGAGAGAGGTGTGGGGGTCTGAGGCTCTAGAGGACAAGAGGAGATAGGAATTAGAATTAGTATGACCTGACACAAAAGGACTAGTTAAAATTCAGCTACTGTTGGGGAATATGCGAGAAGAATACAAGAACAGCTTTAGAACTCAGGGAATACAGCCTACCAGTAAATACAGTCATGATGGATGTGCCTCACAGAGGCAGAGCCCTAAGGCCTAGGTTTTCTGAGGACTTCATGCTGTTGTAGAGTTTTACTCTGCTTGATTTCTTCACATCACATCCCTTGCAATCTATGGGTTCTGTGAAAACTTTCAGGGGGCTTCTAGGGCCTCACTGGGCAGTTTCATTGGTGCTCACAACAATAATGTTTAATTTCCTGCTGGCTTTGCTGCTGAAGCTGGCTGAGTCAGCCACCACCCTTAGAAAGAACTTAGAGATATAATATGTTAGCAACAACCATCACTCTTAGAAATAACTTAGACATGTAGATTGTTAACAATGACCACCACCTTTAGAAAGAATTTGGCATCTATTCACTTATAATTAGATTTTAGCCATGTAGTACAGGATAACTATCTTACAACCAACACACCAAAAGGAGCAGGAACATAGACCTTGTTACCTGTTAGTGGGATACTTTGACCTAATAGAGTTGCCATATAGGCCCCTACTTCATGAGGAACCTCTTAACACTTATAGGACTGTTGAGCTGAGGGTGGGGGGGGCTGATATGTATGTGCAACCCACTCTGGAGGATTAGGACAGGTGTGAGAATGAGGAGAGATAGGAGGGTGGAACCAGGAGGGGTGGAGAGAGGGGACTGTGAGAGAGATGTAACTTGAACAAATAAACAAAAAAAAAGAAAAAAGAAAAAGAATTTGGAAAAAATAGATGGCTTGATAAGTTAAAATTAAAATGATTTTTTTCTGAAGAGTACACTCTTAACAACTGAATAGGAACTTTTGAGGTTAATGAGCAAAAACAATAGCCCAAAATTACACTGGCTGATGTGACTCTCTTAGGTTGGATTGATGGTCAGAGTGATGATTAATCCCTCATACCCAATTTTACCCTCAGACTCCTGAAATGATTTAATAAAAATTCTTAATAAATAGATGTGCACCTTGAGGATTTTAATTTGAAATGGTTGATTGTGTTTTATATAAAAGTTTAGATTTGTGATTCTTTTAAGATTTTTATAAGACTGTCTTTTAAGGCAATTGATTATATCTTTGTATCTGCAAACTGCAGCCTGCAAGTACAGAAAGAGCTGGCTGAAAAATTGCTTTGCTTGCTCACACTTTGTTAATCTATGACAACTTGCATAGTTACAAATGTATCTGGGCTCTTGGGAATTTGTTTTTCACCCATTCAGGAACATATGTTTTTCTACGTATACTCATTGTAATCATTCACTTAAATTAAAATAGAATGTAACCACATATATAAATAGATAATAACTGAATAAATGACACATGCATACACACACACACACACACACACACACACACGGAGTCAATTTAAGCCAACTATTCCTGACCAAACCATAGGGCCTGCACTAGAGTATGGTTGCTATACCAAGTGTTTAACAACAGGTAACTAACACTAATAAAATTCAAGATCACCAAGTTTCACTTTGTTGGTGTCCTTACTTTTATCTGTCATAGGTACTTAACTAGGGAGAGTAGACTTATGTGTATGGTGTCTCTCCAGCAAAAGATTTATCAAACAACACTATGTAACAGAATGATATTTAGAACATAGACAAAATTTTTCTTTAAGAAACTTTAAGAACAAACAACTATTGCAAGGTGTGGTGGCACACCGTTTAATCCCAGCAGTGGGCACATAGAGACAGTTGGTTATCTGTGAGTTCCAGGCCAGCATGGCCTACCTAAAATATACTAGGTAAGTCAGGGACACAAAGAGAGATCTGGTTTTTAAAAACATGAAAAAGCTAGGCGTGATGATGCATGCCTTTAACCCCAGCACTCAGCAGGTAGAGGCAGGCTGGCCTACAAAGTAACTTCAAGGCAAGAGGACTGTCACACAAACTGTCTCCAAAATAAAAAATAAAAAAAGAATAAAAAATAAAGCTGACTTGAAGAGAAATTCTCAAAACATAAAACACAAATACCTGAGCAACTCTTTTGAAAGGTTAAACAGGCTCTGTTTGTGACACATGCCATTAACTCCAGCATGCAGGAGCCAGAGACAGGAGGATCTTTCTGAAGTTCAGCCCTGACTGGTCAACCCAAAGACCTCCAGGGTCTCAAGGACTCTTTATATGTCAATGGTCCAGCTTTTGACATCCACAAGACCACTGAGTGTTTGCAGTCAGCGATAGGGGTCAGTGACAGCTTTCTTTTAGAAACCTTCTAAATTCATGGGCTGCAAGAGGCAGCCAATAATGCTGGATAGTTTCAGAAGGGAGAAAGAAGAAAGGGAAAATGGTCTAATCTCAGTAGCTCAGGGAGGCCTCTCTGCAAAGTGATTGGAAAAGTTTTAAAGCAACCCCTTGTTTTCCATTATGATCTTAAGAAGGTTTTAGGATTGTAAAAACAGCCCTTTGTGCTGTAAACTAATGCTAAGGCGCGCTAGCTGCTGAGAGCTCAGCAGGCTAGATTACTCCTTGGCTGGCTTTGCTAAGAATCTAGTGCTGGGAGTGTCAGCATAACACCTGGTTCACAAATTATATGGAAATAATAAGAGGGGGATGACACACTCACACCAGAAAAAAGAAATGGACGAAGCTAGGATGCAACCACAATTTTAATGTGGTGACCATTCTTTTTTTTTCCTTTATTTTTTATTTCTTCAAGTTACATATCAATCGCAGTGCCCTCCCTATTCCCCCCTCCAGCCCCACCCTCCCACCCTCAACCACCCCCATCTGCTTCCCTTTGTTTTTTCTTTAAGTTTAAGGTATATCTTATTTCCCCCTACAGTTTCCCTTTTCAGTCCAACAAATGGCTCTTTCTCTTATAATAATAAATACAATACAAAACAACAGAGGTAATTAGGCCACAGTTATGAGGGTTATATGGCTTAGCATACATTCCCAATGTCCAGTCCATATGTATTTGGCACCTGACTTTAACATTCTACTATCTAACCATCTCCATGAGTTTAAAGTTCTATATCTAACTCAGCTTTCATTCTAACTTGCAATACAATTTTAAAAGCATCTTCTTCGCCGGGTGTGGTGGCACATGCCTTTAATCCCAGCACTTGGGAGGCAGAGGCAGGCGGATCTCTGTGAGTTCGAGGCCAGCCTGGTCTACAAAGCGAGTCCAGGACAGCCAGGGCTGTTACACAGAGAAACCCTGTCTCGAAAAACCAAAAAAAAAAAAAAAAAAAGCATCTTCTTAGATCTATAACACTCTCTTGACTCCTAAACAACTCAAAATTTAACTATGAGACTCTAGCTATCTATTCTTCAACCACCTCAGAGACCTGAGAAGGATAAATATATCTGTTTATATAGGAAGTACAGGGCCTGCAGCTTCCAAAACTAAGAAATGACATACCAGTGGCTGCCTGGACAGTTCCCATTTTCTCTCCATACATTACAGCATCAATATTCAAACATTTGGCCCCATTTCTCTGACAGACATTGTTTGTAGAGCAGGGGTTATGAAGGACTTACCTACCCTGTCTTGGCAGAGCTAGGCTGTCGACTTACCTGCTTCCAAGTTTTGTCCTTTTTGGACAGCAGTCTGTCTACAGTTGAAGCAAGGGGTTGCCCTGAGTGAGGGCTCTCTATATCAAAGAAAGAATTATCTCATGGTTAAGAGTCATTTATCACAAGGACAGATACAAACATTGCAATAGGAGGGCACTTAGCAATCACACATTCTAGTACTTAGTTAAATATTACTTTTCTAAGCCAGGCAGTGGTGGCACACGCCTTTAATCCCAGCACTTGGGAGGCAGAGGCAGGCAGATCTTTGTGAGTTCGAGGCCAGCCTGGTCTACAAAGTGAGTCCAGGACAGCCAAGGATACACAGAGAAACCCTGTCTTGAAAAAAAAAAAAAAACAAAAAAAAATATTACTTTTCTATACACAAGTTTAAGATGTCAGTATATTACGTCAAACTTGACAAGGTATAAGGAATTACAATAAAACAGTTTGTGAATTTTGTCATTAAGATTTGTACTAAATTTAGGCATTTCTTGGTAACCTCATTATCTCTTGAGTTTATGGGGAGTATAGGGTCCTTAATTGGTTTTATGGAACACCTGGAGTTTGGTCTTATCACCTCTAGAGTGAAAGCTTATCTGAGGTCATAAATCTATCTCAGGCCTGTCTCCTAATGAGATACACAATGTTTGGCCAAGAGTATTTACTACATACAGCTGTATGTTTTCTATCAACATTCTTACTTCTTTAACTTCTACAATTGTTTGGACTGAGGCAGGCAGTTTGTAAAACTCTTATCAGGAATAATAAAATCACCTTTCTGGGACTCTGTGTGAAGTCAGGCCAAACAAAGAGAGTGGCAATTAGCAATGAGGGAACCTTCACTCCATGTCAGTAATAAAAGATGAAGGGAAAAGCTGGGTGTTAGCAAGAAGCAACTCTGGGGTGCATCTTTAGTGTAGACTTTGTAAATGCCAGTTAGCTCTTTAGGGAGCTTACATGTTTATAGAACTCATTTCTCAGAGAGCTTCTGACACTGCTTGAACACTAAGTTAAAGGCTTAAGAATAGCAGATGGTCATGAAGGAAGGAGCCTCAAGAGCATTCGGCTCCTGACATTTATAGAGAGACAGTGTCTCAAACAAACAAACTTGACATTCAGGACAACACACATAAAACTTACTTTGTGCTTTTTATCTTACCTAATCACGAGTTTCCAAGATTAATAAAACCAATGACAGCTAATAATGGAGAAGATTTTGACAGTGAAACACTTTCTCATTGTTGGTAGGAGTGCAACATGGTACAGTCACTACAGAAATAATGGGCATACTCCCCAGAAGGTAAGACAGCAGGGCTGGGGTTACATATCTGTATCATCAGCCCCTCACGTCTGAGGCAAGCAGACTGCAAATCAGGGTTGTGTGGAAGAGTTAGAGACCCTGTAGTAAGTCGACAGCCTAGCTCTGCCAAGACAGGGTAGTCAAGTCCTTCATAATTCCTGCTTTACAATGAATGTCTGTCAGAGAAATGGGGCCAAATGTTTGAATATTGATGCTGTAATGTATGGAGAGAAAATGGGAACTGTCCAGGCAGCCACTGGTATGGCATTTCTTAGTTTTGGAAGCTCGGGCCATGCACTTCCTATATAATCAGATATATTTATACCTCTCAGGTCTCTGAGGTGGTTGAAGAATAGATAGAGTCTCATAGTTAAATTTTGAGTTGTTTAGGAATCAAGAGGGTGTTCTGGATCTAAGAAGATGTTTTTAGAATTGTGATGCAAGTTAGTATGAAAGCTGAGTTAGATATAGAACTTTAAACTCATGGAGATGGTTAGATAGTAGAATGTTAAAGTCAGGTGCCAAATACATATGGACTGGACATTGGGAATGTATGCTAAGCCATATAACTCTCATAATTGTGGCCTATTTATTTCTGTTGTGTTGTTTTATTGTTATAAGAGAAAGAACCATTTGTTGGACTGAAAGGGAGAGCTGTTGGGGGGAAAAGATATACCTTAAACTTTAAAAAAGGGAAGAGGATGGAGGGTTGAGGGGGAAGAAGGTGGGAGGGTGGGACTGGAGGGGGGAGTAGGGAAGGGATTGTGATTGAGATGTAACTTGAAGAAATAAAAAATAAATTAAAAAAACAAACAAAAACAAAAAAAAGAGAGACCCTGTATCCAAATAAAAAGTAGAAGTAAACCTACACACCTATGATCACTTAATTTTTGACAAAGAAGCCAAAACCGTACAATGGAAAAAGGACAGCATCTTCAACAAATGGTGCTGGTCCAAGTGGATGTCCACATGTAAAAGATTGAAATTAGACCCATACTTAACACCTTGTGCAAAACTTACATCTAAGTGGATCAAATTCCTTAACATAAGGCCAGACACACTAAATCTACTAGAAGAGAAAATGGGGAAAACCCTCTAACTCATCGGCACAGGTGACAACTTCCTGAACAGAACACCAGCAGCTCAGGCTCTAACACTATTCCAAAGGACTCTACACACATGGGCACTGACAGATATTCCCACACATGATTTAAAACAATTAATCTGTTGTGGAAATGGAGACAAAGACTGATATTTATGAGTGCTTACTGCTCTTGCAAAGGACCTAAACTTAGTTCCATGAAATTACATATTGTCTCACCACTGCACAGAGTTCCACTCCCACCATATCCTATGCTTTCTTCTGATCCCCAGACCCCAGATAAGAGTATATATGCCTAAAGACATTAGCACTGACACCACAGACACACAGACTAAAATTAATAGACATTCTGGTGACAACAAATTTAATAAGATGTTTCTGAAATACTTTCTTTTATTTGATTAGCATATTCTAACAATAAGTTAATTGCTTATGAAAGAGTGTCACTATATGGACCACACTGTAATGAAAATAATACAGATTCTGACTTCATCATTCCCCCAAATCATGACACTAAGTGCATTCATAACAACACCTCTTTCCTATAGAGGTTTGAGGCTTTGAGTGGAGTCATGATGAATCCCCAAATGAACAGTCATTTAATGTGTCCAAGTCCTGAAGGACCTGTTGCCAGAGCTTCTCATTAGATGAATTTGAGTCTTGACCAACCTTTGGGGCTGCATCCCTGGGAAATGGAGCTTCAGCTGAGATACCTCCAGCTACTGCTGGATCATTTGATGCTTCAATTACAGTGAAATTACCAGGGTTGTCAGCTGAAGAAGGAGGTTGGTCATCAAAAAGATTTCCTTGGAGATTATACTCAGCATCCTCCCAGGGCTGATCACTGTGGAGAGACGCTTCCAAGCAGGGGTTGAGTTTGGCAATGGAGCTCTCACCACATGTGCCTGCAGGCATGGAATCTCCCTTTCCAGTGTCAATAACTGATGAGGGATCAGCAGAATGTGTTGATTCAGCAATAGCTTCAGAGCTTTCACTTGTCTCTGCCTGTCCCTCTGAAGAATTCTGGAGGTTCTTCTGTTTGTGCTTAGCTCGGTGGTTCTTGAACCAGATCTGGAAAGAAACAAGAGAAATTGGAGGAAGACCTGTGTTTGTCAGCCTGGGCCACAGGTGAAGATGCTGGATAGATAGCTTGTCTCTAGTGACACACCATGACACACACTGAATATTCGGGTTTAAATGACTGAAAGGAGGTATGAAGTTAGGAAGGGTATGACCTGATACTAGAGGACTAGGGAAGCTTCAGCTTGAGTCTCTGGGAGTTTCCTAGGAATGCTAATGTCGAGGTCCCTGATACCATGCAGGATAATAATGTAGTTTCAAGGTAGGACCGGGTTAAAGCAGAATTCCAGGTCCAGCCCCAGATGAACTTATGTCTACTTTCCACAAATGTCTCAAGCTCCTCAAGCATTGTAGAAGTACAAACTGTGAGGGGTGTTGATAAAAGTGAAGGTGCCTGATGAGGAACCATGCTGGATGCAGGGAGAGGGACAAGTGAGAGTCATACCTGGATCTGGTTCTCTGTTACTCCAATCCTTTGGGCCAGCTCCTGGCGTTGTTCAGGTTTTGGGTTTTTGCACTCACCAAAATATTCTTCCAGTAGGAGCCTCTGTTTGTTGGAGTACCTAATGCGTTTCTTCTCCTTCTTCTTTGGAGTATCGGGGTGAATTTTCTGGTCATCAAATGTATCTGAGCACTCCAGGGGTTCTAGTGACTCCCAACCACCAGAACCCTCTGCAGAACATGAGGGCATCTGGGGACTTTGGGCCATTGGGTTAGTTCCTGATCCTGGGAGACTTGAGTGCATTAGGGAACTTAGATGCATATGGGGACTTGGATTCATAGATGGTCCTGGAGGCATGTGGGAACTGAGGTACCTTTCAGGATCTGGGTGCCATGGGAGGCTTGGGGGCCTTGGGGTTTCTGTAGGAACTAGATAACTTTGAGACATTTGATGACTTAGTTTCCTACTAGAAACTGGGTGCCTTTGGAAGGATGTATTCTTTGCAACTTCTTGAGGCATTTGGTGTCCTGATTCCCTGACTGCACATGAAGACATTTGGAAATTTGGCTGCAAGCCTAGGAGCATTTGGGGTTCTGAATTTTGGGGGTAATATGAATCTAATGGGAGACCTCTAGGTACTGGTGGATACAGAAGCATACTAGGATGTGATCCAACTGGAATACATTCCTGTACTGAAATACCTAGGAAGAAGGAAATGTATCAGAGTTGCTTGAAAGGCACCAGACCTTACCAATAACAATTTCTAGTATGTTGTCTAGACTTCCTATACAGCAGGGATCACTCAGGGGCTTCATGTTTCCCTCTATCTGCCTCTATGTCTCTTGTGTCTCCAAATATACTCAATAAACATGCAAACAGACTGTCAATCAAGGGAAGCTGAGAGTGGGGAGGAAATTCATTCAGTGTTTACTGGTCTTATCTTCTTCACATATTTTTCTCTCTCTCTCTCTCTCTCCAACCAAAGAATGAGACACTGAAGAAGACAAATTGAAAGTGTCCCACATAGCCCTCAGGAGCTACACAGGACCCCTAGTGGCCAAATCCTACTGGATATCAACAGGGTCTCCCATTTTTCACAGATCTCTCCTGCTGCTCCAAACTCTACTCCAAGGACCAGCCATAATTGTCTTGTCCATCCTTGATGCCCCCATCCATAGCACATTTCCATGCTGTGGCCCCACTCAATCTGAAGCCCCACCCTAAGGAGGCTTGGCCAAACTCAGGACATCTTTCAATGCTAGTTTGATGGGCAGCTGGGAAAGTAACAGAGCCTTCCACCAACCCTCTTGTTATTCCTGCCAGATCTATGAAACATTCCTGAAGTTAGGAACATTTATTGCCTCTACACACCAGTTTGGTACATCAGGTGTATATTTCAGTAAACATGGAGAACTGAAAATTAGGAGATGAAGGCCAGCCTTGACTACATACAAGGCAGTTTCAAATGCTGCATAATCTACAGGAGTCCCTGCCTCAAAGGAAAGAAGGAAAGAAAGAAAGGAAGGAAGGAAGGAAGGAAGGAAGGAAGGAAGGAAGGAAGGAAGGAAGGAAGGAAGAACCCTAATCCCAGCACATGGGAGGCAGATGCAAAAGGATCTCTACAATCTGGGATATGTAAGGATCTCTTCATTCCAGGATAGCTTGGGCTACTCAAAGAAACTCTGTCTCTAGAAAGAAATATGCAAAAGCAAACAAAAAACATCAAACAACACACAAATCCTCTACATGAGTCTCTAGGTTATCAAATGAAAAAAATTAGCATTGACTCTTAATGTTATCAAAACAACATAAGAGTCAAAACTGGGGTAAGACCTGTAATTCCAGCTACTTCATAAATGCAGCAGGAGAATTCCTAGTTTGAAGGCAGCCTGGGATACAGAAGAGCTTTGAGGACAACCAGGAATAGAGGACCAAAGTTTTTCAATTGAAAAACTCAGAGGATTAAAATTAGAAATTTATGCTGGGCGTGGTGGCACACACCTTTAATCCCATCACTCTGGAGGCAGATACAGGTGGATCTCTGTGAGTTCAAGGCCAGTCTGGTCTACAAAGTGAGTCCAGGACAGCCAGGGCTACCCAGAGAAACCCTGTTTCAAGAAAGAAAAAAAAAAAACAAAAACCAACAACAAAGAAATTAGAAATTTATAGAATTAGAACATCTCTTCCCATTTTTACTATGAACAGGACCTGATTCTATCTCTAGTTTTGAGGAGAGAAGAAGAAGGAAAAGAGAAAACAAGAAATGATAAAGGAAAATTAGATCAACAGCCTTGCATGTGCAGAGATGGATGCTCAGGCCTCCTTCACTCTAAGCCTCAATGACACACTCAGTCCATGAAGATTCCTTTAAATGTTTTAAATTACATTTTATGTCACAGGAGGTTTTTGGAGCCATGGGTATGACAGTAGATATGTTGCAGTAATGTCTTTTCTTCAAATGCCTGTATCTGGTTAGCCATCTTGGAGGATCCAGAAAAATAATTACTAGCATTTTAGAGGAAAAAATATAGAAATATTATAGTCACTTTGGCCTTGGGTCTATCTTTAATCATAGGACACAGGAGGCAAAGGCAGGAGGAACACTTTGATTTTCAGTCTAACCTGTTCTACACAACTGGAACATATACTAGAGATCCTTTCTAGTATAACTGGATCTACACAAAAAGAACCAACACAAAATAATAAGTATTCGTGTACAGATAGGAATATGTATATAGCTATATTCTTTCCCACTCTCTAAACTCTCTCCTGTATCAGTAGCCTCCAAGGTCAGGATCTTTCATTTTCATTAAAATACATGAGTAAAAAAATAAATGAGCCAGGTATGGTGGCACACACCTTTAATCCCAGCACTCAGTAGGCAGAGGCAGGAGGATCTCTGTGAGTTTGATGCCAGCCTGGTTTACAAAGGCAATCTAAGACACCTAGGGCTATTACACAGAGAAACCTTGTCTTGAAAATACTAACACACACACACACACACACACACACACACACACACACACACACACA
>CAJQZJ010026257.1:7661387-7672748 GCA_907164525.1 Lophiomys imhausi
ACACACACACACACACACACACACACACACACACACACACACACACACAAAACAAAACCAAAAGAAGATAAGCCTGTAAAATACATACACACACAAAATGTCCATTACAGTTAACTACTGATCTGACCATGGTCCCTAGATTTGTGGTTGTTATACCCACTGTTAAGCAACCTTTAAGAAACCTCTAAAAAAATCCTAATTTTTCACATTGGACTTTGGTGGTATCTGTACTTCTTCTGTAACAGTTTGTTATTTTTAGCATTTAGACATGTGTGTACATCATCTCCCAGAAAAACTTTTGGCACACAATAAGATCTGGCAGAGGGTTAATATTTAGAACTTACAACTTTTTTTTTAAAGACGTGCAAGATCAAGTAGTCTTAGCAGAGTGTGAAGGAACACACCTTTAATCCCAGCACTAGGGAGGCAGAGGTAGGTAGACTTCTGTGAGTTTGAGGCCACCTGGGTCTAAATAGTGAATTTCAGAACAGCCATGGCTTTATAGAAAATTCCTGTCTCAAAAAAAAACTAATAATAATATAACAATGATAATGATATAATAATTAATGTTAAACAGAGTGGTTTAACACACCTTTACTCCCACACTCAGGCAAAGTAGCAAACAAATCTTCAGCATCCTTAGGTCTTAGATGGAAGCAAATTAAGCAACTTTAACATATTATGTTACCTAGTCAGAATGGCAAATAAAATTAAAATAAACAACAGCTCATGTTGGTTAAGTTGTGGGGAAAGAGGAACAAATACTCATTGCTAGTGGGACAGCAAAACAGTACATCCACCCAACCTTTACTATCTCATCTAAAACAGGGGCCTTACTGGCCAACTCACCCTGGATATCAGCAGGCTCTCCCATCTTGTAGAGATCTCTCCTGGTGGTTGAAGATCCACTTCGAGAACGGGGCCTTAAATGCCTTCTCCATGCAGGACCCTCCCAGTGCCAACACCCTTTATCCCCTCCCACCCAACAGACCATCCCACGCTGTGGCCTCAATTGGTCTTCATTCCCACCTCTTGGAAGCCAAAAAAATTAATACAGGGTCTTTCTACACAGCCCTGGATGCCCTGAATATCACTATGCAGACCAGGCTGGCCTCCACCTCACAGAGGTCCACCTACATCCACATCCTTTGTACTAGGGTTAACTGCACTGCCCCTTTTAGTCACCAGTTTCTTTTTTCAGTTCTTTTGAGACATTGTTTCTCTGTCTAACACACCGGTGACTGTCCTGGACTCATTTTATAGACCAGGCTCATTTGAACTCAGAGATCACCCTGCCTCTGCCTCCTGAGTGCTAGCATTAAAGGTGTGCCCACCACATCCTGTAGTCACCACTTTTTGATCGGGGGAGGCCTACCCTGTCTTAGACATTTCTAGCTATCACTCTTTTCAACCATGATGCCACTACCACCCAACTCTATTTACTTAGGTCATCTGGAGCCTGAATCTGTTTCCCAGGTTGCTGGAGGTCCCAAGGTCCTACAGATGTCCCCAAGATCATGTACAGACAATGCCTAATGATGGATTGTCTGTTCCCAGATGGGCTCTACCCTGAGTGGGTGTTCAGGAGGCAGCTGCTGATGTATTTTTGTGAAAGAATGAACTGATTTCAGTCCACATCTGAGATTCCCTCAGCTTGTTTCCCAGGAGTTTAGTCACTACCACTTGCAGTAATGTGGAGGTGTCAAACTCTGATTGTTTGGAAACCTTTGACAAGGAAGACCTCACATTACTGTGTCTAGTTCTGAGAGATTTCTTGGCATCAAGAGATACTGAAAATAAACTACAATATTAAATTAATACAAAACTAATTAAGCATTGCTTGACAAGGCTCAGTGACAGAGCTCTTGTTAAGCAGGTTCACACACCCATTCAGGTATATACATGCACAATTTAACTAAAGCTGGGTATGGTAACACAGGCCTTTAATCTTACCACTTGAGAGGCAGATGTAGGAGGATCTCTGTGACAGTCAAACTTGTCTACATAATGAATTGAACATAATCAGGACTGTAAACAGAGACCCTGTCTTAAATAAATATTGGAATAAAATAAGTGTTTGGAAATAAAAACAAATATAAATGTGACTCTATATGCTGTTCTTCCCATAGAAAATTGTAAGAACTCCACTCAGAAAATAATTTATAATTTTTGTTTACCTAAAATGTGATTCAATAAAACTAATGAAATTTAATGTTATGGTTGTGGGTTTGGTTTTTGATTTTCTTTCTTTTTTTCTAAAAAAAAAAAAAAAAAACTTGCTTGTCCATTGGTGACACAGAACTAGTGAGAGTGTTCATCTCATAAATGGTCCCACTTGTAGCCCACATCAAGAGAGGGATGTCATGTCTGACATTGTCAGGAACCAAAGGCAGAACAGTCCAGATACCCAGGATTGAATCAAGAAAAACTGACACAAAAAAATCCATAAAAGGATTCCTAATGGTATTTGCTGTACCCATGGATCTGTTCCTATTCCAATTGTCGTCAGATATGTGTCATCAAGCACTGATGAAAACTGATTCAGAGACACACTGACAAAAAATAGTTATAGCCAAGGGAATGCTGCAGAAGAGGGAAAGAAGGATTGCAGAGGCAAGACGGATTGAAGACTCCATGAAATCACAGCTCACAGAATCAATTAACAGGGCTCAGAAGGGCTCCAAGAAACTGAAACAAAAATCATGGAGCCTATATTAAAGGGCCATATCATTATGAATATTAAGAATCACTGAGTTAGTTGGACATGGTAGTGCCCACCTTTAATCCTAGCACTTGGGAGGCAGAGGCACATGGATCTCTGTGAGTGTGAGCCCAAGCCTGGTCTGTAGAGTGAGTCCAGGACAGCCAGGGTTACATAAAGAAACCCTGTGTGGGGGAAAAAAGAAAAAAAAACAAAAACAAATCACTGAATTAGAATATCCTAGGCTTTACTAGAGGCACTGATGTTAGGTCCATGTGTCTATGTGGGTATAAAGTATCTCATGGTAGTAACTCAGTTGAAGGAGAAATTAAGGTCTACACCCATATACACATATGTCCACATTAACCAACTGTCCCAAGCCAGCTCCAGCAGTGAAGAAGCACTAAGGGTACAGAATTCTGATATGTGTACAGGCGACTGAGTGGGGAGTTGCCATTTTGGCTGTAGGAATTAGGGACAAATGAGGGTCAGACCTGGATGGTACTCAATCACCTGAATCCTTCACAGCAGTTCCGTGCCTTGCTCCACAGAGATGGACATCCTCTGATCAAAACCTGAGCTGCAGCAGAAGCATTTATTCCTTGGTGTTCTCTCCTGAGTTTCCTGGGATCCTTGGGACAAACTTGGTTGTATATATCTGAGAGCAGTAGAGGGCCTAGGGAACCCTGACAAATAGAACTCATTGGGGCTCAGAAGGATATCTAGAGTGTTTTGTGCACTGGGTAGCCTCCCAGGGTTTTGAGACCTGAGTAAATAGAGGTATATTGTTGAACAAGGAAAGTGTGTTTCACTGGTGCTCCTGGGGGCCTTTGAGACCTGGGGATGTTTCAGGGTCAGGATGCCATTGAAGAATTGAGGGCATTGAGGTTCAAGGAGGAACTAGGGGACTTTGAGATATTTGGAGACATAGGTTCATTGAAGGCTATTGATGTATTTGAAAATATTGTTTCACATGTGCATGAATTAGGGGACAGTGGACATTTAAGGAACTAAGTTTCTTGGGAAGGATGGAACTGTGGGAACACCTGGCCCTGGCAAACATGTAAGAAAAACGGGATGTGATCTTACTAGAGTACCTTCCTGTACTGGAGAACCCAGCAGGAGGAAAATTGATCAAACTAGCTCTGTATAACCTACCATTTACTCATAATGCCTTCCCAGCATTGACTGCAAACTTCCTATACAGCATGGATGACATAGGAATATCATCCTTTATCTCCATCTGGAATTCTTTTCCCTGAAGCTCTAAGTTTTCTGTACAGTGGAATAAACATCTGAACACCTCCTGTGTTAATACATGACTAACAGCTAAAAGTGGCTGTCAGTGGGGGAGAGTTTCACTCAAGGTTTACAATCCCTTTCCCCTTCTGTCTCCTAACAGGGAATGAGGGGACCTTACAGCAGGAAATGCCTAGGTGATACCAAAAGACCTACACCATTTACACAGACCCTTCATGTCCAATTCACCCTGGGTATCAGCAGGCTCCCCCATCTTTCCCATATCTATCCTGGTGGTTAAAAATCTACTCCAAAAACCTAGCCTTAATTTCTTCTTCATGCAGCACTTTTCCAGTCTCCTGACCTTTCATTTTTTCCTTCTTTCTCTTTTTCCCTTTCTTTCTTCATTTTTTCTTTGTTTAACTAAGAAGGGGTTTGTTTATATATCCCTTCATGTTCTTTATCTCACTCTGTAGATTAGGGTGGTCTCCAACTTATAGAGAGATCCAACTGCCTCCACATCATTTCTGATGAGATTAAAGGAGTGATCAACCACACCCACTTTGATCATCCATTCTTTTTGAGATGGGATTTTCTCAGTGTAACAGCTCTGGCTGTCCTGGAACTCACTATGCAGATCAGGCTGGTCTTGAACTCACAGAGATCCACCTGCCTCTGCCTCCTGAGTGCTGGGATTAAAGGTGTGTACCATCAGGGCTGGAACAATGGCTCAGCAGTTAAGAGCACTGACTGCTCTTCCAAAGGACCCAGCTTCAAATCCCAGCACCCACATGGCAGTTCACAGATGTCTGTAATTGCTAGGCGTGGTGGCGCACGCCTTTAATTTCAGCACTCAGGAGGCAAAGGCAGGCGGATCTCTGTGAGTTCAAGGCCAGCCTGGTCTACAAAGTGAATCCAGAATAGTCAAGGATACATAGAGAAACCCTGTATCAAAAAACCTAAAAAATAGATGTGTACCATCACACCCAGCCATTTACAGACAGCTGTGAATTTCCATGTGTGTGCTAGGGATTTGGACCTGGGTCCTATGGAAGAACAGCCAGTTCTCTTCACCGCTGAGCCATCTCTCCAGCCCAGTCTACCTCAGCCTTAGACTTTCCCATTTGTCATTCAATAAACAATGACACCACTACACAGCCCTGTCTACCTGGGCCAGCAAGAGTCTTACTCTGGTCCTCCAAGTCCCTGGAAGTCCAAATTACCTGCAGTTGCACCAAGTTCCTGCATAGATGGATAAGGGAATAGGCCTGATAGTGGATTGGGTTTTGTCCACAGATTATCCCTTGGTTATATGGGAGATAATGATGCCTACTTTAGCACTTAGTATAACTGCAGCCATTTTGTTTTAAGTCTCTATTTTAGTTATAAGATGAAATTACCCATACTTTGTTACCTTGTTAACTTGACACTGTAAACAGTTCCCAATTACAGCTCCACTTGGGATCAATCAAACTAAAGGTCAGTTAGAAATGCTTTGTCTTTCAATCCGGGTTAAAGAAGAAATCATTCTGTCACCTTGGAGCTAAACCAGCTCTAGTGTATATATTTTGAGATCCCAAAGGACAATCTGCCTGCATCGAGAAGGCCTTTTGTAAGTAGCCTCCAAAGAAGAAGGGGCAGATTATTGAATATGCCCTTATACCTTTGTATATTGATACAAAATTAGTAGTTTATTTGGCTAAAGTGGTATTGACCATTGTTTATTGTGCAAAAATAAGATTGTATTGGATTACATCGGTATTGATCTTTGTATATTGATACAAAATTAAGATTATAGTTGGCCACAATGGTATTGACCCTTGCATATGGACGTAATATTAAGATTGTATTGGGCTACATAGGCATTGATCTTTGTATATTGATACATAATTAAGAGTATATTTAACCACAATTGAATAGATCTTTGTATATTGATACAAATTTAAAGGTAACGCTTCCTAATGGTATCATACCTAGAGATACTTAAAAATAAAATGTGAAGCTCTGACCTCTTGATACCAACCGTCTAAAATGGTCTAGGATAGTTAAGTAAAACAAACTCCTAGTCATGCAAACATGTCACTTTGTTAGCTACTATGACAGTCTATCACAGATATTCTCTAAACTACCCAGTAATCAAGTTGCTAAGAGACAAGCAACATTTGCTTATCTAAATACAGGAGATGGATAGGGCATCTTCAAAAACCCCAAGAGATCTGCAGAATATGGCATTCAAAGATGTTATCTTAAATCAAGATTTTTTTTATATCGAGACATATCAGCGCCTGACAGCACCCCCTATTCTACTCCAAGTAGAAGATAAGCATCGAAGAACCTCCAATGTAAGATGATTGAATTAGTGGCAAGCCTATCTCTTGGCATGAAAAAACCCCTTGCTCCAACTGCAGACAGACTGCTGTCCAAAAAGGACAAAACTTGGTAGCAGGGAAGTCGACAGCCTAACTCTGCCAAGACAGGGTAGGTAAGTCCTTCATAATCCCTGCTCTACAACAAATGTCTGTCATAGAAACAGGACCCAAAGGCTGAAGACTGATGCAGGAATGTATGGAGAGAAAATGGGAACTGTCCAGGCAGTCATTGGTATGTCCTTTCTTAGTTTTGGAAGCTGCAGGCCCTGCACTTCCTATATAAGCAAATATATTTATCCCTCTCAGGTCTCTGAGGTGGTTGAAGAATAGACAGCTAGAGTCTTATAGTTAAATTTTGAGTTGTTTAGGAATCAAGAGGGTGTTATAGATCTAAGAAGATACTCTTAAAAGTGTGTTGCAAGTTAGTATGAATGTTGAGTCAGAAATAGACCTTTAAACTCAAGGAGATGGTTAGATAGTAGAATGTTAAAGTCAGGGGCCAAATATGTATAAACTGGACATTGGGAAGGTATACTGGGCCATTTAACTCTCATAAATGTGGCATATTTATATCTGTTGTTTTGTATAATACTTACTGTTATAAGAGAAGGAACCATCTGTTGGACTGAAAGGGGAAACTGCTGGGGGGAAGAGGGTGGAAGGGCGGGATAGGAAGGGGGAATAGGGAGGGGTTTGTTACTGAGATGTAACTTGAAGAAAAAAAATAAAGTATTTAAAAAAAAAAGAAACGCTTTGTCTAGCTAGTCAAAAATGATGTAATATTGCCATCCCCTTTCTTCCTACCCATGGAACCTGGTTGTTATCTGGATGCAGTTTGTTTCTTATACCTGGTTGTTACCTGGATATGGTTTTTCTTATTAAAATCCTATCTAGGAAGCAGATCACTGTCACAGTTAGGCTCTCAAGACCACTCTGAGAGTCTGGTCGTGATCGGTTTTGGGGTGTTTGTTCAATAAACCATTACTATCTAGTTGAGATTTGGTCTGAAATGTTTGTACAGCTATTCTTGGACTCTAACATTTAGAGGTCACACCGAGATTGAACTCTAACTGTTTTGCCTGGTTCTAGAGAATTCCAAGGACCACCAAAGAGCCATCTCTGATGCATTTACACAAGGGCTATTTATTCAAACTCTGAGCTTGGACTCCCAAGGCTCACCAACACATGATGTTTGAGTTGAGAGCCCCCAGCCCAGAAAGCATAAATTTTATATAGATACTTAGGCAAAGAAACAGGTATTTCATCATATGATTAGATGACATTTGGGTAACTAGTAATGTCCATTTTTTGATTTGCTTGTTGTTACTAACTAACCAGCTCTGATAAGTTTGACCATTAGAAGGTCTAATTTGATGTTTGTTATTTTTCTTTGGCAGTTAGGGGATTTTCCAATAGCATAAACAATAGATGGTATGGCCAAGCATAACTTGGCCCAAATGAAAACAATTTTAGTTTTGGTTAGGGGTTTTTCAGAAAAATCATGTCAGAATATAAGTACCAGATTAGATGTCAAGATGTGGTTATCTTGATCAAACTGAAGGTCTTTTTCCTTTGTCAGCATAGCAACAGTTTCCCAGAAATACATTCCTGGGAACACAGCTTTAGAACACAAACTTAACTTTTATCCTTTTATCATACAGTTAACATGAAGTCTAGGAAATAGCTACATTAATAATAATAAGTGCTTAACTGTATACATGTTAAAACTTAGAAGAACACAGATTTACTTTCCAGCAAGGATTTCTTAGATTCCCCACAACAACATGGATACGTTTTTTTCTTATAAAAACCCTGCCTTGGGGGCTAGAAAGATGGCTCAGCGGTTAAGAGCACTAGCTGTTCCTCCAAAGGACCCAGCTTCAAATCCCAGCACCCACATGGCAGTTCACACCTGTCCCAATTGCCAGGTGTGATGATGCACACCTTTAATCCCAGCACTGAGGAGGCAGTAGTATGTGGACCTCTGTGTGTTCTAGGCCATCCTGATGTACCTAAAGTGTTCCAGGAAAACCAGTTATACAAACAGAGAATTAGTTTTAAAAAATGAATAATCCACCGGGTGGTGGTGGCACATGCCTTTAATCCCAGCACTTGGGAGGCAGAGGCAGGTGGATCTTTGTGAGTTCAAGGCCAGCCTGGTCTACAAAGTGAGCCCAGGACAGGCAGGGCTACAAGAGAAACCCTGTCTCGAAAAAAAACAACAACAAAAGAATAATCCAGGCATGTTGGTGCAGGCCTTTAATCCCAGCACTCAGGAGGCAGAGGCAGACTGATTTACAAAGTGAGTTCCAGGAGAGGCAGGGCTGTTACACAGAGAAACACTGTGTCATAAAAGAAAAACAAAACCCAAAAACTGAGTAAAAGAAAGAAAATAAGTAGCCAAATTTGAAAATAAAGTATAAAACTAAAGAGAAATTCTAAAGAGATGAAATACACAAATGACTGAGCAACTCTTTTAAGAAATATTAAACATTTTCAATTTGGTAACACATTCCATTAATCCCAGCATCCAGGAAACAGAGACAGAGGATCTTTGTGAGGTTCAGTACTACCTGATCCATGCAAAGAGCTTCAGGATGTCCAGGGCTATTTATAGAAAAATTTTGCCTCAAACAAACAAAACGTTATACCATCCTTAGACACCAGGCCAACACAAATTAGAACTACTTTGAGAATTTATCTTACCTCGACAGAGTAGGCAAGATCAGTGAAAGTGATGATAGCTAGTGGACTGTTGGCAAGGAGAAACTCATCTTCGTTGCTGGTGGGAGTGCAGTCTGGTACACAACTAAAGAAATAATGGGGTTCAGAGCTGAACTCAAAATACATAAAAGGGGAATCTCTAATGGCCCAGAGACACTTGAAGAAATGCTCAACATCCTTAGTCGTCAGAGAAATGCAACTCAAAATTACTTTGAGATTCCATCACTCACATGTCAGAATGGCTAAGATTAAAAACTCAAGTCTCAAGTGACAGCCCATGCTGGCAAGGATGTGGACAAAGGGGAACACTCCTCCATTGTTGATGTGATTGAAAATTTGTTTGAAAATCAATCTGGCAATGTCTCAGAAAACTGGGAATAGTTCTACCTCAAGACCCACCCATTTCACTCCTGGGCGTATATCCAAAAGATTCTTCACCAAACTGCAAGGACATCGGCTCAACTATGTTCATAGCAACTTTATTCATAATAGTTAGGAACTGGAAACAACCCAGATGCCCTTGATCGGAAAATGGATAAAATTACTGTGGTGCATTTACTCCACTATCAGAAACAAGGAAATCATACCATTTCCAATCTAGAAAATCTCATCCTGAGTGAACTAACCCAGACCCAGAAAGATACACATGGTATGTATTCGTTTATAACTGGATTTTAGCCATACAGTACAGAATAACTATCCTACAACCCACAGACCCAAAGGAACAGGAATCTAGCATAACTATCCTACAATAAGCTCTACCCAGCAGCACATGAAAACAGATGCTGAGAGACACAGTCAAGCATTAGGTGTGGCTCTGGGAGTCCTATATAAAAGAGGGAGGAGGAATAGAGAAAGGCCTGGAAAGGATAAGAACAATACATAAAGATCAACAGAGCCAACCAATCTAGGCCATTAGAGGGGTACAGAGACTGAAACACTAACCAAGAAAAGGAGAAAAACTTAGACTAGACCTAGACACCCCCCATACAAATATAGATGATAGGCAACTTGGTCTTCATACAGATATATTAGCAAGTGGGGGGTGGAGGCAGTCTCAATCATGGACTCTGTTGCCTGTGAGTAGGACAATTTACCCTATCTGAGCTGTCATGTTGGGCTCCAGAGCAAGAGGAAGCTCTTAGCCCTCTTGTGGCTGATGAATTTCGGGAGTTGATATGTGGGGCACCCCCTCACCCAAGGACAAGGATAGGAAGGAGAAGTAGAAGAGGATAGGAGGGTGGGACTGGGAGGAGAGGAGGGAGGGGGCTGTGACCCAGATGTAATTTGAACTAATAAATACATGTTTTTTTAAAAAAGAAATAATTGTGTATACTCCGCAGAAGTTAAAACAGTTCAGCTTGTATTATAGGACTGAATTCCTACCCACTCATATCTAAAGCAGATAGACTGAAAACCAGGGCTGACTGGGTACTTTAGTGAGACCTTTTGTCAAAATAATAAGTAGAATGGGAGAAGGGTTCAGAGGAGGTAGATTTTCTGGTAAGGGATTTATCAAAAAGCCAAGTCACCTGTGTTGCACTCCTAGGATGCATAGGTTAGGAAAAAAACAACTCCTACAAGCTGTCCTCTGATATCTACACCCATGTAAGCTCTGAGTGCTCAGGGACACACTAAACTATATTATAGAAGAAATCTGATATAATTTAGTGGTGGTGTGTTTCAGTGCATTTGTTCAGTACATATATTGCTTTTGTCTTATGTGTATTTTACTTGTATCTAAATAAAACCAGGTATACACTGTGTCCTCTGTGGCAAGAAGAAGACATAAGAGCCCCTATAACTGTAATTGCAGCTGATAGTGAACTACCATATTGCTTTTATCTACAGTTACCTCAAATATGAACTAAACAAATGCAACATTTTATTCCAAATGTCTCTGAGCCTCATGGCCTGTCTTAAAGATTCCCACACATGATATGAAGCCATCAGTTCCCAGTAGGAATGGAGAGAGAGTTAAATGCTTATTTCAGAGGACTTGACTCCAAGCACACATGGCAGTTTTATTCCCAGGAGATGCTATGCCTTCTTCTGACCTCCCCGGTCGCAGAGATGGGTTTACATGCATATTGGCATTCACACACACACACACACACACACACACACACACACACACACACACTTACTGTACTAACCTCAGAGGATGATTTGGATGTGAAGGCCAGCCTTGACTATATAGCATCTCCAAAGTCTCCCTGAGCTATGAGAGATCCTGTTTTAAAAGAAAGAAAGGAAGAAAGGAAGAAAGAAAGGAAGGAAGGAAGAAGAAGAAGAAGAAGAAGAAGAAGAAGAAGAAGAAGAAGAAGA